>CM023858.1:16420011-17020011 GCA_013389735.1 Phaseolus lunatus | reverse complement strand
AGGCATTAGGGCTATCCTCCTTCAAGAGGGTCACCCCATAGCTTATTTTAGTGAGAAACTTAGAGGGAGTTATCTCAATAACTCCACCTATGACAAAGAGCGTTATGCTCTTGTTAGGGCTTTGCAAAATTGGCAACACTACCTTTTTTCAAAAGAGTTTGTGATACATAGTGATCATGAATCTCTTAAATATTTGAAAAGCCAAAGCAAACTTAACAAGAAGCATGCCAAATGGGTAAAGTTTATTGAGCAATTTCCCTATGTGATCAAACATAAGCAAGAAAAGTCTAATGTGGTGGTGGATGCTCTTTCTTTTAGACATACCTTGCTTAATTACTTAGACACTCAATACTTGAGGTTTAATCAAATCAAGAAAATTACAAAGATGACCTTGACTTTTCTCTCATCTTTCAATAGTGCTCAAAGGGATGCCACAAAGACTTTTTCATACATGATGACTTTCTCTTCAAAGGGAAAAGACTTTGTGTGCCCAAGGGTCTGTGAGACAATCTCTTGTAAAGGAGGCACATGAGGGTGGTTTGATGGGACACTTTGGGGTAGCAAAAACCTTAGATACATTGCATGAACATTTCTTTTGGCCCAACTGAACAAATTTGTACACAGCTTCAGTGATAAGTGCATAGCATGTAGGAAGGCTAAGTCCAAGGTGCAACCCCATGGTTTATATACCCCTTTTCCCATCCCGAACATGCCTTGGGTAGACATTTCTATGGACTTCATTTTAGGTCTTCCCAAGACATCTAAGGGTATGGATTCTATCTTTGTGGTAGTTGATCATTTTTCCAAAATGACCCATTTTATTCCATGCCACAAAGTAGATGATGCTTGTAATATTGCAAATCTCTTCTTTAAGGAAGTTATTTGATTGCATGGACTTCCTAGGAGTATAGTATCTGACAGAGACTCTAAGTTCTTGAGTCACTTTTGGAAGACATTATGGGGAAAACTTGACACTAAATTTTTGTTTTCTACTACTTGTCATTCCCAAACTGATGGTCAAACAGAAGTGGTAAATAGAACTTTGGCCCAAATGTTAAGATGTCTTATTTCCTGGAACCTAAGGGTGTGGGAGGAATTACATCCTTATATTGAGTTTGTTTATAACCGAGTAGTTAACTCTACTACTTCTCACACCCTTTTTGAGGTTGTGTATGAGTTTAATCCCCTCACACCCCTTGATCTACTTCTTATTCTTGTACTTCCTGAGGTTTTGTGCAAGGATGGTTTTGAAAAAGCATCTTTTATTAAAAACTTACACCAACACATTAAGCGCCAAATCGAAAGGAAGGTAGGCAAGTATGCGCAACATGCCAATAAGGGGCGCAAAACATTAATCTTTGAACCTAGGGACTAGGTTTGGCTTCACTTGAGGAAGGATCACTTCCCTACTCAGAGGAAATCCAAACTTCTGTCTCGTGGTGATGGTCCCTTCGAGATCATTAAAAGGGTCAGTGGTAATGCTTACCAGTTAGATTTACCTAACACGTATATAGGGAGTAATTCTTTTAATGTTAGTGATGTGAGTCCTTTCCCTACAGGTATTGTAAATTTGTGGACGAATTCTCTCCCACCCGGAAGGCATGATGAAGACCTGAGAGATAGAGCATTATATCTGACTAAGCCCAACCTTCTAGAAGAATGAGCCGAAGCATGACACATGATTTAAGGCTAGGTCAGGACCACCCACTAGCCAGTGCCTCAGAGCCTATTATTCCTCAAAGGATCACCAGGAGCAGAGCCCATGTGATGGGAGTTGAGCACCAACTAGTCTCTTTGTTTTTAATTTTAGTAGAATAGGTTTCATATAGCATAAATAGGAGTGTACATAGCAATTTGGACTTGTGCCAAGCCCATAGGTTAGAAAGGGTAACCCTAGCTTCTAGAAACTAGGTCTAGGGGGCGGCATTGACCTTGGTAAAACCCTAGGGCCGCCCCTCTTCATTGCCTTTTCTACCATCCCCTCATCTTGCGCTCCAAGTCACTCCTCCCTATGTAAAGGGTGTCTTCCTCCATGTAAAAAGACATTGAATTTGAATATAGTAAAGAAACTCTGTAGGAGTGTTTAGTGAGACTAGTGTTCTCCTATTTTTGGTTCTTATCGTGAGTGTGCATCACCTTAAGTGGCGGCTCTTTCACCACTCATCTTGGAGTACCTCCTTCTCCAAGTGGTGTGACAACCCCTCTTCTTCCATAAGCTTCCTTCATCCCTTTTTCTTTTTATCTTCTTTTTGCGGGATCCATCCTTTCCTCTTTATGTTATTATGCTTGTCTTTTATTTTGGTTTTCACTTTTCATTCTTCATCCTATGTTCTTTTAATTTCCCAAGTTACCTTCATCATCATAATCACCATATTTGTGTTTTTCTCTTTGCCCTCTAGAAGTGAACTTTCACACTTAACCACTTGGTTAAGTTCATTTCTAGTGGAGATCTTCTTTGGATTCTTACCTTAAATTGTTAATCTCAAAAAGCTTAATCAAAAGTGAAACCTCTAAAATGTGTCAATTTAAAATCAACTCACATCACAACTTCTAATTTGTTTCTAGTTCTTTACAATTAAAATCAAAATAAGCATAATTGTTTTAAGACTCCTAGAACACTAAGAACATAAGAGTCAAGCAAAAGTGGTAAGGAAAAAAAATTGACACAAAATAATTCAAAAAGCAGAATTTAAAGTGCTTAATGAATAAAAAAAGACAAAATTGTAAATGACAAGAATTTAAAGGCGAAATTGAAATTGCTTGAAGATAAAAGCAATAATTGAAATGTGCTGAAAATTAAAGGCGAAAATCAACTCAAAAGCACTTAAGCATAAGATAACCATGCTCTGAATACCACATGATGTAAGTTGATTTTAAGGTTGCACATTTTATGGGTTGCACTTTGTTTATGAATTTTTGTTTCAAGCATAAAGTGGTGACAAACCTAAAGAAGATTCCCACTGAACACGAACCTAACCAAGTGGTTAAGTAAGTGTGAAGGTTCACTTCTAGAGGGCAAAGAGAAAAACACAATTATATGGTGTTGATGATGATGAGGTGCGGAATTACATAGCATATAACGGAAAGAAATAAGATGAAAACCCAAAAGGAAATGAAGAACACAAGAACATAAAAATGGAAGAAGTGTGGCGCAAAGAAAATGAAGGAATAAGGTGAAGAGATGAAGAAAGCTTATGAAGATGAGATGTTGTCACACCACTTAGAGTGGTGGCAGACTCCAAGATGAGTGGTGAAGAGCCGTTACTTGAAGTGCCCAAACACTCAACATAAAACCCAAAAAGGAGAGCACTTAAGTCTCACTAAACACTCCTACAGAGTTTCTTTACTTTCAAAATTCAATGTTAAAATACATGAGGCAAGACACCCTTTATATAAGAGAGAGTGACTTGGGGAGCAAGAGTGAGAGGGGTAGGGGTGTCATTTGTGAGAAACCTTGTAGAAGGTAGGTAAAAGAAACCCTAAACCTAGGTACACATGTCATGAAAGGTTACACTCTACTGTAGTTTATTCTTCTATTTGTAATTTACTAAGTACACCCCATATTATGCTATATACACCATAATCTATTGAAATTAAAAATAAAGAGATTAGTCGGTGCTCAGCTCCCATCATGTGTGCTCTGTTCTTGGTGATTCTCTAAGGAGTGATAGGCTCTAAGGCACTGGCCATGGAGTGATCCTAACCTAGCCCTGTGTCTTGTGTCATGCTCCTAGTCATCCTTCTGGAGGGTTAGGCTAGCTCGATGGGTTCTCTATCTCTCAGGGCTTCATCGAAGAAGATCCTCTTTGGCAACCTTAGTGTTTCCTCTCCACAACTATTGTAGAGTCCCTTCATGAACACTCTTGAAGGCACCATTGCATCCCTCTATTTCCCCTTCAACAAAGCTCTGAGTTTCTCACTGAACCCACTGTCCATGGACACATCACACTCAACCCAACTCCTCGAAGGTCGTGGAAGTCACACACACGTCATTGCATGCTTTGAATGCCTTTTGACTAGCACAAAACATTGTCGTATAGATACCATATGTTTTTGTTGTGAAAAACTGATTATCTCAAAAGGCGCAACCTTTTGAAGTTGTTGTAGAGGACATAGAAGAGGATAACACGCAAATATCCCCTGGTTCTAAACCTCCTGCCTCCTTCGGGCCTTGGGATGCTATCACCTACCTTGAAAGAGCTACCATCAAACATGCTCTCACCTGATCTGGATCTCCTCTGCACTCTTCGGGCAGGTTCCACTTTCTTCTCCGCAACAGCCTTGACTGCGAAAAGAGGTTCGCTCACGAAGGAGGATGTTGCCTTTTTTCCTTCTATAAATACGCGTCTCCTTCTTTGGTCTAGAAGAACGCATCTCTCTAACGATATTCTTTCTCCGTTTCTCTCCTTCATTCCTTCTTTTTTCTTGTTCTAATAATTTTTGGTATCCTCGGTTCTTACTCTTTTTAAGAGTTAGCTTGCTAGTTTTGTTATCCTCGGTATTTTCTGAGAAGTTTCAGTTGTATCCTAGGGGACTTGCGCAATATACCATGGATAAGTCCTTGCGCACAATGATTAACTTTGTTCATGTTTTCAATTTAATTTACTAAAATGTAAAGACTTATGGCTTACAATATGGATAACAACAACAACTCTACACTGAAAACGTAAAATGGTGTTTTCGCAACTCAAACTAGTTTTGCAAAACTGTTTCCAGACACTAAAAAGTTGAAGTCTTCACCAGTTAGAATTTCTAACGCAAGCAAGAACGCATGTCCACCCTGTTGGACATGTACAAAGTTGCTTTTGCAGTTATGACTTCTAAACTCGACTCAAGCACGCTTGCGAAAGAAATTGATGTTTGGACCCATGCAAATAAGGTATGTCATCACACCTTACTCAGTATGTTATCTAACAATTTGTTCGATGTCTATTGCTCTTATGAGAAAGCAAAAGATATTTGGGATTCCTTTATTCTTAAATACACTGTTGAAGACGTTGTTAGACAAAGGTTCGTGATCGGAAACTAGTATCGCTTGGAGATGATTGAAGACAAGGACATCAAAATTCAGATAAACGAATACCACAAGTTGCTTTAAGATATCAAAGTAGAAAGCATAGCATTCCTTGATGAATTTTGTGTTCGAACTACTGATAGAAAATCTTTTGCAATCTTGGACTGACTACAAGCAACAACTGAAGCACAGGCACAAACAAATGTTTCTACCAGATCTGATCACTCACATCATCATTGAAGACACCAACAGAAAGAAGTGTTCTACTGCAAGGGCCAAAGGCTTCTCTGCCAAGGCAAATAGAGTACAAGACAAACAAACTCCAAAAAGGTACGAGAAAAAATTTGATCACAAAAACAAATATAATAATAAGTTTTCGTGTACCAATGGAACTAACCATTCCTTCAAAAAAAAGGAAAATTGTTTTGTCTGTGGAAAGTCAGGTCATCATGTACCTCAGTGCAGACATAGGGCCAAAAATGACAACCCTTTTAAGGCAAATATAGTCGAAGGAGTAGATATCATTGTTGCGGTCATTTCACATGTAAATCTTGTGATTAATGTGAATAAATGTGTGGTAGGCTCTGGGACTACTAGACACATATGTGCAAACAAACACATGTTTAGCTCCTACACAAGTGTGGGGGATAGAGAAGAACAAATTTATCTCGGTGATTCCAGGACAACTCTTGTCTCACGAAAATGAAATTTTCTTCTAATGCTTACATTTGGTAAAACTCTAGTTTTAAGTGATGTCCTACATGTGCCATCGATTAAAGTTAATTTGATCTTTATAGCATTGTTAGGAAAAGTTGGGGTTAAAGTGTCAATGTTTTTATAGGGAAGGGATATTGTGATCAAGGTCTTTTTGTATTGAACATTTCTGAAGTTATTAATGAATCTAGGTTTTCTGCTTATATTGTTGATTTGTATGATGTGTGGCATGCTAGATTAGGACATGTGAATTATTCGTATGTTATGAAATTGCAACGACTAGGATTAATCAACATGCATGAAAAACAAAGTAGTAAATGTGATATATGTGTAGAATCTTAAATGACGAAGAAAACATGTCATTTTGTAGAATGTCAATCTGAACTTTTTGGTTTAATTCATACCGATCTTGCTAATTTAAAACAAACCATGTTTAGAGGTGGTAAAAATTATTTTGTAACATTTGATGATGTTTCTAGATACATCAAAGTGTATTTAATTAAACATAAGGATGAAACTTTTGATGTGTTCTTAACTTATAAGGCAGAAGTAGAAAACCAATTGAATAGGAAAATTAAAAGAATTAGATCAGATAGAGGTGGTGAATATGTTTTGTTTAATAATTTATGTGTTAAAGAAGACATTATTCATGAAGTAACCCCACCATTTTCACCTGAATCTAATGAAGTAGCTAAAAGAAAAAATAAGACTCTTAAAAAAGATGATGAATTCTATGCTTGTGATAATATTTGGCGTGAATCTTTGTTTACCGCGTGTTTTTTGCAAAGTAGGATACCACATAAGAAAATTGGTAAAACACTTTATGAGTTGGCAAAAGGTTATCAACCTAATTTGAAATACCTAAAAGTGTAGGAATGTTTAGCTAAAGTGATGTTACCTAATCCTAAGAAAAGGAAAATAGGTTCTAAAACTTCTGATTGTATATTTTTAGGCTATGCAGAACATAGTGTAGCCTTTAGGTTTCTTGTTCTTTAAACATATATTTCCTTTAAAAAGTAGTAGTACTTTTGAACAACCTATAGATAGTGCTAGTAATGTCATGAGTGAGAATGTTAGGAGAAGTAAAAAATAGAGAAATGAAACCTCGTTTGGAGATGATTTTTATACTTATCTAGTTGAAAATGATCCAATAAGTTTTTTAGAAGCTACTAGTGCTCCTGATGCTAAACTTTGGGATGAGGCCATTAGGACTAAAATTAATTCAATTACAAAAAATAGTACTTGGACCTTAGTAGATCTACCTAAAGGAGCAAAACTCATTGGTTGTAAGTGGATCGTTAAGAAAAAATATCATCCTGATAGATCCATAGAGAAATATAAGGCAAGATTAGTATGTTTTACTAAAAAATCTAACATAGATTACTTTGATACCTTTGTCCCAGTTACTAGGATTTTCTCTATCCAAGTGTTGCTAGCCCTAACATCTATCTATAAGTTAGTCATTCACCAAATAAATGTTAAAATAGCTTTTTTGAATGGTGAACTAAAAGAGAAAATTTATATGACTCAACCTGAAGGATGTGTAGCTCCAGGTCAAGAGGAAAAAGTGTGCAAACTTTTAAAGTCTTTGTATGGATTGAAACAAACACCAAAACAATGGCATGAAAAACTTGATAATGTTTACTTTGTGAAGGTTTTTCTACCAATGATGCTGATAAATGTGTGTATTCTAAATTTGAAAATGGTGAATATGTCATTATATGTTTATATGTGGATGACACGCTAATTTTTGGTACATTGGATGATATTGTTTTTAAAAGAAAACTTTTTCTTGGATCTAAGTTTGAGATGAAAGACATAGGTGAAGCAAGTGTAATTCTAAGAGTTAAAATCGTAAGGAAGGGAAAAATATATTATTATCCCAAGAACAATACACTCATAAACTTTTTAAGAAGTTTGGTTACTATGACTTTAAGTTCGTGATCACCCCTTATGATGCTAACTCTAAATTAAAGAAGAACAGAGGAAAATCTATTTCTCAAACTCTGTATGTCCAGATAATTGGGAGCTCATTACATTTAATGAGTCTTTCTAGACCACTTATGCGGTAAGCAGACTGAGTAGGTACACTCAATGTCCTAGCTAGGATCATTGGGATGCACTTGCGAGATTCATAAAATACTTGAGAGGTACAATGAATTATGCCATTGAATATAATGAATTTCTCCCTGTGCTAGAAGGGTATAATGATGCTAACTAGATCCTGATTCAGATGAGACAAAATCCACCAGTGATTATATGTTTACACTTGGGGGTGATACAATTACATGGAGATCAACCAAACAAACAATTATTACAAGATCAACAATGGAATCTGAGTTTGTTGCTCTCGAAATAGCTGGTAGTGAAGTTGAGTGGTTGAAAAAATTCTTAGCAAACATTCCTTTAGGAATAAAACCAACCTCATTTGTATCAGTGCATTATGATTGCCAATCGGCAATAGCTATAGCTAAAAACAAAACTTACAATGAAAAGAACAGACATATACAATTGAGACATAATTTAGTGAAGCAACTGTTAAAGATTGGAACGATTTCTATTGACTATGTCAAGTCAGAACGAAATTTGGCAGTTCCTCTGACAAAACTCCTAGGGAAAAAACTGATTTTAGAAATATCGAGGGGAATGAAACTTAAGCCTCTTACAAACAATCAAGTGATGGAAACCCAACCTTTGTGATTGGAGATCTCATGAATAAGGTTCATATGGGTAAAAACAAGATAGTTGTTAGTTCTATTAGCACTAGGATTTATTTAATATAAATTTTGTCCATTCATATGGTGTGTGTGAAAGTGCTAGATATTGTATTATCGAAAGGATAAACTTTGTGGTTAACATTTTGAGATGTAAGAATTTTAATCGATTAACAAAGTTTTATTGATTTTCATATCCCTTATGGATGATATATAATTTGCAACATACACTTGATGAAATCACCTATATGAGTGTCAAGTGGGGTCGCGTGCATGAGATACTGGCAAGATCTCTAGAGCACTCATTAATACCAATCAAGCGCATGGCCCAGTAAGCACAACATAACAATAACAACACAAATTTTGGGGGTGTATTGTGATTGATAAACTGTAACATCCCGCCAAATTACTATTCATGTTTATATAATGAAAATAAAGGTAACCAATAGATTGAAGTGAACAAAATTTTATATAAATAAATAAGTTTCTCCTCACAGGGAGTTTAATACATAACCGGTCAATTTTTCCAAAACATAAACAAAATACAGCCAAATAAAATGAAAACCGGCGATCTCCCTACATAGACCGGCGATCTCCTATCAGAGGACCCAAAACAGCCGATCTGCTACCAGAACAGAAATCAAGCGATCTCCTTCCGGCGACCACTCACTAAGGAGCTCTACTTCCTGGAAAATCATCTGCTCCCGTGTAAAATACACGATCATCACAGTTTTAAGAGAAAACAGCCAGAGAACAATACAAGGGTAAGCTAGATATATTTATTTTTAACTTTAAATTATAAACTGGACAACCAACGTAGATCCGCCTTTTTAAACATTCACAAGAGTCCATCACTTTCTCATTCATATCACACAACCATCAAGTGCCTATCAACAAATTTCTCAACATTACTCACGTCAGACTTCCACTGACTAATCACACATAGACACTTGACACTACTTCCGGATTGACTCGTGCGTTGACTCAGGCCCAGAGATCTGCACCTGTCATACCATACCACTGTGAAATCCACACAGGGTCGCTGTGAAATCCACACAGGGTCGCTGTGAAATCCACACAGCCATGCGCATATAATCTCAATGTCATTAACTCTCCCGGTATGACAGGGTTAATTCATAGAACAGGCCGAGCTCGTTCTTTTTCACACTACTCGCCCATTCATATGAACCTCCTCCGACTCTCCACAACTGAATAACTTCATCTACGTGATTCCATTATATCAGTAGAGTCAGGATATCTCCTTCTAGACAAGCCCCTAGTCAATACACCTACACACGATCTTACACGGTATTTCCTTTCCTGAAAATACTATGCCTTGATCCCACATTCACAACATTCAAAACATCATACCACTCAAATGAATGATTCAAATCACAGCAACAATCATTTCAAAGGTTCAGATTTTCGAATATCACATGTATATTGTATTTAAATCCCAAATAGCTTCAAACAACATCAAAACAGGGGAGTTCGAAATCCGTATTTAAAACCGGCGATCACGTCGCCCAACCACATAGAACAGAGCATTGCGAAAAGAAACAGAAAACCGGCGACCACGTCGCCCTCACTTCAGCAACAGCTAATCTATGACTTGTATTGAAAATGAAGGCTAGCTTCCCTTACCTGGACTTGCGCAAACACCAAGATCTCCAAAAATCCACCGAGCTTAAAGGATGCCTTAGCTCTGTTTTCAGCGCCTGGTTCGTAGAACTTGCAGAGAACCTCTTAGGACCTCTAAGGGCAAACGTCGCTTGTCGCACTGATGCTTGAGGTTGCCTGAGTCACAACGCAAAGGAGAGAAGAAGGGAGGGAGGAAGTTTGCACTCACTCTAACACTCTTGAGTTTGTAACGCTCTTTGCCTTCCCGCAGTGGCTTTTGAATCCCAGCTTACTTGCCCACGTATGCTGCTGCTGCCACCCCTTCTGCAGGAAAGCCTGAGAACCACTGCCCTAAACAGTACGACCACTGTTGTCGCTTGTGCATGCCAACCACTGCTCTGAACAGTACGACCACTGTTGTCGCTTGTGCATGCCAACCACTGCTCTGAACAGTACGACCGCTGGTGTCTCCTGCGCATGCCAACATTCTAATGTCACCACTCTGAACCACCCTTTTTGTCTACGTGGCGCGTGTGCAGGACGTTTCATGCTGGGAGTCTGGGTCCCACTTTATCTGTGTGAAGCTCGTCATCGCGCGACAACTTTCCACCGCTGACTCATCCTGGAGAACGACCGATGTCTCCCTCGCCCTGGAAGACGACCGATGTCTCCCTCTGGGAGACGACCGATGTCTATCCCTGGCGACGCTCTCATGCCTCGCGCCCTGGCAATGCCCGCATGCCTCTCGCGCCCTGGCAATGCCCGCATGCCTCGCGCCCTGGCGATGCCCGCATGCCTCTCGCGCCCTGGCGATGCCCGCATGCCTCTCGCCCGCGCGATGCCTGCATGCCTCGCGCCCTGGCGACGTCCACATGTCTCGCGCCCGCGCGATGCCTGCATGCCTCGCGCCCTGGCGCTCATGTGTAGCAGGCGACCGGCGATCATGTACTACTATGCGATCTCATAGAGTTCCAAACTACACTTTCCTTCCTTTTTATTTTAAATAAACACATACTTAGAATTCATTTAAAATATACCCTTTTATTCCAATCCAAAAGTACAGGTCCTTACATAAACCGCTAACACATATTAAGTGTTTTGGTTCATATAGTTTGTTATACCAACTACAATGTGTGTTAAGTTCATGAATCTAAGACTGGTTCATATAACTTGTTATACTAGCTTTGATACATTACATCTTATATGAACTCAACACTTTCTTCTTTCTTTATTTCTATTTTTCTCTTTGCAATATGTGGGGGATTGTTGTGAAAAAATGATTATCACAAAAGGTGCAACCCTTAGACATGCTCTCACTTGATCTGGATTTCCTCTGCACTCTTCGGGTAGGTTCCACCTTCTTCTCCGCAACAACCTTGATTGCGAGAAGAGGTTCCGCTCCCAAAAGAGGATGTTGCATTTTTCCTTCCATAAATATGCGTCTCCTTCTTTGCTCAGAAGAATGCATCTCTTTCATGAATTTCTTTCTCCGTTTGTCTCTTTCATTCTTTTTCTTTTCTTGTTCTAATAATTTTTGTGTTGGAAATAAATCTTGTATTTTCTACTTCTTAAAAGCTCTGGAATTAAATCATAGTTCCTAAATTGCAGAAGTAACAGGAAGCATTAATTCAATAACACTTACTGCCATCCCTAACATAGCAGGTAAAAAATTAATGTATCAAACCAGCTAGACTACTTCTAGTACAAGTCATATAACATAACCAGAAAATCCTTATAACCACACCACACATAGGCATATAGAAGGATATGTTTTCCTCGATTTTAATAATCCTAACCAATGCTAACATCCTAACATATTGACTCAAATGCAGAAACAACATAATTAGTGTCCTGTTGATTTAAGTCTAAAATTGACAAACCACTATAAAATATACTTAAAAAATTCAAAACCTAGAATCACTAGCACAAATTCCAAAAGTCTAATTGAATGTTCAAACAAAACACAAAACAAACATTCTATACGTCATTCCAATTCTAAGAAAAGCCTGATTTCACATAAGAGGAATTGATCCAAATTTCCTAGAAAGGAATAAAACAAAGTGTTGGAAATTCCAAATCGACTAGAGATAAGGACATTTCATAATATATAAGTGGGTGCAAACCTCACCTTGTAGGTCAGTTTTATAAAGTTTAGTTAGGTTTAAAGTCCACTTCTTAATATGGTATCAGAGACATCTAAAGCCTATCCTAACAAGAGTTATTGGACTTATCAAGTCACCTACTATCAGACTATTATTGGATCACCCATAAATATATAATCCCACATAGAGTTGATAGTCTTAGCGTGAGGGGGTGTGTTGCAGATCCCACATCGACTAGAGATAAGGATATTTTATAATATATAAGCGGGTACAAACGTTATCTTATAAGTCATTTTTATAAGGTTGAGATAGTTTAAAACTCACTCCTTAATACAAAGCAAAAAAAATCATTTTGAAAACAACCTTGCTTCTTGCTCGAAAGTGGGTTTGCACTGCATGAACTGAGAAGCTCATCATAGTTTCCATGTAAATTCAAAGGTACTGAAAAAATGCTCTAGTAGTACAACTCCTAGCCTTGCTTGTTAAGGTAGTTCGATGAGTATCTCTCTCTAAAGCAATGCAAACCTAGATCTCACTCGGAAAACACCTTTGGCCTTTTGAGTTTGTATTAGTTGTTTATGGGTTTTTAGAAAGAGAGAGATGAAGGGTGGTGGTGATGAAGAAACCAAAGCTTTGGAGGCGTACTGATCTCATTTTATTTGATAATAACTCCTTCAGGGCAATATCTTTACAACTAATTCAAACGCTCATGCTTTGCTAGTAAACAATATATGGTCTCGGTTACTTGACAATTGGATTTTAAATAGTGCAATGTTTATTTCACATACTGCATAACAGATTTTCTATTTCACAAAATGATGCCAAATACTAAGACCATACAAGCATAATAAGTCCATTAAGTTGACTAGCAGACTAACAAATACCTTAGCATTCATAAAATATTTTATTCTTTCCACCAGGGAAACAAAAGAACTTAGGTGCACTGGACTCGAACATTTTGATAAAGATCATTTAAACATTTTATTCCACCTCACATGGTAAGGCACTTGCCCTACAAAACAGATATCATGGAACTGAAAACCTAAAGCTCCGATTAAAGAATACTTTCACATATCCTTATAATCAAAACAATGATATAGATATCGAACACTCACAAATCATGATCAGCAAAACAAACGGAACACCAAAGTCGCAGCAGATATAGAGGGGTCGAAGGAGAGTCTGAGAGAGGCGAGAGGAAGAGTTATCCGTTCTTGTTCGTTTGCGTCTTCGTGAGAGTGAGAGCCAATGTTCCTTACTTCGGAAGATGCGAGAGAAGCGCATTAGGATAATGACAAATCCGAATCAACCCACTTTGCTCGACCCGACCTGGAAACCCCGGATTCAGAAAATATTAAAAATGTAAAGAAATATAAGCCCACAAGAAAGCCTAGTTTCCAGAGTGCGACCATTCAAAGTTTCATTTTTTTTTCTTCCCTCTCACATTCTATGTGTTCTGTGTTGTGATGGTGAAGTGTGTGCGAATTGCCATGGAGAATCATCAAAAGGGCAGAGAACAACCTAAGAAAGTGAAGATATTGAGCACAAGTTCACTACAAATAAACGAAAAAGATGCCTCTCAATTGGTTGGTTCCATCGTGGAAAAGGGTATCTCTGATTCACACAACGACCCCACAACACCCTTCATATCTTTTCCCAAACCCACTGTTCTTCCTTTCCCCGTTGCGCGCCACCGTTCACATGGCCCTGTAAGTGCTCCTTATTCTCCTTCAACTCCCCTTTTGGCTACCCTTTTCATTGTACAGCTTTAACATTCTTATATTGTCTCGTATCTTCTTTGAATTTAATGAAAACGAAGATGTGTTGTGATGAGTAAAGTATGAAGAGAAAAAAAATAGTCTTTCTCATTTTTATTATGCTTATGGCGAGTTGACCGAGGAGGGTATGCTTGAATTAAGATTTCGCTGAGTGTTAATGGGAGATATATACAAGTTCTACTTTGTTTTGGCATGTGGTGGGGTTCACTACATTTTTCTTATTCTAAGTTGTCCTCTGCGTTGCCCAAAAAAAAACAAAAAGTTGTCCTCTGCGTGTTTTTGTGTGAACACAATAAATGAAATAGAGGGATTTTCTATTTCTTTATCTCCCGTTAGGTATGTGGATAACTTAGTTATTATTAATTTGTTTTGCGTGAAAAAATTTATGTAGGAGTCACCAATGAACTGTTCATCAAGTCTGTTGAGCCTCAAAGGTCTTAGAAGGCTATGAAAAATGAAAATATATGCTGTTATGGTGACTTATTTTGGTTTACTACGAATGTAATTTGAGTGAAGTGTAGTAAGCTTTTTGAACTGATAGTTAGGTTCTGGTGGTTTTACAGTATTGGCGTCCACTGCGTAGTGGAAAGGATGATCATGATGAGGCTGATGATAGTGACAATAATTTTGAGGATGAAGAAGATAAAAATTTCCAGGAGTTTTAAATAGTTTCAGCCTTTGCTAAGCCAGTACAAAGGAGGAGAAAAAAGGGTTTGGATTTTAGAAAATGGAAAGAGATCAGTTGGGATGATGGTTCTTCCTTGGGGAAGGAATCAAAGGAGGGGGTGTCAAGGTTTAGCCAAACTACAGGGAAAAAGAAGTATGAAAATGGCAGTAAGAGTATAAACAAGAAAACTTCATCTTCTGATGATAATGTCATTTCTCCTATGAAACTGGATACGAAACCACTGTTAGATGACTCAGATGGTGGGTTTATCAATTCAACCAAGACTATGGATATAGATACATCAAATAAGGTGGATCATCAGGAGCAAAGGGAATTTGATCCTGGATTAGACCAGATTTGCTCTGATAGGATGCCTGATTACAATTTTGAATCCCTCCTAGATGAGCAAAGGCCAGGCCAAACTCACTTAAATTCAAGCATGCTCTTTTTTTCTAGTTCCAATAGTATTTTAAGTGACCAAAAGTCCATGTCACTGGAAAGTGAAATTAGTTATGAGAATCAAGTTCGCATTCAGCAAATGTCAGCTCAAGAGATTACAAAAGCCCAGGCTGAGATAATGGAGAAGATGAGCCCTGCATTACTAAAGGTACTACAGAAGAGGGGGCAGGAGAAATTGAATAAACGTGATAGTTTAAAATCAGAAGTAGGTATTGGCTCAGAATCTTTGAAGGGACATAGTCAGAGTCTTAAGTATGCCAAGCATCTGCACACAGAGAATGGTGTTTCTGAAACATTGACGACATCGCCATCCAAAGAAAAGCTAGATGATAGAAAAATTAACGTACAGACTTCAACTACCGCCAGTAGTAGCACATGGAACTCTTGGAGCAATAGAGTTGAGGCTGTTAGGGAGCTACGATTTTCTTTGGATGGGAATGTTGTTGATTCTGAACAGTCATCAGTCTACAGTACACCTTTATATTCTTATGTTATTTTTAACTATCTTTTGTATTCTAATGTCAAGATGATGCTTTATGTTCCGGCCGCTTGACTCGAACGTGGAGGACTGCCTCGTCACTCCTTCGTCTAGCCCTCTGTTCTGCAGGAACGCTCCAAGAACCACCGCCGGAACTCCAAACGCTGCCTGCAAAACACACAGACGGCGCTTCTAGCGGCCGTTGTAGCTCCGACGCTCAAGTCAGGCAACAGGAACACCAAAACTATATCTGAATCTCTCTGTGAGACCCGTGTGAAACTGAAATTCTCAAATGTTTAAGCTGTAAGAATCTGTAAAACCTCCCTTAATTCGTTAAGAGTTTCGTTTATATACCTGAGTCTTTTTCTCTCCTGACGGTTATTCCTCTTGACACGTGGATAACATCTGGTCGTACACGTGTCATCATCTGGAGTGTCTGCAGCTGAAACGTTACTTCCACTGTGCCCCTGCGACTAAGTTATCTACACAGGGAGTAGCTTAGTACACAGGTTACTCTGGGCGCAACCTTAACATGGCGAGCTGGTTAACCTTGGGCATTGCAGCTCACACTACACATGGTGGCAGATATGCTACTTATCATCTGTACTTAGACCATACAACAAGTGCATGCCAAGTCTTCTTAAACACCCGGCGATGTGCTCTTTCGGCGACTTGCTGACCACCTGATCTCCCAACCTTAACACACGGCGATCATGTGCAATCTGGGCGATTACTGATCCTTACCGGCGATGACCGACTACTCATCCTCAAGGCAATAGGCGATTACTCACCTCAAGGCGATAGGCGATTACTCATCCTCACAGGCGAGAGGCGATTACCATTCTGAGTGATCACCTCCCTGATTCGCCTGCTATCCTCTACCACGTGTTACTCTGTGAATGGTCCACGTGGTCAACTGCTGCTGATGTCATTGGCTACCGATGACCGACCGGATCACAAGCCCCCCAGTCTCGAGCTGTGAACTTGTTCTCAGCGAAGAGACTAAGAAATCGTCTTCTGGCGGTCTATAGGAGCGCACACTCTGGTACTAACACTGTTTCATTCCTTCTTCTTCGCCTTCAAACATTCAAAGCATCTCTTTGGATCATCTAGAGATTCACCTTCTCTGTTTTCTTCTTCTCAAACGCGCTAGAGTTCGCTGCGTTTCTTCTCTTTAACTCTCTGCATGTGACTAACTGTTAACTAGCTTAGGCTTTAGCGCAATCTAACTGCAACCCCTCAAACTTGGCCTCTGACTTGATCGCGGCTAACTGTTACCTTAGCATTGCCTTCAACATAACTTCGTGCTGGATGACTGACTTAACGGGCCTAAACGCTTCGGCTTCACGCAGCAGAACTTGCTTCTACCACCGACCACCGACTAGCATGTTAGTGCACCACCGATCAGTCATTGCGCTTCGGGCTTCGCTGCACTTCTCTGCCACACCAGCGCTGAGTGCATAGAGGGTCTGAACACCAACTATGACGCCTGTGTTTTGGGGAAGAAAAGTGCTTCTCGATGACCCCTCTTGTCCCAACCTTGCTGTAAGAAATCGTGGGTGAGGTCTTGCTTCTCTCACCTCAGCGTCGCTGTAAAAAGCAGAGGGAAGGGACTTGGTTCTCTTGCCTCAACCTTGCTGTAAAAAGCAAAGGGAAGAGGACTTTTCCTCATGCCTCAGCCTCGCTGTACAAAGTCGAGGTGAGGACTTGGTTCTCTCGCCTCAACTTTGTTGTTAGAAGCAAAGGGAGAGGACTTTCTCTCTTGCCTCAGCCTCGCTGTACAAAGTCGAGGTGAGGACATTCACTCGCCTGCACCTCGCTGTACAAAGTCGAGGGAGGACTTTCTTCTTTCTCGCCTGCACTCGCTCAAAGGCAAGGAGGTCTTCCTCTGTTGCCTACACTTGCTCAAAGGCAAGGAGGACTTCCTCTGTTCTCGCCTGCACTTGCTCAAGGGCAAGGAGGACTTCCTCTGTTCTCGCCTGCACTTGCTCAAGGGCAAGGAGGACTTCCTCTGTTCTCGCCTGCTCTTGCTCAAGGGCAAGGAGGACTTCCTCTGGTGCCTGCACTTGCTCAAAGGCAAGGAGGACTTCCTCTGTTCTCGCCTGCACTTGCTCAAGGGCAAGGAGGACTTCCTCTGTTCTCGCCTGCACTTGCTCAAGGGTAAGGAGGACTTCCTCTGTTCTCGCCTGCACTTGCTCAAGGGCAAGGAGGATTTCCTCTGGTGCCTGCACTTGCTCAAAGGCAAGGAGGACTTCCTCTGGTGCTTGCACTTGCTCAAAGGCAAGGAGGACTTCCTCTGGTGCCTGCACTTGCTCAAAGGCAAGGAGGACTTCCTCTTGCCTCAACCTTGCTGTATAAAGTAGAGGAAGAGGACTTTCTCTTGCCTCAACCTTGCTGTATAAAGCAGAGGAAGAGGACTTTCTCTTGCCTCAACCTTGCTGTATAAAGCAGAGGAAGAGGACTTTCTCTTGCCTCAACCCTGCTGTATAAAGCAGAGGAAGAGGACTTTCTCTCGCCTCAACCTTGCTGTATAAAGCAGAGGAAGAGGACTTTCTCTCGCCTCAACCTTGCTGTATAAAGCAGAGGTGAGGACTTTCTCGTGGGTGCACGCTCCCAGGGGGGCGCCAGGCGTGGCTGTCTAAGCGCACACACTGGGCGCGCCCTACCTGCATTGCCTTATCGCGCGTTCACTGACGTCCCGACCGGCGAGGACCTCTTCTTCTGGAATCATACGAGGTGCATGCTTAACGCTCTCGCTGGGAACTTGGGTCCCAGCTTAACACGTGTTAGCAAGACCCCGATGACCGTGCACCGACCGAGTACTCACTCTCTACATGCACCGACAGCTGATCGCGGTCTGCATGCACTGATGGCTGATCGCGCTCTACATCCCAGCGCTTATCTAGGGGCTGATCTGCGGGTGGTGGCCACCTGGTAACTCACCACCGATCACCTGGTCTTGCACCTGGGACAAGGAGAACTTTAAACTGGGAACAGTCGCACACTTTATGTACTGAAAATCTTTATTGGGTGGCATTGTTAAAAAGAGTGCCCCTGATCTGCTCAACTGTTTAATACACTAAGTGTGTGTACAGCGCGATTGCGCATCTACTTTACAACTTAACGAAAGTAAGAAAGAAACATGTAGCGTCCTGGGTTCTGGGAATAGTCGTTACGTCCAGAGTCACCAGCCGACAAGCTCCATTCTTCAACGTCTCAACCACTCTGGATGGGGTCTCCTTTAACCGGCGATGACCGCCCTGGCGATGCACACGTGGGGCAATCATGCCTTCCGCTTCAGCTCTGGGAGGCCCCCCAGTGTAGCCTCTTCCATCACCACACCTCCCCAAACACAGGGAATTCATGCTGCTGGTCGCCTTCCTGGAACCCCGAAGCGCGATCACCTTGTGTCTTCTGCAGGTAATCGGTCAGGAACCCTGTCTCCACCAACTCAGCAAGCTGACGTCCCAACGCCAGGCAGTTACGGAGTGTATGTCCATAAGCTTGATGGAATTCACACCACTCATCCTTCCTCCCTCCAAGTACCCTGTCGGTTTTCTCTGGCACATGGAGTCTTGCTGCCACAGCAGGGATGGCGATCAGCTCCGCCAAACTTATCATGAAATCATACCTGGGGGGTGCGTTGCTTGCACGCCCCCTGATCTGGTCCTTCCTTGGTGCATAAGGGCGAGACCTTCTCTGCTCCTTCCTCCCTTCCTTGACCTCATGCACCCGCGCCTGTTGCTGCTGATTCCCCTGACCTCCACGTGGCTTCGACGGTGCAGCACTTCCTCTCTTCTCAGAGACCTCTGTCTCTGCTACTATGTGTGCCACCGCACGTCGCCGTTCTCGGTGAAGGTGGCAGGGTGGCTCCTGATGATTCACTGAAAGGACCAGGGAGGACACCTCTCTTGAACGCATGCACCAGCATGTCCTCGTCCTTGCTGGGCAATCTCACCACCTGCGCCCCAAAGCGATTGAGGTAGTCCCTCAACGGCTCCCCCTGATACTGGCGCACGTCAAACAGGTCGTAGGACACTACTGGCGCAGGTCGGTTAATGATGTACTGCTCCGTGAACAGCTTCGCGAACTGATGGAAGGAAGTGACGTGGCCCTCTGGCAGGCTCACGAACCACTGCATAGCCACTCCGCTCAGCGTGCTCATGAACATCTTGCAGTACACAGCATCTGAACCTCCAGTCAGCATCATCTGAGTGTGGAAAGCTGTCAGGTGTGCTTCTGGATCTTCCACCCCCGTGAACGACGCTTTCAGTCCCACCAGATTGGGAGGCACCACCGTGTTCATGATTTCGGGGGAGAAAGGCATAGGGAATGCTCGCGGAGGCGACGGTGGCGTCGACGTCCTCTCTTCAGCTGCGCGCTCCTTCTGCGCCTGCAATTCCCTACGCAGCTCTTCATTCATACGGTTCAACTTTTCGTTTCTTCTCTGCGATGCAGTCAGCTCTGCACGCATCCTCTCTTGCTCAACTCTCGATTCCGCGACGCTATCTTGCAGCGCGCGCATCATCTCCACTACCTGCGCCATGGTAACGGCTCCTTCTTCAGCAGATGACGCAGGTGAGGTTTGCCTGGTTCTTCTACTCATCTCCTCTGCACTTCGACGTAACTTCACTTCGACGAAATGATCAAGGAGCTCCAAGAAACCTCAAGAAACCTCAAGAAACTGCGACGTGGATGGGAACCAGATTTACACGGGCCCCACAGTGGGTGCCTGATGTTCCGGCCGCTTGACTCGAACCTGGAGGACTGCCTCGTCACTCCTTCGTCTAGCCCTCTGTTCTGCAGGAACGCTCCAAGAACCACCGTCGGAACTCCAAACGCTGCCTGCAAAACACACAGACGGCTCCTCTAGCGGCCGTTGTAGCTCCGACGCTCAAGTCAGGCAACAGGAACACCAAAACTATATCTGAATCTCTCTGTGAGACCCGTGTGAAACTGAAATTCTCAAATGTGTAAGCTGTAAGAATCTGTAAAACCTCCCTTAATTCGTTAAGAGTTTCGTTTATATACCTGAGTCTTTTTCTCTCCTGACGGTTATTCCTCTTGACACGTGGATAACATCTGGTCGTACACGTGTCATCATCTGGAGTGTCTGCAGCTGAAACGTTACTTCCACTATGCCCCTGCGACTAAGTTATCCACACAGGGAGTAGCTTAGTACACAGGTTACTCTGGGCGCAACCTTAACATGGCGAGCTGGTTAACCCTGGGCATTGCAGCTCACACTACACATGGTGGCAGATATGCCACTTATCCTCTGTACTTAGATCATACAACAAGTGCATGCCAAGTCTTCTTAAACACCCAGCAATGTGCTCTTTCGGCGACTTGCTGACCACTTGATCTCCCAATCTTAACACACGGCGATCAGGTGCAATCTGGGCGATTACTGATCCTTACCGGCGATGACCGACTACTCATCCTCAAGGCGATAGGCGATTACTCACCTCAAGGCGATAGGCGATTACTCATCCTCACAGGCGAGAGGCGATTACCATTCTGAGTGATCACCTCCCTGATTCGCCTGCTATCCTCTACCACGTGTTACTCTGTGAATGGTCCACGTGGTCAACTGCTGCTGATGTCATTGGCTACCGATGACCGACCGGATCACTTTATATGATCCCTGCATGTTATAATATCTCCTTGTACTGTTCTGGATGCTGTAGTTAACTGATATATGTTGGCAAAGAATTTTGTTATTTTTTTTTTATCAGCAATTGGTCAGTTATTGCTGACAGATTAACATAGAAACTGGATCTGAAACTAAAAAAAGAATGAATTTCCAGTAGAAAAAAGTAACAGTGTTTATTTCAAAAAATGTAAGATATTAAGGAACCAGTATCCAACAATATATTTCCTGTACCCTCGGCTTCTCTCTCATTTTTTTATACTAACCTTACTCTTAAGTAACTCTGCTGACGTGGTAACTAACTCCTAACTACTTGTAATTAACATCAAATAACTATATTCCATTTTCCTTATTTATTCTCTCACAAACCTTTGTAATAGGGGACTGTACCCTATCAATACCCGCCCCATGAACAAGCACCTTGTCCTCACGGTGGAACTGTAGAAAATTTTCAGCAACAACTAAAACTTTCTCCCAATTGCTTTCTAATTTTGGTAACTGCTGTCATTTAAGAAGAATCTCCTGTTGACGGACATCATTTTTCTGGAATCCAGCTTCTGGAAACAATTTCAACTTGTGATCTACTAGTAGTACTTCAGGAAGGGTTTGAGGTCTTTTGTGTAGGGTGTATAACATTCTAAAAAAGTGTCACATGGAATACCGGGGTGTCTTTTAGAATGAGGTGGAAGTTCCTGCTGATAAGCTACTGTTCCCACCTTGGCTAGGATTCTATAAGGATCATAATAACATGAATTCAGTTTCTCACTCAACCTTTTAGCCAACGATCTCATCCTATACAGTTATAGTTTTGGAAACACCCAATCCCCCACCTCCAATTGGACATCTCTACAACAATGTTTTGCATATTCTTTCATTTGATCTTGGTCCTAAAAAAATTATCTCTTAACTCCTTCAACAATGTGTATCTTTGGTGATTTAGCTGGTTAATCTCTATAACTCAAGAAGGAAGAGTGGTCCCTCTCAATAAGGAGGAGGGTCTTGGCCATAAAGTGCTCTAAAACGAGACACCAATGTAGACGCATTATAATTTGTGTTGAACCATTACTTTGTGCAAGGCAAGTGTAAAGGTGATGAGTGCACGGATAGGAACATGATGAAGCATCAAGAAGGGTCCTTGAGGCTACATTGTAGAATCAGAATTGTGTATTTTTGTTTTGGGCCTTTATTGAGCCTTTTGTATGTTTCTATGTTTTTCTAATTTATTATTGTTTGACTTATTAGATAGCTTGTTGGATGGGCCTTGTAGTCTTAGATTTGTAGTATAAATAGACCTTTTTTGATTTTTGTAAGAAATTTTTTACTTGTTTGATATAGAAACTTTATGCTTTGAGAGAATTTCTTTCTGGGTTCTTATGAGGAACTTTTGAGTCCTATCTTTGAATTGCTAATTCAGGGTGATGAATCTTCCTCAACTTATAATCTTGATTGTGACATCTTTGTCATCTTCTTATCTCCTAAATTTTTTATTTTTTCTATTGTTCGATTGAATTTATCAAAACGATCCATTATACTTAATTTGTGATTAGGCATTCCTTAAAAGGCTGACCTTAGTTTTGTACCTATCATACATCAAAAGTACACCTCTAAGCACCTATTGATAACCCATTTGTTCGTAGATGATAGACAATGACCATGCGGAACTGAGTTCCTATCATCCTAAAAAGTTCCTTCTAGAAACTACTCATGAAAAGCTAGTTTTGATATGAAACAATGGTAGATGGAAATCCATGCAAAGAAACCACTTTCTTAGCAAACAGTTCTAGATACTGCATCATGATGTTGAGCCCTAGCCAAAGTTTCAGCCAAAGACACTCTTCCCTTTGAAATACTCCAACTGCCTCTAAGAAACAGGACTACACTTTCTACCTCCAAATCTTCTTCTCAGTGCAGCCGCAAACTCCTCCCAAGATGGATTCTTGGTCTTTTGGTGCCAAAACTTGAATCAGTGACTGGCGTTTCCCTCGTTCTGTTAAGGGCTAAGCACAATCTTCTCGTTTGAGAGATGTTTTATACCTCAAAATCTTTCAGCTTGAGCTATCCATGCTAATGGATCAATTCCTTCAAACGTGGGCAACTCCACCCTTTTAACCCAAGGGCGAAGTGGTTCTTCCTCATCTTTATTAATTCCATTATTGTCAATGTCTTCCTCTTCTCTTTTCTCGTCCCTATTGTTTGAATTTTCTCCTTCATCTAACAGTTTCTTTCTTTTCTTGACTTCTAGAAGCAGTTCCTGTATTTCTCTCATATGGGGTATGCTTTTGTTTACTAGAGTCATGTTTGATCTCAAGTCTGCAATCTTCTTCCTCTATTCGTTAAGGAGTTCCTTTATTTCTCTCATGTCTAGTATGCTTTCTTTTACCAGAGTCATGTCTGTTCTCAAGTCTGAAATATTCTTCCACTGTTCGCTAGCCCATTTCTCCAAAGCACTCACTCTACTTTCCATTAAGCTACTCAAAGATCTGGCAGGTCGAACTAAATTTGTTAGGAGCTTTCACAAAATGGTCAAACAAAGAAAAGAAATTGTAGGGGCAGTCCTCTAAAGTGTATTACTTCTCAGAAAACATCCAAACCAAGGTTTACAAAGGAAAATAGTTCCTTTCACACAGGGCATTCCCTATTACAAAACAACAATCCTCTTCCTCATCTACCACATAAGAAAAGAATATATAGGCTTCCTAAAACAAAGTCTCAGCCCTCTTCCCGTAACAGTTGTTAACAGCTAACTATTTAAATTTCCTTCTATAATAAATATTCACCACACCCTCTCATTTTTCCCCTCTCTATCAGTTTGAGAATCTAATTTTAGTACAATTGCATGATCTTGCTTCATTTGAGGAGGAAAATTACCTTGGGGTTGAAATGAAAAACATTTTATCTAATATTTGCCTTTAATTTAGTTGGCTTCTATAGAGAGATTTTGTAAAGTTAGTGATTATATTTCCAAATGTAATCTTTATCAACATGTTACCATTTCCATATGTATGATCTAGGCAATATATTTCTGGTAAATACTAAAAACAGGAAACATTAAGATCAATGGTGTTGCTAAATTATGATCTGTCCGAGAGCATTGGGCTGAGCATATTGTAACCCCCCTCCCCCAACTGTACTAGAAATTACAATACTGTTCTTACTGAAGCTTCCTTTGCTTCCAAATGTTTTCAAGTTCATAGATTCTATTAGTTGCTTCATGTTCTATATTAGGTATATTAGTTGTTAGCTTTTGCATAAAACAGAATGGAGGTGTGAATATAGATTTGAATGTTCATGGATGTCTGGAAAATTCCATATTTCTGTTAGTATTGATATCCATAAAATCATAGAATTTGTCAAAGCTGTGTTGTATTTTTTAGGAAGTTTTATATTTTATCCTTATTATATTTTTATTTTGTATCACAGCTGCATCTTACTATTAATATTAGGATTATGTATTTAGAAACAATCCCACAATCATAGGGATTTGTTTCCCTAGAATTAGTTGTCCATATTTCCTAAAATAACTAGCAAGCTCATGTATATATAGGTCTAATGACCTCATAATTTAATATAAGAAAATATTATTCCTTCTAAATCTGATATGGTATCAGAGCTCCTGATCTTTAGGAGTCTCTGACCGTGCCTGAAAACCCTAAGTTGCAGCCGTCATTGCTGCACAACATTAAGCCTTGCTGCAGCCTTCATTGCTGCACAACCTTGGCCTTATCACAGCCTTCATCGCTGTGCAACCTTCACCGCGGTTACTGTTCACCGCGGTTACTGTTCACCACGCCACTGTTCACCGCGGTTACTGTTCACCACGCCACTGTTCATCACGGTTACTGTTCACCACTGCTACTGTTCATCACTGTGATGGCTGAGAACGCTGAGAGTGTGAATCCTATTATGGAAACTGGGGACAGATCCCAAACTACTGGAGAATTGCAGAATGTTCATTCTGCTTATAGATTAACTGGAAAAAATTATCTCAAATGGTCTCAACTCATTAGGACCATCTTGAAAGGAAAAGGAAAGGTCAGTCACCTAACTGATATTGCCCCTGATGAAAAGGATGCCAAGTTCAAATCATGGGATGAAGAAGACTCCATGATCATGGCATGGCTGTGGAATTCAATGGTCCCAGAAATCAGTGATACCTGCATGTTCCTTAGATCAGCAAAGGAAATTTGGGAGGCAGTAGAACAAACCTATTCGAAGGCCAAGGATGCTGCTCAAATATATGATGTAAAAGTGAAAACTGTGGCTGCCAAGCAGGGAAACAAATCTGTTACAGAATATGCCAATCAACTCAAGTCCCTATGGATGGAATTGGATCACTACCGAGTTATAAAAGCAAAATGTTCAGAAGACTCAGTAATTCTTAAGGAGTATATTGAACAAGATAGAGTCTATGATTTCTTGGTAGGTCTGAATCCTGAATATGATCAGGTTCGAATCCAAATCTTGGGAAAAGAGAAAGTCCCAGGGCTTAATGAAGTGGTAGCTATTATTCGGAGTGAAGAAAGCAGGAGAGGACTGATGTTGGAGACCCCAACTACTGAAAGCTCAGCAATGAAAGCTGAAGGAGGAACAGCCATGATAACTAACCAGAAGAAAAACGGGTTTTCCAATATAGAAAAAAAACAGGAGGAAGTCTGGTGTACCTACTGCAACAAGCCGCGCCACACAAGGGAAAAGTGCTGGAAATTACATGGAAAACCCCCAAGCAGAGAATGGGGCCAGAAAGGAGGCCCTCCAAAAAGGGAAGGACAAAGACAAGCACACATTGTTAATGGACAAGGAGAAGAATCTATCCAGCTGAATCATGAAGAGATAGAAAGGGTAAGGTCCTTCCTTAGTAAATTGGAGAAGCCCTCAGGTATGTGCTCCTTAACATATTCTGGTAAGTTTCCATTTTCTTTTGGACTTACTGTTTCAGATACACCCTTTACCCATTTCTGGATACTAGATTCAGGTGCTACTGACCATATGACCCCTCTACCTAAATACTTCTCCACATATACCCCGTGTCCTAGCAATAAGAAAATTTCCACAGCAGATGGAACATGTATAACTGCCGCAGGTCAAGGAGAAGTCCAAATAAGCCCATCTATAACATTAAAACATGTCCTTCATGTCCCTAAATTGTCCACCAATCTGATTTCTGTACAGAAACTCACAAAAGATCTCTCTTGTAACGTCGTTTTTCATAACAACTATTGTGTATTTCAGGACAAGAACTCAGGGAGGACGATTGGACATGCTAGAGAATGGAATGGCCTATACTACATGAAGGATCCTAATCTTGGTATCAATAGTCACTCTTTCATATCTGAATCCACCATGACCAGTAAAGAGAAAGCTCAACTATATCATTATCGGCTAGGACACCCTTCATTTCAAGTTGTAAAAGTGATCTTCCCTTCCTTGTTTAAGAATTTAAATGTGGAGAGTCTCCATTGTGAGGTGTGTGAGCTTGCGAAACACAAGCGTGTACCTTTTCCCATTAGTAATAAAATGAGTCCTTTTCCTTTTTTTCTTATCCATACTGATGTCTGGGGTCCTGCTAATATTCCTAATATCTCAGGTGCTAAGTGGTTTTTAACCTTCATAGATGATTGTACACGGGTGACTTGGGTTTTCCTATTGAAACATAAATCTGAGGTTAGCTCCATTTTTGTTCAGTTTGTGTCTATGATTAAAAATCAATTTGGAGTTAATATCAAGAGAATTAGGTCTGATAATGCCAAGGACTACTTTAACCTGGTGCTAAACTCTTTTTGCCAAAAGGAAGGGATAATTCATGAGTCTTCATGTGTTAACACACCCCAACAGAATGGGATTGCAGAAAGGAAAAATGGGCACTTATTAGACCAAACTAGGGCTCTACTTTTTCAAAACCATGTCCCTAAGAAATTTTGGGGGGAAGCCCTCCTTACTGCCACCTACCTAATCAATAGGTTACCCTCTAAAATCTTAGCATCAAAAAGCCCCATGGAAGTCCTATCCTCCTTCTACCCACACCTAAACCCTACAAATAAACTCCAACCTAGAATATTTGGGTGTGTATCCTTTGTGCATGTTCATAGTAATGAAAGGGGAAAATTGGACCCTAGGGCTGTCAAATGTGTATTCTTAGGGTACTCAACCACACAAAAAGGATACAAGTGTTTTCACCCCCCATCAAAGAGATTCTTTGTGTCAAGGGATGTCACATTCAACGAACAAGAGAGCTACTTCCAGCCTCATCTTCAGGGGGAGAATGTAAGAGAGGAAGATGAGCCTCTCATGCTTCCAAATATGGCATTTGGACCTGAAATTGGGACAAATAGCATTGCTGTCCCTGAAACTGAGACAAGAACAAAACAAGCACCTGAACCAGCAGCAAGACCTGAATCAGCTCCTGAACAAGCACCTGAATCAGCCCCTGAACAAGCAGCTGAATCTGCACCTAATGGTGGTGGGAAGTTCGGAAAAAATCTGGTATATTCAAGAAGAGGAAAGGTCATTCCAGAATCTATCCATGTCCAAGAATCCAACCTACCATCTTTACATGAGGTAATAGTTTCTAATCCTAGAAATTCCAATAATTCTAATGAGTTTATTGTGGAAAATTCAGAAGCACAGGTGGATCAAAACCTGGATCTTCCTATTGCCCTTAGAAAGGGAACCAGAACCTGCACCCAACAGCCACTTTACCCTTTATCAAATTTCCTATCCTTTGAAAAATTCTCTCCTACCCATAAAACCTTTCTCACAAACTTAAACTCTACACCCACACCTTCCTCTGTATCTGAAGCATTATCTGACAGGAAATGGAAACAAGCCATGGATGTGGAAATGGAGGCACTAAACAAGAACAGGACCTGGGAGCTTGTCACCTTACCAACTGGAAAAAAACCAGTAGGGTGTAAGTGGGTATATGCTGTAAAGTATCGGGCTGATGGGACCATTGAGCGTTACAAGGCAAGGTTAGTAGCCAAAGGATTCACTCAAACCTATGGAGTGGATTACTTGGAGACATTTGCTCCGGTTGCTAAGATGAACACGGTCAGAGTAATATTGTCATTAGCAGCAAATCATGATTGGGATATGCAGCAGTTCGATGTGAAGAATGCATTCCTACATGGAGACCTTGAAGAAGAAATATACATGGAGTTGCCCCCTGGCTATGATGGACAGGTTGCTGCTGGAACCGTTTGTAAGCTAAAAAAGGCTCTATATGGGCTGAAACAATCCCCAAGAGCATGGTTTGGAAGATTCACCAAAGTTTTGACAAGTTTGGGCTACAAACAGAGCCAAGGAGATCACACTTTATTTATCAAACATTCAGTTTCAGGAGGAGTAACAATATTATTGGTGTATGTAGATGATATTATAATAACTGGAGATGACAAAGAGGAGCAGCAAACGTTAAGTCAACGTCTTGCCACGGAATTTGAAATTAAGACATTAGGGAGACTTAAATATTTTTTGGGAATTGAAGTGGCTCATTCCAAGAAAGGAATCTTCATATCTCAACAAAAATATATTACTGACTTGCTTAGAGAAACAGGAAAGACAGCCTGCAAACCAGCAAGTACTCCAGTTGATCCAAATATAAAGTTGGGAAGTGCGGAGGAGGATAATGCCGTGGACAAGGAAATGTACCAGAGACTCGTGGGCAGGCTTATTTACTTATCTCACACTAGGCCAGACATTGCTTTTGCTGTGAGTCTAGTCAGCCAATTTATGCACCAACCAAAGGAGGCACATTTGCAAGCTGCCCTTAGAATTGTGCAGTATTTAAAAGGGACTCTAGGAAGAGGGATTTTGTTCAAACGAAACAAAAGTGTTCGTCTTGAAGCATACACGGATGCAGATTATGCAGAGTCAGTTGTGGATAGGAGATCAACTACTGGATACTGCACCTTCCTTGGTGGAAATCTAGTGACTTGGAAGAGTAAAAAACAAAGTGTAGTAGCTAGATCAAGTGCTGAAGCAGAATTTCGAGCAATGGCCCAAGGAATATGTGAACTTCTATGGCTGAAGATTATATTGGAAGACTTGAAGATAAGGTGGGATGAACCTATGAGGTTATATTGTGACAATAAATCTGCAATTAGCATAGCCCACAACCCAGTACAGCATGATAGAACTAAACATATCGAAGTGGACAGACATTTTATCAAGGAAAAGTTAGACAGTGGCTTGATTTGCACCCCATATGTGTCCACTCAGAGTCAACTTGCAGACATACTCACCAAAGGACTGAACTGCAGTAACTTTGAAAGAATTATATCCAAGCTGGGAATGGAGAACATCTATTCACCAGCTTGAGGGGGAGTGTCAAAGCTGTGTTGTATTTTTTAGGAAGTTTTATATTTTATCCTTATTATATTTTTATTTTGTATCACAGCTGCATCTTACTATTAATATTAGGATTATGTATTTAGAAACAATCCCACAATCATAGGGATTTGTTTCCCTAGAATTAGTTGTCCATATTTCCTAAAATAACTAGCAAGCTCATGTATATATAGGTCTAATGACCTCATAATTTAATATAAGAAAATATTATTCCTTCTAAATCTGATAGAATTTATGCTATATTCATTGATATCATGTTTATTTTGGAAATAGGCTGGAGGTTAACATATAAATTTTTATTTTCTACATGACAATTCTCTGTTATGATACAGATAATGTTACTGAACGCGACTATCTGCGGACTGAGGGAGACCCTGGTGCTGCTGGTTATACAATTAAAGAAGCAGTGGCACTCACTAGAAGTGTGGTATGTTATTTGTTGTAACTGACGTATATTTCAGTTGGATGCAGCAGTACTTTGGATGTCTGAATTTGGAACAGTTGATGGCTTCACAATTGGATATTGGATAAAGAAAATTTATAATATTTCCCCTATAGTAATGTAACATTTGCCAAAAATTTTTTAGATTCCTGGACAAAAGGCCCTTGCATTGCATCTCCTGTCATCTTTGCTTGATAAGGCATTGCACTATATTTGTAAAGACAGAACGGGGCATATGACAAAGCACGAGAACAAAGTTGATTGGGAGGCTGTTTGGGCTTTTGCACTGGGTCCAGAACCTGAGCTTGTGTTGTCACTTAGGTAAATTTACTATTTGGTCCAAGCTGTTGATATTATCAACCACCTGCTATGACTGAGTGAAGATGCGTGGTTCTCTTTTTCCTCTTTTAAGAAAATTAATATTGATGTTTATATTGCAGTTAATAATTTAGGGCACAAGTTGATCAATAGAGACATTGGTATGTTTTTTATTTCTCTTGATCTTTATGTTTTACCTTAATTTTTGGTTGTTGTGTCTTTAGTTCTCGAGGCTTCTTATCCTCCTATATTTGTATATTTTTCTTATATATTATAGATTCTTTGCTTATATAAGCTTTGTTAATTATTATGTTTTGGGTTAGCTATTGTGTAGACTGGATCTTCCTATTTTGTGCCTTTATTGTGGTCTTCTTCCTAGATTGCATACTTGGACCCCACTTGGGTAATTTTATTACATACATATCTGTTTCTAAAATTCAATTGGAGGAGTGGGAATCTAGATTGTGTACTTGACTCGTCATCCTTTTCTCCTCATTTAGTTAATACCATAGTGTTGGTGAGGCTAGATGGCATTATTATGATGTCTTTGATGCACTATTTTGAGTAGCTTATGATAGATATTCTAATGAATACTTCAATTCTTTCAAATTGTGTTGTCGTAATTATTTTGTTCCATTATATATGAGCATCACATGATGGCAGTTGTGCTCTGATTTTTTGAAGGATATGTCTTGATGATAATCACAATTCTGTAGTTCTGGCCTGTGCAAAAGTTGTTCAATGTGTATTGAGTTTTGATGAAAATGAGAACTACTGTGATATCTCTGAGGTGATTGAGTTTTTCATCTTAGAGTTATTATCTTTTAATTTGATACTGTTATTGTGTTTAAAATTATATTCATATGATTTATTTAGTTTTTTAATTCCAGAAGATAGCAACCTGTGACATGGATATTTGCACAGCTCCAGTTTTTAGGAGCAGACCAGATATTAATGTTGGATTCCTTCAAGGGGGTTTCTGGAAGTACAGTGCCAAACCTTCCAATATTCTTCCTTTTAGCGATGATTCAATGGATAATGATAATGAGACTGAAGGAAAACATACTATTCAAGACAATGTAGTTGTTGCTGGGCAAGATTTTACTGTAGGTCTAGTTCGCATGGGAATCCTTACTAGACTTCATTATCTTTTGGAGGTAAAACTTAATTAATAATTAATCATGTTGAAACATTTTGAAGTCATGAGATTATGTGTACAAAGGTTATGGATATTTCTGTTTAACAAATTACAATTTTTGAACTTCCATTTCAATCTTATTAGTCTGTAATGGCTGCAGACAGATCCTACGACAGCTTTAGAAGAATGTATTATTTCTATACTTATTGCCATAGCGAGGCATTCACCTACATGTGCTAATGCTGTACTGAAATGTGAAAGACTTGTTCAGACAATTGTCAATAGATTTACTGCGGACAATTTTGAAATTCGATCATCTATGATAAGATCTGTAAGACTCTTGAAGGTGAGTGGGACTTTTCCATTTCATTTTATAGGTTGATACATTTTCCCTTGTTACTTATGTAAAGTTATTTCTGAATCAGCATCTAGATAATCATTCCTAATGTTTTATCTTATTTTGGAAAAGGTGTTAGCTCGGTTAAACCGGATAATTTGTCTGGAGTTTATAAAGAAAGGGTATTTTCAGGCTAGGATTTGGAATTTATATCAAAGTATTTCCTCTGTTGACCAGTGGCTAAGGTTAGGGAAGGAAAAATGTAAACTCATGTCTGCTCTGATTGTTGAACAACTGCGTTTCTGGAGGGTTTGCATTCAATATGGATATTGTGTGTCTTACTTCTCTGAAACGTTCCCTGCCTTGTGTTTTTGGTTGGACCCGCTTTCATTTGGAAAACTTGTTGAAAACAATGTTTTGGATGAATATACTTCCATCTCTAGGGAAGCATACCTTGTTCTGGAGTCTTTATCTGGAAGACTTCCAAATTTATATTTGAAGCAGTTTTTAAACAATCAACTTCCAGAATCCACTGGTGACACAGAGGTATGGTCTTGGAGTTATGTTGGTCCAATGGTTGACTTAGCCATAAGGTGGATAGCTACTAGAAGTGATCCAGAAGTATTTAAATTATTTGAGGGTCAGCAAGAAGGGAGATGCGACTACAGTTTCCGAGGTTTTTCGTCAACTCCTTTGTTGTGGTTGTATACTGCTGTGACTAACATGCTTTTCAGAGTTCTTGAAAGACGTGGGGGGGTACTATCAGCCCTCATGAAACTGAAGGGCATGTGCCATGGCTTCCAGAGTTTGTACCTAAGATTGGACTTGAGTTGATCAAACATGGCTTTTGGGCTTTTCTGCATCTGTTGGGACAAAATGTGGTGGAGATTCAGAACGTGAATCTTTTATAAAGGAACTAATTTATTTAAGGCAGAAGGATGATATTGAAATGTCTTTAGCTTCCACCTGTTGTCTAAATGGAATTTTGAAGATTAGTACTACTATTGATAATCTGATACAGTCTGCCAAGATTGGCATCCCAAGCCAAGAAAAACAAAGTCTCTCGAAAGAAGGAAAAGTACTCAAGGGTGGCATCGTGAATGGGTTTATGGTTGACTTAAGGTATATGCTTGATGTATTCCTGATTTCAGTTTCTTCAGGGTGGCACCGTGTACAATCCATTGAGTCATTTGGCAGAGGAGGACCTGTTCCAGGAGCAGGAATTGGATGGGGTGCCCCAGGTGGAGGATTTTGGTCAGTGACAGTTTTATTGGCACAAACAGATGCAAGATTTCTTGTCTGTTTGCTGGAAATATTTGAAAAAGCATCTAAAGATGTCGTGACAGAAGAAACAGCCTTCACTGTGCAAAGGGTTAATTCTAGCTTGGGATTGTGTTTAATTGCAGGGCCTAGAGATAAGGTTGTTGTAGAGAAGACATTGGATCTCCTGCTCACTGTCTCTTTATTGAAGCACCTTGATCTCTGTATACAGAATTATCTCTCTAATAAGAGGGGTAAAACCTTTAGCTGGCAACAAGAAGAAGCGGATTACGTACACTTCAGCAATATATTATCATCTCATTTCAGGAGCAGATGGCTGTCTGAAAAGGTGAAATCTAAAGCTGTTGATGGCAGTAGTTCTTCTGGCATTAAGACCTCCCCAAAGGTTGGTGCTTGTCTGGAAACCATTTATGAGGATTCGGACATGTCTTCCATGACAAGTCCATGCTGTAATTCTGTAACATTAGAATGGGCTCACCAGAAACTACCACTTCCAGCTCACTTTTACCTCAGTCCAATCTCAACAATTTTCCATAGCAAGCGAGCTGGTACTCAAAAAATTGACGATGTACTACAGGATCCCTCTAATTTGCTTGAAGTTGCCAGATGTGGACTTTTCTTTGTTTTAGGTGTTGAAGCAATGTCCAATTTTCAAGGCCACATTCCTTCTCCTGTTCATCATGTATCATTAACATGGAAGATACATTCCTTGTCTGTCAATTTTGTTGTTGGAATGGAAATACTTGAACGTCATCGAAGCAGGGATAATTTTGAAGCTTTGCAGGATCTTTATGGTGAGCTTCTTGATAGGGCAAGGTTTAACCAAAATAAAGACTTTATTTCAGAAGATCAAAAGAATCATGAGTTTCTGCGGTTCCAATCTGATATTCATGAAAGTTACTCAACTTTCATCGAAGAGCTTATAGAGCAGTTTTCTGCTGTGTCTTATGGTGATGTGATTTTTGGCCGGCAAGTTTCACTTTATCTACATAGTTGTGTTGAAACTTCTATTCGTCTTGCTGCCTGGAATACACTGTCCAATGCTCGTGTTCTTGAGCTATTGCCACCTTTAGAAAAATGCTTGTCAAGTGCTAAAGGATACCTTGAACCTACCGAGGTAAGGAAACATATTCTATAAATATAAAGCTATTTTACTGTGGATCATTAGCTTGCTCTGATACTGTTTGAGTACTTGTTATTTTAATGTTTTGTTCGAGATTCCACATCAACTAAAAATTATACTATATAATTAGGTTCAAATCTCACCTTACAAGTTGACTTTGTAAGATTGAATTAGATTTAAAGTTTGTTTTTTTAAGACTTTTCTTTCTATATTAAAGATATTTGGTTGAATATATAAATGTTATTTGTATTTTGTTATATGTATACTTTTGTAAATTTTAATAAGGTAGTTGCTTAAAAATTTGATTTAAATCATAAAAGCATATGCCAAAAAGTACAAGAAAAGCTTTTTTTGCATCAACTAAAATTTTTTAAAATATTGATTTTTTGAAATGTTTAAAAGGATGCATTATTCATCTTGGATGGCATTTACTTTGTGTGTTCGGGGTTAAGAGATGCGCCATACTTTTGTAGATTTACCTGTTAGGACTTCTAATCCCAAAAACGACTTGCTAAATACAATCCAAGATGTCACACAAAATGTAAAAGGAGGAATAGCAGTGTTATCTGAACTTTGTTTTTTCTCTAGATATTTGCCTAGCCCTAGTATTAGTATTTGCAGTGGACTAACTAATATAGGTAAAAATAAAAATTGTAACAGAAGGAAGATATAGATAATAATATTGGAACTAATATAGGTAAAAATAAAAATTGTAACAGAAGGAAGATATAGATAATAATATTGCTCCTCCTTGCAATTGTTCTGTGAAAGGAGAGGTGTAGTCTTTAACTAGAGAAAATATTTATTTTCATTGAACTTGAAGAAGACTTTTAAGAGGAGAAAAATGAAGATAGTGATTACAGACTAGCTCTCATTGATCTTATCAAACACTCACTTTGTCGATAATGTTTGGTCATGTTAATCTATTGCTGTATTGGCCATGTTGCAGAATTTGTGTTAAATAATTTACTATGTTTGACATTTATTGGTTGTACTGTAGCATTATGAACTTCGAGGAAGCTTTTGTGAGCACAGGAAGTACCTAACTAGTGGTTGCACCAGCAATGCATACTAGTCATTGACTCAGAATACAATGTATTTAAAATTAACATTAAGGGTGCACTGTATCTCTGCAGGATAATGAAGCAATTTTGGAGGCTTATGCAAAGTCGTGGGTTTCAGACGCCCTGGACAGAGCTGCAATTTGAGGATCAGTTGCATATACTCTTGTTGTTCATCATCTTTCCTCGTTTATATTTCATGCCTGTCCCACGGATAAGTTATTGCTGCAAAACAGACTTGTTAGATCTCTCTTGCGAGATTATGCTGGGAAATCTCAACATGAGGTAACCAAAGCTTTAACCCTGATGGACAAATTGTATTTGAGGCAAATCTCCATTCAGAACTTGTGCTTCCATTGATTATTCTATTAGTTTTAGCCAATCTGAATCTGATTAAGGAAATCAAATGGTATATGTGAATGTGTGTGCTTGTTCTGTCATCATATTGTTTGGATGTATCAAGTAGCACTTGGGCCTACCAAATAAAATTCAAAGATTGTGCAGTGAGATATCACTGTTTAGATAAATCCTAGTTGCAGTCTCTTGTATGGCCATGGATGAAGTATACTTAAATTTTTTTTCCTATCTTTATCCTTATTTAATTTACATTGTTGCATTTGTATTTACAATTTCACATACTTTATAGTGGTGTAGCCAAACATTACTAATGGAACTTGTATTACAGAGAATGTTATTGAACCTCATTCATCATAACAAGCCATCAACATCTGTTATGGACGAGCAGCTGAATGGTGTGCTTTCTGAAAAGAGTTGGTTAGAGTCCAGATTCAAAATATTGGTTGAGGCATGTGAGGGAAATTCCTCTCTATTGACAGTAGTAGATAAGTTGAAGGCCGTTCTTGTAGAGAAGAGTTAACAGTGAGGTTAGAAGAATATTATACGAAAGACCAACAAAGGCTTGTATATAGAATTTTACGATCATTGGAGCATACATGGCTACTGATATTCGTATTTCTTTGTTAGAGTGGAGTCCTTTTCTCATTATGGTAACCATTTCATACAGCATGTAATGTTCATAATAAAAGGATTAAAGTATTTTAGTTATTAGAAACATTTATTCAACTTTCTCTTTTATCACATCTTTCATGAGGAACTCTATTCGTGAGCTCATTTTAGCTTAGAGAAATCATAATTCTAAGGACAACTTGAAATGTGGTGTGTGAATGTAAGTGGTGGCCCATTCGTTTTTATTTATTGACCTGTGAAGCACTTTTTTGCACTGTGATATTGTGCTACAGGTGAGTGTTTGCATGTCTTTATTTGCTTTTGTTAGGGTTCAAAATGGAGTTCAGTGAGCTCATTGAATATGTTGAACAATTCATTATTTTAAAGGTACCTTGAAATGTGATATGTGTAGGTAGGTAAGTGGTTACCCCTTGATTTTTATGTGGTTTAGGGTATGAAGAACGTTATGGCATGTGATGTTGTCTTTGAAAAAAAAAAATTGGAAGTCCTTTTTAGGTAATGTGAGTGTTGAAAAGAGAGTCTAGTGAGCTCATTTTAGGTTAGAGAAATCATAATTCTAAGGACAAGTTGAAATGTGGTGTGTGAATGTAAGTGGTGGCCCATTCGTTTTTATTTGATGACCTGTGAAGCACTTTTTTGCACTGTGATGTTGTGTGACAAATGAGTATTTGCCTGTCTTTATTTGCTTTTGTTAGGGTTCAAAATGGAGTCCAGTGAGCTCATTGTATATGTTGAACAATTCATTATTTTAAAGGTACCTTGAAATGTGATATGTGTAGATAGGTAAGTGGTTACCCCTTGATTTTTATGTGGTTTAGGGTATGAAGAACTTTATGGCATGTGATGTTGTCTTTGAAAAAAAATTTTGGATGTCCTTTTTAGGTGATGTGAGTGCTGAAAAGAGAGTCCAATGAGCTCATTTTAGGTTAGAGAAATCATATATATAAGGACAACTTGAAATGTGGTGTGTGAATGTAAGTGGTGGCCCATTCGTTTTTATTTGGTGACTTGTAAAGCACTTTTTTGCACTGTGATGTTGTGTTACAGGTGAGTGTTTGCATGTCTTTATTTGCTTCTGTTAGGGTTCAAACTGGAGTCCAGTGAGCTCATTAATATGTTGAACAATTCATTATTTTAAAGGTACCTTGAAATGTGATATGTGTAGGTAGGTAAGTGGTTACCCCTTGATTTTTATGTGGTTTAGGGTATGAAGAACTTTATGGCATGTGATGTTGTCTTTGAAAAAAAAATTTGGATGTCCTTTTTAGGTAATATGAGTGTTGAAAAGAGAGTCTAGTGAGCACATTTTAGGTTAGAGAAATCATATATATAAGGACAACTTGAAATGTGGTGTGTGAATGTAAGTGATAGCCCATTCGTTTATATTTGATGACCTGTGAAGCACTTTTTTGCACTGTGATGTTGTGTGACAAATGAGTATTTGTCTGTCTTTATTTGCTTTTGTTAGGGTTCAAAATGGAGTCCAGTGAGCTCATTGTATATGTTGAACAATTCATTATTTTAAAGGTACCTTGAAATGTGATATGTGTAGATAGGTAAGTGGTTACCCCTTGATTTTTATGTGGTTTAGGGTATGAAGAACTTTATGACATGTGATGTTGTCTTTGAAAAAAAATTTTGGATATCCTTTTTAGGTGATGTGAGTGCTAAAAAGAGAGTCCAGTGAGCTCATTTTAGGTTAGAGAAATGATAATTCTAAGGACAAGTTGAAATGTGGTGTGTGAATGTAAGTGGTGACCCATTCGTTTTTATTTGATGACCTGTGAAGCACTTTTTTGCACTGTAATGTTGTGTTACAGGTGAGTGTTTGCCTGTCTTTATTTGCTTTTGTTAGGGTTCAAAATGGAGTCTAGTGAGCTCATTGAATATGTAGAACAATTCATTTTAAAGGTACTTTGAAATGTGATATGTGTAGGTAGGTAAGTGGTTACCCCTTGATTTTTATGTGGTTTAAGGTATGAAGAACTTTATGGCATGTGAGTGCTGAAAAGAGAGTCCAGTGAGCTCATTTTAGGTTAGAGAAATCATTGTTCTAAGGACAACTTAAAATGTGGTGTGTGAATGTAAGTGGTGGCTCATTCGTTTTTATTTGATGACCTGTGAAACACTTTTTTGCACTTTGATGTTGTGTTACAGGTGAGTATTTGCATGTCTTTATTTGCTTTTGTTAGGGTTCAACATGGAGTCCAATGAGCTCATTGAATATGTTGAACAATTCATTATGTTAAAGGTACCTTGAAATGTGAGATGTGTAGGTAAGTGATGACCTCTTCATTTTTTATGTGGTTTAGGTACCTCTTTCTTTTTGTGGGGATCTATGAAGCACCTTTTGCACTGTCTTGTTGTGTTGCAAGTGAATGTTTGGATGTATTTGTTAGAATTAGATGGCTTAAAACAAGAGGGGGAGTGAATTGTTTTCCACAGTTTTTCGCAATTAATACTTAAGAATGATCCTTTATTAAACAATCACAGATAAACAAAAGAGGAAAACATTCAACCAATGTTCCAGAAACGGTTTCTAGAAATATAATCGGTTAATGTTGCGATTTAACCGGTTGTTTTTGTTAACCACATAAGTAGAATCAAACAGTTCATAAACCAGAATAGCAACTGATTGAAATTTCGTTTTAATCGATTGTTTGTACCAGCAGAAGCAATATCAAACAGTTATAAAGAGAGAGAAAGAGATAGATTTACACCATGAATTTTATACTGGTTCGCTCAAACCCAGAGCTACATCCAGTCTCAAAACAACCTCTGAGTTTCACTAGTAATCAACAACAGATTACACCAACACACCACAAAGAGGTGATCTTGAAAACCACAAGACTCACTCACCCTCTTTGCAACACCACACACCTCAAGTCAGAACACCCTTCTAACTTTATAGGATTTTCACATATACTCCCAACTTTATGAAATTACAACAACAAGAACATGAATAGGAAAAGAAAAAACCTGATATTACACAACCCAGGGATTCCTATGATCAGATCTTGCACCAATGCAAATAAAAAGCAATCTTGCAAATCTTGAAAAACTTCTTTCAAAAACACATATCAATCTCTCTTTTGATCTCAAAACACTTTCGTAAATGTTCTGTAAAATGTTGTATTATTCTCTTTTTTGTTTCTAAAAGAAGGGCTATATTTATAACACTTGAAATCTAGCCGTTTGAGGCACATGAACTAGCCAAAACAAATTTCAAACAAATAAAACAGTTTTTCAAAAAGTTGTTATGCAGACTCACATTTAACCGGTTAAAACCACAAGATAATCGGTTAAATGGGTCAAGCTGTTACTTAACACATTCAAAAATCATTTTCAAACCTTTATGCCAGCTAGGTAAAGAACAACCGGTTATCTCGATAATTCAATCGGCTGTTTTTCTTGGCTTTAGAAAAACACTTTACTTTTAAAACCTTTGTGCAGGATTTAAGAACTGATCTTTTACATAAATTATAAACACTCTAAACTACACCCAAACCCAAAAGCAGCAAGGCTTCAAGCTTCATCAGGGATTTGAAACATCAAAGCTCCCATGCTCTATAGTATTTTTTTGGTTTTGTTTTTTATTAAATGAATTGTTTGTGAAGGTTTAGATGATGGAAAGTTCATTGTCCAAGAATTTCTTGTCTCATGCAAAAGCTAAATTGAAGGTACTGTTTTTTAGATTGTGTTCATAATAGTTGAATATTTTGTGAATTGACATTGTTTAATAAATAAAGATGGTGGTATTGTTTTATTTTGTGATATTGCAGGTATGAGTTAGGCACAATGTGCTGACTCAATATATTGTTCATGTGAACCGTAAACTTAGCAACTTTCAACGACAAAGGATACAACAAACTCCTTTTAAATGGATGGTTGAAATGGAGAAAGTTTTGGACATTTCTAACAGCCTAATGAGAGAGATGGGCTTCAGATAACAAGGCATTTAGGATTCGAAAAATTTTAGTTCCTTTTTTAGTTCTTGATGTTTATTTTGTATTAGGATTGCTAGTTGTGGGGGAGAAAGTGAAAATGGAGAATGACGACGGAGGTTTCGTAAATAGGTTGTTTGATGAAGAGGAAGAAACAAAATAGCAACAATTTTAAAAAAGTTGGGGGGAGAAGAATTCCAATACGAAGAAAAATGTTGATGATTTTTGTAGATTATACATATTGCTTGGTTTATGTGTTTTTTATGTTCTTAGGACTTCTATGACATTTACTTGTTTTTCTTTTATATCTTTAGACAATTTAGATGCCCTAGAATTATATAACTGGGGGGTGCAGTTTATAATGTCTTAACTACAAGTTTGACAAGGACATCAGAAGTGTACTATCAGGAAAAGAATATTAGTGAAATTTATTTGGTAGGTTGTGTTGTCGTCTTGCAGGTTAGGGAAAATTTGTACAATTATGTTGTATTAATGAATTGGTGATTTTAATAAAATGTTAATTACTTGTGTTTTATTTTTTTGGAAATAGGTGTGGGCGGTTCACCATGTCGGTGTTGGTGACCATGCCCAGTGTATTGATTTTCCACGATTTTTGCACTAGTTGTGTGTAAATAATTGTGGAACAAGGCTACATGAAGTATGTTTATCTGCTGAGGTATATTTGCCATTTGTTAAGCTTTTGGTGCATGTTATTGCAGTAACTTTTGAGTAACTAAATATTAATTGCTTTTTTTAGATTCTATGGGATTGGCTAGTAACTGGTGAAGAGGAAGGAATGAAAATTATCAAAGAAGCATTAGCAAATTCAGATGAGGGAGTTGGGGGAGGTAGTGATGGTACAAGTGAGTGGGATAACTTACTTGACGAACACAAACTTTGTGAGACAAAAGTTGCAGATAACGATAATAGAATTGTTAATTTGGATAAGCAACTTAAAGAGGTTCGACAACTGCTTCTTAGAGAAAAGGAATGGTCAGTTGGATTTGTGCATGGAGCCTACCCAACTTCTGATGCTGCAACCTGTGCTAGTCCAAGCTCATGCAGTTTGGATATTTTGAAAATGTATAAAAAAAAAAAATTTGCATACAAGTTTGACATGAAACGGTAAGTACATATACTAAATGTGCAACATAACTAATTGTAGTCATTATTTCATTTGTTGTTATTGCATGATTAATGAGTTCATGTTAAATGTTGTTGTAGTGTCATTGTGGACATACAAAATAATATCTTGACGAGGCTTGATTTGCAATCATTAAGGTCGCGGTCAAGACTTGACAAAATGGTAAAAATTTACATATTGAAGTCTTTCTTCTATTTACTTATAATATTTATTTAGTTAAGTTCATTGTGTTTGTAGGTTATGTTATTTGTAACCAGATTGTTAAATCTGAATCAAAGTGTTAATTTTGGAGTGCTCAATTGTTTTTCATTCAATCCATGCTTTGCGGTTAATGTTGATTTAAATTTATTGTTATTTGTTTCAAGTTTTTGGTAATAGTAATAATACAATTTGTTGTTGCAAAGTCGTGTAATTGAGGAGATGAACGTGGCTGGGGGACAAATTTCATGGAACAGTTTCAATTACATGTCATTTTATTGGAATGGTTTATTCCCATATCAGGGAATATCTTATTGTCAATTTGTAAGTTAATATTACTGATGTTTTGTGTGAAATTTGTTGGTCTTGGTTAGAATGGTCATGTTGACTGTCAATTTAAAATTGCACTATTTTGTAGGTGTTTGTGCCAAACGTGTTAAATGATTGTATTTTGAACATATCCTGCACATCATTCAATTCAATTCCCAACATACAGCTAACTGGTGCAATAATGGTTTTTATATAACCATGTATTCAAATAAAGAAGACATGAAATTCATTTGTAAGTTAAACTTACACCACAATAGTTATATTCAATACATATAGAAATGTTATAAGGATGTTATAGTAGTTAGGAGTTGTGATGCAGCAAAAATCATAAAGGTTTTCTCTTATCTCATATAAAGCACTTCCTTGTGTGCAAAAAGTTTTTTGCTTCCTTCATTACAACCTGCAACAAAATAATTAATTTAAGTTATATGAAGAAATTTATATGTATACAACATTTGTTGGCTTGGGTGACAAACCTAAAGACATGTGATGCACTTGATTGTTGGGAAATTGGTAAACTAGTGTCCACTGAGTTCAATAGTGAAAGAAAGGCAACAAACCCGATAGTTGAGACCTACAATTTTGTACAATTTAATCCGTACTAATTCAACAAAATAACAACTTCCAAACGTCCAAAATACTGAATGACTACAAGTACAAATACAGTTTACACGTACCCCTCCAATTGCATGAGTCATCCCATTGAATGAATTCATGTTCCCTTCAGTTTCATCGGTCAGCACCAAAGGAACCCCTCCCACATAACTTCCTTGTTGAATTACCTGAGGCATTGACTGGTGAATTACATATAATATTTATAGTTCACACATTATACTAAAGACATTGAAAAAAAAGTTAATGAAAAGAAATTGTTTTACTAACCGTAGTTGGATGACTAGGAAGTTCACGTCTAGTGCAAGTATTTTTTCTTCTTAGAGCCTTTTCAGACCAAGATTTATGTCGTGTTGATCGTGGCTAACCCTTTCTTTTCACAACTATAGGGCTATGAACATCACCTTTGATGTTCACTATTGTGGTAGGAATACTTGGTGTTACTTGTTCAGGAGCTCCACCCATGTTAAGCTTTGCTGTATCTTCATCATGTCTTCGTTAACCGTATTCCAACAAGATGTTTATGCAATAGTTCTGTTGTATTATTTTCCCTAGTGGCATGTTCAGCTATGTCATAAAACTTTTTGCACAACCCATCATACCTTTCAACTTGTGGATCCTTGTCTTTTGTGCCATATGATGATCTTATGTACGTATGCTTTCACCTTATGTTTTTACTCCACCTTGCCAATACATACTTTATTGGGACTTTAGTGACTTTTTCTTGGGCAAGGACAACAAGACAGTGTCGGCACAAAATTCTCTTGAATTCAAATAACAAGCAAGTGCAACATACATCTACCTGGTGACGGTAAAAAAGAACTAGTACGTTGCGGTGTTCAAGTTTACCATTTCGGAATGACTCCTCTATAACATTGAAGCGACATGCATCACCCTTAATATAGGATTATTAACAGCACAATTCATTTTTCCTCTAAACTCGGCTTGCACTTCATTGAATTTTGCATGTGTGTATTGTGATTGGAATTGTCTTTCAATGCCTTATTGTGATGTGCAGGGAATTACGGTGTTAAGAGAAGCAAAATCCGCTTCGCAATCTACTTCGGCCTTATATTGCAGAGCATTGTTATACTGGTGCACAAATTGTTGTAGACTTGTGCTTGAATTAATGTATCCGTAAAAAAAAGCGTTCATGTTTTCACTCCTCTGTGTTGTTGACATTTCGACCCAAAAAATAATTTCAGATAACAAGGAACCCAACGTTCTCGTTCTTCAAATAACGTACTCAACTAATCGTTTGTACTTGAGTCAAACGTATTTATCAAATTCACCCATGAAGATAAGAAATCATTAACATTTGTGGACTCATAGACTACTAGCATCATTGCATGTTTGATTTCCTTGAATTGACTATATCCTTGAAGTTTTTCTGGTATTTTTTTCATAATGTGCCAGAGACACCACCTGTGTCGTGCACTTGGAAAAAAAACTTCAACTGCAATTTTCATTGCCCTGCATTGGTTGGTCAAAATGCCTACGGGGGGCTGTATGACATGCAACGCAACCAACTCTGAAAAAGCCACACAAATGCATCAGTGTCCTCAAAAGATAGGAGTCTACATCCCAACAATATTGATTGACCGTGATGATTTACACCGAGAAAAGGTGCAAATGGCATATGATACTTATTTGTTAGGTATGTGGTATCGAAACATAAAATGTCTCCAAAACTATCCCATGCTGCCCTACTTCTAGCATCAGCCCAAAATACATGTCGTATGTGGTTATCATCACCCAAATCAATGTCGAAGTAAAATTGTGGATTCAATTTCCTCATGCGACAAAAATGATTTAAGAGAGCTTTTCCATCACCTTCCTTCCCCAATGCTCTCTTACTTTGGGCAACATAATTACGCACATCTCGTTCAACAAAGTCAAGATTCTCGTAACCACCAGCAGCAGACACAAAAGACCTAAAAGTATTATTTATACGGAACCCAGCATCGTCATTTATATCAAGCACTCTTTTTGTGTGCAAACTTATTTTCCTATTACCATGAAACAATCTGGACTTCGTCGGGCTCATATCAAGTGAGTGTTCCTCATGTACAGACATAATATACCACTTCCCTTCTTTTATGCCAACAGTTATATGAGCTGGACATTCAACGGCCTGAGTAGGGCGAGTGTTCATTTCGGGTGGAATCGCCGACACGTATTTTCCTACCCTTGCACATACCAAGATAAATTACCTCAATTCCTCTTCAAGACCTTTTTTTTTAACTTTGTGTTCTAATGGCAAAACCTTTTTTAATGGCATATTGTCGGTAAAAACTTTTCACGCCATTTGCAATGTCAAAACACATTCCAACTGTAGGAACCGATTCATCGACTATATTTGGAACCGAGTCATCAATATTTATATGGGAATCTGATTCATGAACTATATTTGCCACTGAATCATCCACGACTAAAGGATTGGAATGCTGAGATTCTCCAAAGAAGGGAATGTTATCAAGTGACAAATTTTCCATTACCTTAGACCTGTGGACTTTAAAATGTTGTGCATACTATGGTTCACTTAAATTACATTAACGAAAAAGATAAATGCATATCAATACAGATTTCTTCGTATAACTTAACCTCAATATTTGAAACAATCAAAAAAATAATTCTACATTCTACATTAAAATATAAAAATAGCAAGACTAAGGAAGATCATTTTACATAACCTATTCTTGTATGTAAGTAGGGTACATCAACAGCCATGTTTTGGATTGTCATCCACACACTTCAGACGTGGATTGTAGAAAGAAGAACGTTAGTTGGTGAAACATTAATAAATATTTAAGATCCAAAGTCCATCCACCTAACTAATAAGCTACAATACGTGCGTCATAGTGGCACCATGAGGACAAAAAAATGTGGGTAAGAAGGGAACAAATAAATTCAATGCAGCATGGAATTGACAAAAAAGTGAATGGAGTGGAAGGAAGAAAATTTAATGGGTTTCCGCCCAACAATGAAAGTCTATTGAATGCAACAGTACCTTCAATCCTTGAATGGTTGTGCTAAGTGCAATGCGTAGTAAATGCCCTAAACAACAAGGATAACAATGAATGAAAGAACCACATGTGTAAGTTTTCAGTTTGAAAACAATTTGAATGGAACCCGAACAGTGTGCTCTACTTTGATGAGCCACGATTTTTTCTCTTTACTGTGTCAACGGAGGTGGAAATTTGGTTACAAAATTTCCACCAATATAATATTATTTATGGGGAAGGTGAGCATTTAAGAATGCCACCTACCTCCTGCAAAAATTTTACACCGAAAGTCTACTTCCATCTTTAAATCTTAAAAAAGTACTATTTCATATACTTTTTAGGTAGCCTTACTGCAGCTCACCTAAGAAAGATTTAAAAATAATTTTCCTTTGCTATTATGTTAATTAATTGGACATGACGTAAACTTTTTTACACAATGCACGCATAGTCAGTCTTCCTTCAACCATTAGCTGTGGGCACCAGTCATACATAAATTGCATCACATTCTTAAAAATTTGTATGTAAAGATCCATTCCAAATAGAGCCGTGGGAAGAGCTTGATATCGACAACAACAACATTGGTAGTTTTGTACGCCATTGCAACTCCACTGCTAATGTCATTCCGGGACCAGTTGGTAATGTGCAAGCCATGATTCTTAATTGGAACTCTGACGATGCAATAAACACTCAAGAATTTATAAACTGTATAGGTCAACAAAGTTATGAGCGTGATTTTACATCCAATCCATGGAAATGGGTAGAAAAATTTCTTCAATTACAAGGTAATATTCATTAAAATTTTATAATTTAAACACCAACTATAATTTGTATGATGTTTTAATTTTATTTTGAAGGACAAATTGATGGACATGATTGTGAACAAAAATCATCCCTAGGAAGATTGAAAGAGTTAGATGTTTTTGCACTCCTAACTTGTGTTATCAAATCATGCAAAGCCACTGGTCTAGGAGACATGCTAATAACGGTTAAGGTAACATACGTATTATTTAGTCTTTCATACATTGTGCATAAAAACTTCTATATTGAATTCTTTGCATTACAAGATCCGACGGGGACTGCAAGTGGAAGTGTTCATAGGAAGGTCTTAATGGATGTAGAATTTGGATGTCTAATTGCAGTTGGCTCTGTCTTAGTCTTAAAGAATGTATAAATCCACCAAAAACAATGAATTCTTTTTCAATTCCATATCGGATGTCATTCATATAAGTACTTTTGTGTGTTTTTTAGGTTCGCATTTTCAGTCCGAATCGAAGGAACTTCTACCTTAATATAACTCTTAACAACATTGTGAAGGTATGTAGTCAAACAACATAAGTTTGATAGAACTGTACTTCATAAAATCATGGCTTTCTTTACATTACATTACAAGGTTGTAATTAAATTTTCATACATGTAGGTTTTCAATTTTGACATATGTTCACCCACTGAGGAATTAGTTCTTGCTTGTCATCCAGTAATAAGACTTCCACCACCTGCTCTAGGTATAAAATACCATAAATGACCAACACTTTAGAAAGTATAATGGAACTTGACCATGTTTATTGACTAACATTTCACTTGGTCATGTATTTTCAGATGCAAAGAAGATGGAGTTGCTATTCAAGGCCATCGACGAACAACGAATTAGACAGTCATAAATGTTATCTACGTCGAACTTCTATGTAATGTCGAATAATGTTAAATGACGATTATCTAGATTTGCATGAGATATTGTTTCCCATATTTCAATGACATATATTGTTTGCTATATTCAACAAATTGGGGTGATACAAAAAAGGAGATACAAACATTCACTTGGACTCTCACATCACAGTGCATGAAGTTTTACACAAGTCCCCACATAAAATTAAAGGGGTCCCCAATTAGATTCACATAGGACAATTCAACCTACTCTTGCACTATTTAATTGCATAACCTCCAATGAGCTCACTGGAGTCCCATCTGAACCCTCACAACACCAAAAAAAACAACTTCCAAACATTAACTTGGAGGATGATATGACAGTGCATAAAGTTGTACACAGGTTCCCACTTAAAATCAACGGGGTTCCCACATACATTCACACATCAAAAGTCAACCTACTCTTGCACTATCCAATTCCCTAACCTCCAACAAGACCAACAAATCGACATGGAAACATTAACTTGGAGGATGACATGACAGTGCATAAAGTTGTACACAGGTCCCCACTTAAAATCAAAGGGGTCCCCATGTACATTCACACACCAGAAGGGAAGCTAGTCTTGCAGTATCCAATTACCTAACTTCCAATGAGGTCACTGGAGTCCCATTTGAACCCTCAAAACACCAAAAAAATGACATGCAAACATTAACTTCGATGATGAGTTCATAGTGCATAAAGTTCTACACAGGTCCCCACATAAAATGAAAGGGGTCTCCACTTACATTCACACACCAGAATTGAAACTAGTTTTGCAGTATCCAAGTGCCTAACCTCAAATGAGCTCACTGGAGTCCCATCTGAACCCTTAATACCAAAAATACATGCAAACATTAACTTCGAAGATGACATGATCGTGCATAAAGTTCTACACAGGTCCCCACATAAAATCAAATGGGTCCCCACTTCACAGGTTTGGACTATTGAATTGCATAACCTGGATTGAACTCAATTGACCACATCCACTACAAACTTTAACAAAGACATCTCAACAATACAAAACAATCACAAATATACCTACAAAGCTGACCAAGGCAATAAACATTTATGAATGAATAACAAAATTAATCAACTCAGACATTGACAGTTTCCACAATAAATTAATCCTGAACAAAAATATTTGTTACCACAATTTCATAACAACATAAATTGTACAATACCACAAATTACAATCATTTCAACAATGTCAATAAGCCATACATCCACTAACTTAAAACCAGAAAAACCGTAAAAACATATCTATTAATGAAGTACTTAAGCATCAGTTTTTCGGTTTTTTGGCTTCCTCCTTGAATATGTTGTCCAAGGTGTTTTCAAAATAGGAGTCTTGAAACTTTTCCTCGCTTCACGGTTCACTTTAGGAAACATGTTGATTTCTTCATTTGGCTAGTCTTCATGTCCATGTAAGTCTTTCTCATCATCTTCATGACTACTTTCTGCCTTTTTGAAGTATGTGGAATCACTACAAAAAAAATTGGAATTACATACAGCCAAAATCCGTATGTAACTATTTACATACGGATTACATACGAATTTATCCCTATGTAATGCAATAAATTTTATTTTTAATTTTTTCATTATTATTTTTATCTTTTTTAATTATTTCCGATTATTATTTATGCCTACTTTTATTATTATTAATGTTGGAAGCAATATGCAGTAGACAAGACTCGAACCCAAGTCCCTTTGGTAATCAAAGAAGCATTAATCACTAAACTAGACAAGTTCTTCTGTCATATTACAATTTTTATTATACTTATTATTATTAATAATAGTTATATTAATATTAATATTACTAATATTATATTAATATTATATTCATATTATTAATATTTTATTAATACTATTAATATTATTATTAATAAAATATTAATAATAATGTTAATAATAATATTAATAATAATAATAAGTATAATAAAGAATTTGTCTGGTGTAGTGGTTAAAGTTTCTTTGGTCACTGAAGGAACTTGGTTTCAATTTTCACCCACTGCAGATTTTATTTTATCTGTGAATCCACTGAAAGAAGTTGAACTTCAACTACTTCCGACCAAGTATCATCATGAACAAAATTTCTGCTTGCAATTAACTTAAGTATCTTGTTGACCTCTTTCTCCATACTTGTGATTAATACTTCCTGCTCCTCAGATTTGTGCATCAGTTCAACAACTTTCACCTTAATTGCACGAACTTCATCCTTTGTTGGTTTCTTCTTCCTAATTCCTCAACCAATTTGGTGAAAACCTTCTTGAACAAATTCACTGCAAAGTTTTCTATTGGAAGCACATAACTCAATAACAACCTGTTTGTTCACATATATAATTTGAAACTTAATTATCTACATTAAGAACAACATTAATGTGATAGAAATTCCAATAAAAATGACATACCTTATTCTTACGCAGACCACGTCGAAGTTCATGGTCACCAACTCTAACATCCATCCAATGCATGATACGGGGATATTTATTTCCATTCCTAGGTACTTGACGCTTATAAGAGAACAAATGCTCCATCGCCCATATTTGAAGAATGAATACAAAAAAAAATCATTTATTACAATTATTACAAACACTTACCAATAAGAAAAATGTTTCATATTACCTGCAAGAGGTAAACATAATCATCCACATGGATAGACGACATACTTTCCTCGGTCATCCATTTTGAAGTCGAACACAAACTATCAACCAAAATGTCATACATTAAACCCCCCCCCCCCCCCCTCCCCCCCAATTATACATACCAAGTTTGTCTAAATCATCAACAATGTTAAACAACCCATCATGAACTAAACCCATTCTAGTAGGCACAATAAACTCCGAGAAACCTAACAGGATGTACAACTTACAAAAGTCCTCTGAGGAAATATCGTTCCCACATTTCAAAATTCCAGAATAAATCATTTCCACACTTACATCACCTTCTTCAAAAAACTCTTAATGCGAGATATAAGTCTACTTTTCCTTAAATCAATTTTTGTACCAACTACTCTAAGACCTACAGCTAAACATACGTCTAACAAACTAAACGACACATATTGACATTGAATTGCAAAACCTTGCTTCCTCTCCACCCAAGCACTACATAACTTACTTAAAAGTTCACGGCTTAATTTTATCTCCTCACGGACACACATAAGCCATCCAAATGGGGTGGACTGTATAATACACTTTTGTTCCAACTTAATTGCTTGTTCACAACTCCCAAACACTTTGACCTGCAATTATGCCTAAACACCTATATATCAAATCAAATACAAATACACTTTAACATATAAAATTATAAAAATAAAAATATAACATCATGTCTACTTTAAAACAAAAATCATCATTTCAATCAAACCTTAGCTTGAGCCTCGGGATGCGGATCAATCGTAACAACCTCCTCATCTAAACGTCCGCTAATTGACATTATATCCTGAACAAGTAATTACTTAACCAATTCAAAACCATGAACACAACAATTCAATTCTACAAAAACCAAAATAAATAGTGCCCCAGCAAAATACATGCAAAAAATTAATAAAAAGCACACCAATTTTAACTATGCATAAACATGGTGGTAGGTCACCACCTATTCCCACATACCTCACCCCTTCCCCATCCTCCTTGCCCATCTCAACCCTCATAAAACCAAATGCAAACATTAACTTCGAAGGTTACAAGACAGTGCATAAATACCTACACTCATCACATTTGAACCTACACTTACAATAATCAATTCTCTAACCTTGAATCATCTCACTGGACTACCTTTTCAACCCTCACAACACCAAAACAACACATGCAAACATAATAGTGGTAAGACAACATGACAGTGCAAAAAGTGCTTCATAGGTCACCACATAAAAACAAAGGGGTCACCACTTCCCCATAATAGTGTCACTAATTCAGGACATTAATATTCACATTCAATTCTATCACCACTAACTCAGTCCCTAACCTTCTGGACACACAAAAACTTCAAAATCAGTCCCAAAATCGCATAGCAAAAAACAATGAAAACCCAATCCATTGAAATTTCAAAACTCAAAAACCATAACACCAAATTTTGCAGATGAAGTTTCTTTTTTAACTTCATTTTTTCAATGCTATAAATTGACCCTTTTCAGTTAAACTACAAAAATGGTACATACATGTTCAACTTACAGGGTTTTATACCAAATCTATGTCAATTGGCTCAAAAAGTGGGACATAATGAACAAATTATGCTTCTACTTTCACTTGACCTACAACCACTATTCTATTTGTCACTTATCCTTCTTTGGTCCATTATTCTTGCACTATTCTATCTGCACATTTTCATATTTTTATGTAATCAAACCATATGACTGAACCGTATGACAAGGATGGTTACTAATAGTTTTACTTATTTGTGATTAACAATCATTACATATTGCACTTCTTCATAATGATACAAACTTTCTTTAACTAATATTGTTTAAAAAATTTATATCAAAATTTCCAAACTAAAACACTGAAACTGGTTTTTTTAGTAATTTAAACTGTACAAGGCTACAAGATTTATTTTGGGAACAAAATTGTTATACAAAATCACAGTGCAAAAACTCCTTCATAGGTAACCACATAAAAACGAAGGGGTCCCCACTTTGCTAGACAGAAAACATTACAAACATTCACATTAAATTCAAAACCAACAACTCATATCACAAAAAAAAGTTCAAAACCAGTCCCAAAATCGTAGACCAAAAAGTAGTAAAAAATCAAATCCAAAATCAATTAAAAATTCAAAACTCAAAAACCACGACAACAAATAAAGAAACGCAGTTACACTACACTAAACGCTAGACAACGGAAATCAAACCAAAAGCAAAACAATCAAACAAATAAGCCCTAAACCAAATGAACCAAAATACATACCTGATTTGAAATTGCACTCTTCAACCAAAACCCTAATGCCAACATACCTCTATGAAGCTTGCTTCTCCCTTCAATAATCGTCGCACACTTGTTTCGCGCCCAATCCAAAACCCTAAACCACCGCACTAGAAAACGCCCAATCAAAAACCCTACCAATCCAAACCCTCCCAATAAAAAACGCAGACAAATTCGAACCTCTTCTTTTGAAATGAAGAATCTCAAATGCAAACGTTGTCCCTTCGCAATTCACAATCCTACCTTTCAAATGCACCAATCAATGGAAGAACAAACCCTATTGCTTCAACAAATCCTTTCGCGAACACACTCCCTTTCAGAAACGCACCTCCAAATGCTATAATTTGTCAATTTTTCCAACTCAGCAAGTGGGGCCCATACACTCTTTCTTTAATATTAAAAATTCCATGTCAGCTGGTTGTATTCTGGAGCAACCTCAATAGAGGTGTCAAAATATTGGTACCCTTTCCAGAATTCAGAGTCTGAAAAGCACTTTCAGAGTAGGTAATCTAAAATGTGTTTGAGGTGTTGTGTTTACATTTTGGAATTGAATTTCCACAATTGATTGGTGCACTCTGGAATAGGTAATCTAAACCTTAATTTCATTTGGATATTGTATTCTGAAATGATAATTTTGGAATCGTTTTATATGCATTCGAAAAAGCGGTTTTGGAATAGAAGGAGTCTTCCAAAATACATATTTTGTGACATAATAATGAATTCCGAAATAGCAAATTCAAAAGAGGAAGAAAAAATATTCCAGAATGGCTTATTGAACAACTACTTTTACTTTTGGAATTACAAAAGTGAAAGTAGTTGTTCCTATTTCAAAATATTTTTTCCTTTTAGTTGTTCCTATTTCAAAATATTTTTTCCTTTTGTGGATTTTTTATTATGAAAGGTAGAATGAGAGTTGGTTTGAGAATTTTAACATGTCATTTTCATGTCTAACATGTATTTAATTGTTGCAACGATGAATACCAATCCGATAAGATTGATGTTTGTGGAAGGGAACTAGATGATATTGATATTCATATTGTAATCACGGGATGGCGACAATAGTGATGTATAATGAGGAAAAAGCAAACAAGACAATTTGATCATTTCATCCAATTATGGGGTGCATGTTCAAAAAGGAGGGAGTGTAGGAAATAAAACCTTGGATCAAGGCCATGTTAACCCACATATTAATGGATTAGTCTGTATTTTTTGAAGTTAAATTTTTTTTATTTTTAATTCTTATGTTATCATATGAAATAAAGAAAGCTTAGCATGTCCTTTCTCGCTGCTTCTTCTTGCATCCCATGATTTTTTTGAAATCTCCATACTAAATAAGAATTTACTGTTATATCCTTTAGTAAATAATTTTAAAAACAAAATTATAGACATTTTATCTTTACGCTTTATGCTCTCTCTTTCTGCTTTGTTCTCTCCGCTGTAGCATCTCCATGATCTCCTTCATTCCAACGCACCTTCAAGACTGGTCTCCTTCATTCCGACGCACCTCCAAGGTTGGTCTCCTTCATTTCGATGCACCTCCAAGATTGGTCTTCTTCATAAGTCATTTGATAACTCAAAAATACCTTCTGGATTAGGTAATCCATAAATCATTTGATAACTCCAAAATATCTTCTAGATTATGTAACCCAGAAACAAATCATCATCATTTTCACTCCATTCCGGATCTGATACATTTTTAGATTACCTAATACATAAGTTACAAAATTCAGTAATTCTATTCTAAAATTGTGTAATACGTAACTCACTCTCGAATCTAGATTAACATTTCGGTTTATGTAATCCAAAACACAAAGATGTATTACAAATTGCGTAAGCTAAAATGATAATTCAGATTCGGGAGTAAGTTTCATGTTACACAATTCGAAATATAATTTCTAAAATCTTTAACTTATGGATTTTATAATCCATAGATGCGCTGGATTATCCAATCCAAAACATAAAAAATTCATGATACCTCTATAATGGCCATGGATAAGAAAGTTAAAAAACTCACTTGAAAATGCCACCACCACCACGAATAGCCGCCAACCACGGTCAATACAACCCACCACCATCACAACAACCACTACCACCACCAATGCCTTTAACCCACACACTCTCCTCACTCACTAACCAACCGTAATACACTTTTAATGTCTTTTATTTTTAACTTTTTAGTGAAGGACAATTTTGAAATTTTAAAGTTTATGGGAGTGCCTGGTCATGGGATGCTGGAAGAAGCAACCGTCTTTTCTTCTCTTTATCTCTTCCTTTTTCATGTGTGTCTTCATCTCCTTTATTGCAGTTCATGTCTTGTATCGTGCTTCCATTATAGTTTCGTGCCTCCGCCACACTTCACGCCTATACCGCAGCTTCATGCATTCGTTGCAGTTTTGCGCCTCTTTTTATTGTTGGTGTTTTGCTTGGTTTCTCTTTCAAAGCACCGATGTTACCATCAACTATGTCGATTTGAAACATTTTTTCTTTTTTCATGGATATATTGTAATTTTTTAAATTTTTAATTAGGCAAAAAATAGTCCACGAGCCTATGAACCTAATATTCGTACACGGTAAAAAATTATGACTCATTTTAAAATATAATTCAGGTTGGACTATCAGATTTTTTTTTTTAAATTTGATCCATAAAATTAAACTAGACTCAGTCGAGCAGCTCATTTTGTGAAGAAGATACTATTAATGTTTTTTGGGTGTATGTTTTTTCACATGTTATTGTTTCCTTCATTTTAAATATTAAAAAAGTAAAATAATATCATTTTGATATTGTTTATTGAAGTATGAAATAAAAGAAACCAATTCAAAATTGATATCATTCGTGTAACTTGTGAATGAGTTTAGGAACATCCTATATCAATTAATGGAGCTTAAATTCTGAACAAGATTCTACGGCTTATCAACTTCAAAGCATTTCTCAGAACTATTGATTTCGCATGCGCCTAAGTTTACAAGGAATAACCACTTCGGTTTTTGTTGTTCTCTTTCAAACATCAATACGCTATTTTCACTTTTGGACAACTATTGTGTTTGAAGTAATTTTAACCATTATAGTGTCAGTAATTTCATTTATTAATTATTAAAATAGATAAAAAAAATTTAAAAATTATCAAAAATAGGTAAGTTATATGATTTAAGTGTATTTAAACTCTAGTTGTGCCATCACGACACGATTTCAATATAATCAAATTTTAAACTAAAATTGTATTACCTTAACACAATTTACCTATTTTTAAAATTTTTAAAAAACTCGTTTTTGAAACGTCAATAATATGTTCTATTGATTTGATGATGAAAAATAATTAATTAATTTTCTATTGTCAAGAAAAAATATCAACTTTTACTTTTTTCTATCATATCCAAATTTTTATATGCATTATCTAAATATATATATATATATATATATATATATATATATATATATATATATATATATATATATATATATATATATATATATATATATATAAACAAACCTATGAAACAAATTAATTGCGTTTCTCTAAAACTAACTCACACAAGTTAAAAATGAAAATTTAGAGAAATTAAAACAATTCTACAAATTATTTTATACATAATCTACTTTTAGATTATTATCTCCGATGGAAGTTTTTATAGAAAATTTTGTTCTAATACACCTATAGTCTACTATGATTGAATGAAAAAAATTTAGAGATAATTAATATCTGTAGAGAATTTGAAAAACCTTATTATAAAGGTTTAATTATCTTATTTGTCCCTACATTTAGGGTCAATATTCAATTTAGAACAGTAATTTTTAAAAAAATCAATTTAATCCTATGTTTTTTAAAATGTATTCAAAATGGTCCTTTCTGTTAAGTCGCACAAAACGGTGTTTAGTGGTACTTATATGGCAGAGATGTGTTAAGTGATGTGGATGGTTACATTAGTTTAATCAAGAATGAATTGGGGGTTAGGGTTATAGTAACTTCAATTGGAGGAAACCTTAAAATTAACATGAAAACCTTAAAATTATTCAAACATGTACATTAATTATTTTAGAGGGAAAACCTTAAGTTATGAGGATATAGACAAAGAGACCAACTCTCTCTTTTCTCTTCTCTTTCGTCACTTCCTCATCTCATAAGCTTTCTAAATCCATAAACACATAACCTTTATCACCAAAGTCCCTCTTCCGTTCATGCTCATCAAAATCAAACCACATTTATTAATTCATCTGTTTGATTTCTGCTTCATTTATATCTCTCTGCTATGAAGAAGCTCTGTCCCAATCTTACTCGTGAGGATGGGCTCCAAACGGTGTTGGAGGTTCCCATCCCATAAGAGATTTTCACCAACAGAGCTTGGCATATTGTTAAGGACTAATTGAAAAATTACTATAACCTTAACCCCCAATTCATTCTTGACTAAACTAATGTAACCATCCACGTCACTTAACACATCTCTTCCACATAAGCACCACTTAATGTTGTTTCATGCAACTTAACAGAAAAGACCGTTTTGGATATATTTTAAAAGACATAAGGACCAAATTGTTTTTTTTAAAAACCACTGTACTAAATTGAATATTGACCTTAATATAGGGATGAATAAGGTAATTAAACCTATTATAAATATATTAGTTTTAGAGAAAATTTTTAAACAAAATTCTGATGAGAGTAAATTTGTCACTTAAAATTAAAGAAGTTGAAACAATTGGCTTAGTCCCCACCTAAACCAAGATATAAAAAAGGTGTTAGTAAGTATTAGACATGGTTGAACTTAATGTGAGATCGACAAGCCAAAAGATTATTTTGGCTTGCTTTAATCAAATAAATCAATTTATTTTTAAATAAAAAATAGTTTTTAAAATTTAGGCCACATCAATAATATTAATTTTAGTTTTTAAGTTAATTTATTTATATAAATTGTAATATAACATATATTTTAATAAAATAATATTTATACTTATATAGATAAAGTGGACCTAAATAGTATATGAAATTGACGGTAACTGTTGTTGTAGGTATCGGTCGCTCGGTCGTGCTTTCTTGTACTTCAATGCTTCACTCCTTCAGACTTCAACACTTCTTCTCCTTAGCTCCTCAACGCTCGGTCGGGAGTATACCTGCAAAAGGTTCTTCGACGATCAAGTAAGTACTCTGTTTTGAGAGTGTGTATTGTAAAATTGATAAAAGTGATGCAATCCTAGCTTGCATCTTCATTTGTAGATCTTCTTCTTCATTGTTTTTTATTTGAATATCTTCTACAAATGATGAACACTATTGTAGAAGCATGAAGAATTGTAGAAATTTAGAGAACATGAAAATTATGACGATGAATCTAAGTAAGGCTAGGCCAACACTTAGTTTCTATAGTAAGGTTAGGCCAACACTATTAGGAGGAGTCTAGAAAATTGCCTAGCAATAAGACTTTAGAGAGAACTTTGAACAGGTAAAAGTGTCTCAAATTGGATATCATTTCATTACTCAAATCAAAGTTAAAAATCATGTACAAGAGACTCCTATTTATAGGAGAAAGTCTCTCAAAACCCCCTTAAATGAGAGTGTGACAAGTGTCACCACTTTATCGGTGCAAATCCTCTCCATTAAGGAGAAGACATGTGGAGCTTCATGCCTTCATTGCCTACATTTCTATTTACACCCCTCTTTACTATTTTACACTCTACTTTCTTTTCTATTTACATCTTTCTTTACTTTGGTCCAAAATACAAGGTCCAAAACTTCCTAACAACTCTATGCAATTTTTACAAGGCCAAGAAGAAGAAAAAAAAACTTTACAATCTCTTCAATAAGTCACGATCTTCGTCTATCTTCTTAGCCGAAAGTTTTTAGACCGGATGGTTTTCATCCAAAAACGTACCTTACTCCATCATAGAGGGCTTATTTATAACCTTTAGTAATGAGTCATCTGATTGATGGGTCGTATCTGACATATATCTGCATTAAATAAGTGTTAGCTAATTTCTCAGAGTGTAACCCTAATTTATAGGGAGGTAAGTTTGGAGCATATCTTCAATAACTCAGTGTTAACTGATTTCTCGGGGTGTCACTCAGATTTGATGGAGTGTACTTAGTAAAATGGGCTAGGTCAGGATCACTTCATAGCCAATGCCTCAGTGCCTATCATTCCTCAGAGGACCTGATGTGAGTTGATTTTAGAGTTTTCCATTATAATGGTGACACTTTGTTTAGGATTTTGAATTTTAGCAATTATGGTGTGAAACTCAAAGAAGATTCCCACTGGACACGAACTTAACCAAGTGGTTAAGTAAGTGTGAAGGTTCACTTCTAGAGGGCGAAAGGAAAAACACAATATATGGTGATTATGATGATGATTTGCGGAATTTAAATGACATAAAAGAAAGCAATAATGGTGAGTATGACCGAATGGAAAAGAGGAAAAAATAAGAACATAAACACAAGATAGTTGGCGAAATGAAAGATGAAAGAAAATGATGAAGAAAAAGGAAGCTTATGGATGTGAGATGATGAAACACGCCATTTGGAGAATGGAATCCTCCAAGATAAGTGATGAGGACCGACACTTGAAGAGCTCTCACTCTCACAAGATAAGACCAATGAAGAGAGAACACAAGTCTCACTCACAATTTCTACAGAGTTTCTTTTCTATTCAAAATTTCAATGTGTCATAACATGAGACAAGACACCCTATTTATAGGAATGGGTGCCTTGGAAAACAAGATGAGGAAGGGCCATAAAGGGAACATGGAAGGGCCGACCTAGGGGTTTGACCTAGGTCAATGTTGCCCCTTAGCCTTGCTTCTAGAAGCTAGGGCTACATTCCTACCCTAAAGGGCCTAAGCTCAAGCTAAAATGATAAATACATCCCCTATTATGCTAAATGGATCCTACTCTACTGAAATTAAAAATAAAGAAACTAGTTGATGCTCAGCTCCCATGGCTTGGGCTTTACTTTTTGTGATCCTCTGAGGAATAATGGACTCTGAAGCACTGGCTAGTGGTGGGTCCTGACCTAGCCCTAAATCTTGGGTCATGCTCCTAGTCATCCTTTTGGAAGGCTGGTCTTGGTCAGTGGGTGTGCTATCTCTCAGGTCCTCATCAAGACCACTAGGAGCAGAGCTCACATGATGGGAGCTGAGCACCAACTAATCTCTTTATTTTTAACTTCAGTAGATTAGGGTGTATATAGCATAATATGGCGTGTACTTAGTATAAATTAGGCTCTCTTTGGAGTTCCAAGTAGAAGAATAAACTAGAGTAGGGTGTACTTAGTAAATTGGGCTCTTGCCAAACCCACCTTTCATGACATGTGCACATAGGTTAAGGGTTTCTTTGACCTACGTTCTAGAAGGTTTCTCACAAATGACATCCCTACCCCTCTCACTCTTGCTCCCCAAGTCACTCTCTCCTATATAATTTTAGAATTGGTGGCCTAAACAAGAGGGGGAGTGAATTGTTTTTTGAAAGATTTTCGCAGAGATTGAAGGCAGAGTGAAAAGCTCTAAGAAATCAACTAATTGATTTTCTGTTCAACTCAGTAAAATTTCAGTTTTAAGTTTGTTTCCAGAAAATCAACCAATTGTTTTCACGAAACAACGTTTGTTTATACCAGCAGAATGCAAAACAATGTTAAAACAATTTATGAGTGTAAGGATAGAGAGAATCACACAAGATGTTTATACTGCTTCACTCTTAACCAAGAGCTACATTCAATCCTCAGCTAACCACTAGGAATTCACTATGAAATCAACCCTAGATTAGAAAACACACACACCAAGAGTGATGATCTTGAACCCCTCAAGAACACACACCACTCTTTGGCACCACACAATTTCCAGAAAACACCTTTCTGAAACTGCTTTACACTCCAATTCAGAAATACAATGCTCAAAGAAAAAAAGGAATAGAATACACCTGGGTAAATCAAAGCTTAAGGTTCAGAAGTACAAAACCCAATCCTATTCCACACACTTGAGATGATCCAAAGCTCTTGAAATCTTGGAAAAACTTTTTTGATAATTTCTCTTTCTTAGTTAATGCTAATGAGCATTAAACAACCTTTATATGCCCTCAATCAAGTGGTCAAAGCAGTTAAATAAAAAACCAAAAGCAGTTGAAATCATTTAAAACAGTTCAAACACCTTAACAGAATTATGTTAAGGTTTTCACAAAAACAACCAGTTGATTTATCGAAACAACCGGTTAATTCGGTTTGACAGGAAAGCCAAAACAAAGCTAAGCCTTTCCAAACCATTTTAAAAACCACTAAGTGCCAAACAACAGGTTGATTCAACATTTCAACAGGTTGATTCAACATTTCAACAGGTTGAAATTTCATAGCCTTTTAGAAAACCCAACTTTTCAAAAAGATAAAGATTCAAATGAACTTGGATCATCTTAAGGAGTGAATTAACAAGTTAAAAACTTGTTATTTTTGTTCTTAGAAGGTTTTGAAAAAGGTTTGACTTGGTTGACTAGCTGTCAAGCCAAATCAATCGATTGTTTCGATAAATCAATCGATTGTTTCTTTGCAAATCCAAACATAATTCATTTTTGAATTGTGAATCTTTCTTAAATGATTTCTAACTAATTACGCTCCTGTTTTAAATGCTTTTAATCATTCCTTGGAGTACTTAAAGTTGGTTACACACTCTTGGAATGTAAGAAACAGTTTTGAGAAATCATAGTGCAAATTTGGCAAAGAGTTTTCAAGATTCACTGAAGCTTTGGGTTTTCAAGTGTGTGGAATAGGACTGGGGTGTTCATCTAATCTTTAAGCTTTGTAACTCCCAGGTGTATTCTATTCTCTTTTTCCTGGATTACTGTATTTCTGCAACTGGTTGTAAGTGCAAAATCAGGGGGTTCTGATTTCTGTGGATTGGTTTGCCAAAAGGAGTGTGTTTCTTGAAGGGTTCAAGGTCACTCTTTTGGTGGTTGTATTGTAATCTAGTTTTGATTGCATAGTAGAAACTCAGAAGTTTCTAAGAACTGGATGTAGCTCTTGGTATAAGAGTGAACCAGTATAAACTTGCTTGTGTGAATTTCTCTTACTCTGATCTCTTTTAAATTCTGTTTTTAAGTTGTTTTATATTGTGCTGGTATAAACAACCGATTGATTCGAATAAACAACTGGTTGTTTTTTTGTGTTTCACTTAAAACAGATTATATTCTTGGCTAACTTGATTTCTCTGTTTGTAATTATGCATTAAGTTTCATTAAACCTTCAAAGTTTGTGAAAATCCTTCATAAACAATTCACCCCCCCCCCCTCTTGTTTAAGGCCATATATTCTAACACAAGACACCACACACACACCCAACAGTAAGGTCTTCAAGCTTTCCTCATGGATTTGGAGACATCAAAGCATCTTGTTCAACATATAAAGGGTGTCTTGCCTCATGTATTTTTTTAGACATTGAATTTTGAAATAGAAAGGAAACTCTGTAGCAGTGTTTAGTGAGTTTTGTCTCCTAGAATTTGGGTCTTATCTTGGGTGTTGTGCACTTCAAGTGGTGGATCTACACCACTCATCTAGGGGGAATCGTCGTTAAAAACACAATATAATTACAAAATTGTCACCATCTTTTTTTTCGATAGTTTTCTGATAACCGTCTTTATATGATGGGGTCATGGTTTTGATATTTTGTACTAGTGAAAGGCAAGTCAAAGAATTTGTTGGTTCAATTAGGAAAATTGGGATTGGTGTTCATCCTTCTTACTCTATTGTATTTTGAAAAGCATAGTAATATCCTATCTTTTGATTGATGTTGATGCCCATATAAAATTCATTTATAATGATTCCTCGCATATAAAATTATAAGAGAGTCTCTTAAATATCGATTTCTCGCATATTTATAAAAAAAACTTTAGCATTACGATCAGATGTTGATAGCAATTAACATTTCAAATTTATTCCTAGCATTCAAATATGGTAAGCATTATCATTTGGGTCAGAAACTTAGAGATACTTTTCATTCAAATCTAAAGATATAGATCATGATCAACAAGCATTACAAATAAAATGACAATACCAACCATCAATGAAGAACATAATATTATATTTAAATATCACCTCAAAATATAAGAGTTTGAACAGATTATTCCCAATCCCAAAGGGTAAAATTAGTCACTCATATTGGCCATTACAAGCATGTAAAGCAAGAAAAGAAGATCCAGGATGTTTCTCCTTGACGATGGCCTCCTCTAGGATTTTCTAACATCTTCTATTCTCCCAATTGATGTTTAAGGTTGTTCCTCACACCTCATATTTAACCTAGTTGGACTTAGACTAAGTGACTTCTAGCCTGGGCGAGTTAGACAAAAACAGGCCGACGTCTCTAAAGTGATCTCGCCTGGGCATGGTTGAGCTCGCTTAGGCGAGATCCTCTAGGAGCTTATAACTTAGGCGAGTTTGGGTGAGTGTTTGGAGCATTCTAGCTTTCTCTTTTTATCCTATATATTCTCCTTTTGCCCTTTCATCTCCATTTTTCCCTAGAATCCTGAAATTAATACAAATTTGGGAATAATTCGTTCTTATTCATATTATAATCACAAAATATGTAAAAAGGTTTAAATTCGTAAATTAGGGATTATATTGTAGTTATTTTATCAATTAATATCCGTAAGTGTTTGTATTTTAATATGAAATATTACTGAAATATGACACTTATCATGGGCTAACCTAAATTTTAAACATATTCTCTTACTTTTCTTTTTGCTAATTATCTACAAAGATTGTTTGCCTTAATGATGACATTTCAAATGAAGAATTAAAGTATTTTGAAGTTTGGAAATTTGTGTTGATAAAGGCCTAGGCGTTCCTACTAGGCAGTCTCATTAGACGATTCATTAGACAGTTTTTTCTAGACTGTCTATGTAGGATCAGCTGGCTCCAAAAAAGGGGGATTACAATGAGTACACCAATCTCTCCAAGTTACACTGAGTACACAAACTTCAACAAATTATATGAATACAAAAACCTCCCCAAATTATACCAATCTTAATCTCCCCTTGAGACTAAGACCTCTCAAGATATATTAAAAAAAAAAACTCTCAAACAGCATAGTCAAAGCTCAAGGGGTATACTTTTTTTTTATAAAACTCATGTTAGGCGTCACTATGAAATCTGACATCTTAACTAGGTTGACACCCAAAACTCAATCAATCATATGTCATCACATGAAACATAACATAAAAGATAAAAAAGAACAAACAAACATGGGGGAACTAGACCAAACTCATGCCAAGAAATGCAAAGACAATTTCTTAAAACAACCTAAGCAAAACAATACATATGGATTTTATACCATTATGGAAAAAATCTAAAGAAAGGCTAGATGACATACTGTTATACCAAAAATATTCAACCTTATACTCAACCCTAAAGAAGCAAGCCTATCAATACATTGGTTTCCCTCTTTAAAAATATGAGAAATTTTAAACTCAATATCTTTAACAAAAGACAAACATTTATTCCATCTACTGCGAATAGACCATGGAATGAGATGTTTGGAAGAAAAAGCAAGGCAGACCAAGGTAGAATCACTCTCCAGCCACAAACACTTGTAACCAACCTCTTTAGCATGTTTCATAGCAATGATAGTTCCCATAAACTCAGCAAAGAGCGAAGACTAAATCCCAAGGAAAGAAGAAAAGTGATACAAACCCAAAGATGACTAAAGACACTACAAGCAAAATCCAAAAAGGGCATTCATCTCAAAATACAAAGCTAAGGCTCACCAAACATCAAGACAATATTAGTAGAAGATGAAGCCATGAGCTAGAGCATCTCAGGTTCTTCCTGCTAGTCTTCTTAAATATTTAGAAAATGTTGTAAATAATTTGGGCTCATTTGTAGGGGTCCAAATAGTATAAATAAGCTAGAATAAAGTACCTTTAGCATAGTAGGGGGTGTGGGTAGCATTCTAGCTTGTTCCTAGCCCATTTGAAAGCATTTTGACCTAGTTTCTAGAAGGATAAGCCTAGAATACGGGATTGACTTAGTCAAACCTTATGGCTGCCCACTTTTTCCCTTTTCCCATTTCTATCCTTTAAGCTTGTTTTCCAAGGCTCCTAAATCTATAAATAGGGAGGCCTACCTCATGTATTGACAAGTTGAAATTAGAGTAAAGAAACTATACACAATTTTTGTGTGATTTGTGAGTGACTGAAATTCCTCCTCTCTTGGTCTTATCTTGGAGTGTTGAAACTCTCAGGTGACAGTATCCCTTCACTTATCTTGGTGGTTCCATCCTATCAAGTGGCGTGATACACCATTGCTCCACCTCCATAAGTTTTTTCTTTCATCATCTCTTCCATTATTCCATTCCAATTTTATGACTTTAGTTTCTTTTGTTCTTTAATCTTGTTCTCGATTTTGGAGACTCCTTTGTGAGTTGGAAGCATCATTTGGAATGCCTTGTACACCATTGATGCATTCCTTTTCTCCTTTCTAAATTCTAAGTTTCGGTTTTGCATCATAATCACCTTAATCCATGTCTTTTCCTTTTGCCTTTGTGAAATGAACCTTCACATCTACTTAACCACTTGGTTAAGTTAATGTCCAGAAGGGATTTTCCTTAGGTTCTCACCATACTTGTCTCATAAAATCCAATCCTAAGTAAAGTGTCACCATAAAAATGAACAATCATAAAATCAACTCACATCAAAAACGGAGCTGGAAATCCAAAACACATTACATGAATTATGGTGGATATTGAAAAAATACAACCCCAACGAATTGCACAACTTAAAGGAATTGAAGAACCTCAAGAATATATTGGTCAACCACTGACTTAGAATGAACTGGAGGAAGTTGACTCCTCTACAACAAAGAGTGAAGAATTTGTTAATAGCATTCTTAAGACCCTAAAGTCACCTGATGAAGCTTAAGGGTCAAATAGAGGAGAGGATGACTAAAATATGAATTTATAATTCTATTTTTGATATCTACTATAGTTCTAACTATTTGCTTAATTTGTAACTAACCTTAACTATTTGACTATGTGTGATGTAACAATATGATTAATTACATGATATTTTCTTAGTATAGAGTTAGCTAAACCTATTTGAATGTGGAGTTACTAGGAGTTGAGCTGATATGAAAATGAATGTCAAAGAAATCTCCAGTCAAGAAGGACAACATGCTAAATGTAGTACACTTAAGGCATGGAGTCACACAAAAGTTCTGAACTATGACACAAGGAAAGATCTATCTAGTAAGTTGAGAGTCACCAAAGAAAGACATAATCTGGTGAGTGGTCTCAACTGAAATCTCAAGCAATTTTGTGTTGAGTTTTTAAATCCACAAGTAACCATAAGAAGCATGGAAATGATCAATGCAATATTTTATTCTCAAGCTTATAGCCAAATAGCCAACCCTAAATTAAATTGAGAAGGATAATCTTGTTGAACCTAAACTGATTACACACATACCCTGGACCTTAGATGATACATCCTACCTTCACTCACTCTTAAAGAGAATAAATAGTATATGTACTAAAGAAGGAAAGCAAAAATAGTTGGTTGTAAAAGAACAAAAGAAAAGAAACAATTGGTGTCTAAAGAGAAAGATTAGACCAATAAAGGTTTAAGTGAAAAAGTTGACACACCAAAAAGGCAAAGGTTTAGCGATAAAGACTAAAAAAGGGGAAATACCAAGTTAAAATGCATTGTATTCCTTTTATGAGTACATTTGTAACCTTGGAAAAATCAGAATTTCTTGATTAGCCTAGCTATCATACAAACCTGTAAAAGTCCTAGTTATCCTTACTTGTTGTGCTAACTTGAGGAATATAAATGATATACTAGGTTGTCTTGGTGATGAAAACTCATCCAACCTCAAAACATTTTGCTAAGAAGATTAGAAGCAGAAAAAAGAGCTCAGAAGACTCTCATCTTAGGGAGCATTAATTGTTTTTTGCTCTTCGTTTTATAAACATTGTATAGAGTAGTATAGACTTTATTTTGGGCTTGTATTTGGGTCATGTATTGGGCCAATTAGAGTAGGGTGTAAATAGAAAAATAAAGATTTTAGCTAGTGTTCTTGCCGGTTGACCCGCCTGTCAGTTGACTCACGACACTCACACGCCTCCTTCCTCCCGTTGATATGTGCTTGGTTCTTTCGAAGCAATCTGCACCTGCAAAAGAGAAAAGGGGGCGCCCTAGAGGCCATTTGCACTCCGACGCTCAAGTCAGTGTAGGGCAAGCAACACCAAGTGTATTGAGTTTCTCTGTGTATAGGTCTAGAAACTGCGTACCTTTGTGAAGTATTTTACTGTCCCTTATATAGTCTAGGGTTTACTGCGCCGCTAGCCCTAATTAGGGTTCACTGCGCTGCTAGCCATATTTAGGGTTTACTGGAATACCCTTGCGCCGCTATCACCCAATCTTAGGGTAATCTAGCACATAAGGTTTCCTTCTCTGGAGTGCAAACTCTCACAGGGTGACCACCTGGGTGCCTCCTTGTGCACCTAGTCTCTGGGGCCACCTGTTCTGGGAGTGCCTTCACTGTTCACGTGCCATGCATGTAGCTTTACTGGGAAAACCCTAGTTCTGGTGTGTACTCGTCCCCTCAGGACTCTACACCCAACTGTGCTCTCCCTGCTACCCGCATGGGCACTTCGTGATCCAGGCCTCTCCCTAACTCTGGGTATTTAACTAGTCATTGGTCTTCCCCCAAGGCCGATGTCACCTCGTCTTCACCCAAGGCCGATGTCACCTCGCCATACTCTGTTGCCGAGGACTCCTCGACCTGCTGAGTGACGATGACACTTCAGCCCATCCTGGTGGTCTGACGACTACTCACCCTTCCCTGCGGGAAAATGCTGATGACTAATCACCCTTCTCTCAGGGGACACACCGACGACTGATCACCCTACTCTGAGGGGAATGACTGATCACCCTTCTCTAAGGGAACACACCGATGACTGATCACCCTACTCTGAGGGAACACACCGATGACTGATCACCCTCTAATGGGGTCCATTCCTCACGTGGCTTTGGCCCATGCTGTGGGACCCATCTGACGTGGTTCGCCCTTTACTACCTGTTCTCGGTGTCCGAGGACTGGTCGGTACACAAGCCCCCCAGTCTCAAGCTGTTAACTTGTTTCAGCGAAGAGACTAAGTCATTGGCCCGGGCGACCTACGTGGCTCTGCATGTAAGGACATGAGTAGCGCGCTGAAGGGACATCTCACCACCTTGTCATCGCCCACATCTCTTACCCTCTGAGGACTTCATTGGTGAGCTCTCTGCTCGAATTGAGGACTTCTTTCTCGACAAAGAGGTGTTAATCACCCTTCTTCCTGATGACCTTGCACCGATGACTGATCGCTGCTTCATTACTTCTCGCGCTCTACTGTCAGGTGCTCATCTAGGCACTGATCTGCTGGTGGTGGTCACTTTAGCAATTGACCACCGATCACCGTTCTGAGTGATCTCCCCTCTGATTCACCTGCTATCTTCTACCACGTGTCACCCTGTGAATGGTCCACGTGGTCATCTGCTGCTGACATCATCGACTAGCTAACCAACCGGATCAGCTAGAGTTACAATTGGGCCTCCTTGGACCTAATGCAACTCTAGACCATCTAGGGTGCACAAATAAATTACTAGAGTGCAAATAGAAACATGATGTGGCAAGGAAGGCATGAAGGTCCAGATGTCATCCCCTCAATGGAGAGAATTCCAAAAGTCATTTTTCTTCAAGGGAATGGAGAGGATTCTCTCCAATTAGAGGAGAACACTTGTTAACCTCTAATTTGAAAGGATTTGCTCCAATTAGAGAGTGTCACTTGTCCTTCTATGCGTGGAGAGTTTTTAGAATTATAGCTTTCACCTTGACTACCCATACCACTATAAATACAAGTGCTAGCCCCTTTGTAATTGAGCTTTGAATAGACTATTGGATTGCTGCCAAAATTTCAGTCTCAACTAGTCTCTTAGCTCACTCCTTGCTAGCTTTATTTTTAAGTGTTTTAGCAAGGAACCTCTTAGGAGTTGGTCTAACCTCTCTTAACCTTCATTTTCATTCTTCATACACCAATACTTCACCATTTCTTTCACTCATTTTAGTCACCCAATCCCACCAAATTTTGCACCTCAAAAATACAAAAAAAAAAGGACTTAAAGCAATGCAAGCTAAGATTGCATCACTTGGAGTTGTTGAAATCACTAGAGTGAAATTAGTTAGTTGGGAAGGGTCTAACCATAAGTGCTAAAATGGGAAAATAGGGGAAAATAATGAAACTTGTGCTTGGATAGAATCTTGTGTGATGAAACTGCATTTGTGTACTAATATTTTGTAGGTTGGAAAGTCTTATATTGAGTTTAGGTGCATAAGATTGATTATCTCTCAATTCCAAACTAAATTAAAAATTCAAACTATGGTTTTGTCAAATGCCTTGTTTTCTTTTCACAAATTAAGTCTGCAAGATCTTTTGCTTGAAGACAAGCAAAAAGCTAAGTTGGGGGACTTTGATAAAGATTAAATTGTTGTAAAATTCATAGCAAACTAAGCATGCATGATACAATCCAACTCGACAAGGAGATGACTAAGGATACCAGATAGATTTCATAGCTAGGTCAATCATCTCAACATACAAGACCAGGTCCCACCAAACCTCAAAAAAGCCTCAGCAGAAGAAGAACCAGACATGGATCAGAATATCAGTTGTTCTTCCTTCTAGTCTTTTTACAAAACAAGTTTAAATAAATTGGGCTCACTTTAGGAGTGCAATTAGAAGAATAAGCTAGAATTGGGTGTATTTAGTATAATATTGGGCTTATGCCAAACCTACCAAAACCCTAGCTTCTAGAAACCCTTTTCCAAAATCACCCCTTAACCTAGTTTCTAGAAGATCTAGGCTAGCTTGGGAGGCACTCCACTTTGACCAACCTTCTAGAAGGTTTCTCACAAATGACACCCCTACCCCTCTCACTCTTGCTCCCCAAGTCACTCTCTCCTATATAAAGTGATGAAGCCATGAGAGATAGAGAACCCACTGAGCTAGCCCAACCTTATAGAAGGATGACTAGGAGCATGAAACAAGACACAAGGCTAGGTCAGGATCACTCCATAAACAGTGCCTTAGCGCCTATCATTCCTCAAAGGACCATCAAGAGCAGAGCCCACATGATAGGAGCTGAGCACCACCTAATCTCTTTATTTTTAATTTCAGTAGATTATAGTGTATATAGCATAATATGGGGGTGTACTTAGCATAAATTGGGCTGACTTTGGGGGTTCCAAATAGAAGAATAAACTAAAGTAGGGTATACTTAGTAATTTGGGCTTGTGCCAAACCCACCTTTCATGACATGTGCACCTAGGTTCAGGGTTTCTTTGACCTACCTTCTAGAAGGTTTCTCACAAATGACACCCCTACCCTTCTCACTTTTGCTCCCCAAGTCACTCTCTAATATATAAAGGGTGTCTTGTCTCATGTATTTTTACAGATTGAATTTTGAAATAGAAAAGAAACTCTGCAGGAGTGTTTAGTGAGACTTGAGTGCTCTCCCTTATGGCTCTTATCTTGAGTGTTTGTGCACTTCAAGTGGCGGCTCTTCACCACTCATCTTGGAGTAACCCATCCTCCAAGTGGTGTGATCCCTTGCCCCTTCTCCATAAGTTTTCTTCATCCCTTCATCTTTTCTCTTTTGTTTTCTTCTTATTACGCCACCTTTCATTCCTCTTTTTATATTCTCATGCTATTCTTTAATTTTGGTCTTTACCTTGTCATCTTCATCTTGTGTTCATTTATTTCCGCAAGCTATCATCATCATCTTCACCATAATTGTGTTTTTCTTTTTGCCCTCTAGAAGTGAACCTTAACACTTACTTAACAACTTGGTTAAGTTCGTGTTCAGTAAGAATCTTCTTTGGATTTCTCACCATAATTGCTAATCTCAAAAAGCTTAAACAAAAGTTAAACCTGTAAAATGAGCCAGTCTAAAATCAACTCACATCACTACCAAAAACCTAGCTTCTAGAAACCCTTTTCCAAAATCGCGCCTTAACCTAGTTTCTAGAAGATACAAGCTAGCTTAGGAGGCACTCCACTTTGACCTACCTTCTAAAAGGTTTCTCACAAATGACACCCCTACCCTTCTCACCCTTGCTCCCCAAGTCACTCTTTCCTATATAAAGGGTGTCTTGCCTCATGTAATACACATTGAATTTTGAAATAGAAAGGAAACTCTGCAGGAGTGTTTAGTGAATTGTGTCTCCTAGTATTTTGGGTCTTATCTTGAGTTCACAACACCTCAAATGGCGGCTCTTCACCACTCATCTTGGAGTCTCTTTCCCCTCCAAGTGGCATGACCATACTTTCATTATTCTAAGTATCTCTTTCCTTTTCATCTTTTAATTTCTCTTTTACACCATTTTCCATTCCTTTTATGTTCTTGTATTGCTCTTTACCATTCGGTTTTTAGCTTGCTTCCTTTCATTTTTTATATTCTTCATTTCCATCCATCATCATCTAAATCACCACATAATTGTGTATTCTCTTTTCCCTCTAGAAGTAAACCTTCACACTTACTTAACCACTTGGTTAAGTTTGTGTTTAGTGGGAATCTTCTTTGGGTTTCTCACCATATTCTGCTTAAAACAAAAAGTCGTAAACAAAGCGCAACCCATAAAATGTGCAATCTTAAAATCAACTCACATCAATGCATAATGAGTATAATACATGGAAAAGCAACCTAAAAAGCATGCAATTCCACGCAAAGCAAAGCTTGACTTAAAAGAATATGAGAAGAAGACAAATCTAATGAATCTTGTACAAAAAGAAGCAAAAACAACAAATAAACAGAAGGATCATAAATGACCAATTCACCTAGCATGAAAAATAGGCTAAGCGGATTAACTTCAGAGAATAAGTATTGAAAAAATTTCAAAATATTGAGCGGCAAAAGCACGCGCTAAGAGGATTAAGGTAAAGAAGGATCAAGATTTACAGAGTTTAAAAGGTTTAACAAATTCATAAGGGTTGAGCAAAAAATAGTTGTTCATGGTGAAGATAGCTCAAATTCACTTAGAAAAGGCTTGGAGCTAATCTAAACCAAAAAAGAGAGATTTCATATTCGCTTAGGCTTGGCTTGGAGCGAAGCCCAAACCTAAGAAGTCTTCATGATGATTAAGAAAGGATTGTACTGAGCTTGGTTTGGAGCGAATCCCTATAGAACAAAAAAAACTACAAACCTGTTAAAGCCCAAAAAGGGGCTTGAAGCCAAAAAAGGTTTATTCAGAATGAAGAAAGCCAATCCACTGAGTGGATTGGCTCTGCACTGAGCAAATGCTAAATCTGTTGGAGCTCCTCGCTAAACTTTATAAATAGAGAGGTCTTGGCACCTCATTTGGTAGGCTAAAATGGAGACAAACACTAAGGTAGAAGACCGAAGCCTAAGTTGACCAACAACATTCAGGGATCCATGTTTGTTATTTTCTTTGCTTCTCATTCTGACACTTTACCATAATATCTATCATGAGTTGTTAAATTTATCTTGTTAGGATTGGAAATCAATGTAATATCTCTTGAGTTGTTGTTATTTATAAATGCATGTTTTCTTTGGAATTCAAGTTTATTAGTTTGATTGTATGGTGAGGAACGATCATTGATGCCCATGTAACATGAAGAAGTGCAGGAGGTAAGTTCATGTATCTGAACCCTTTTAAATTAACCAAGTATATCAATTTCCAGGAATGGAATCAAGTACTTGCCTTGAAATGTTCCATCCTAATGTAGAAACAAGTTATCATGATACAAGGAACTGATTGTGATAATTTATTATTCTAGATAACTTTGATCGAGAAATTGACTTGGTTTGGTCATAAGAAACAGTGAACTTGAATAAACATAGCAACTGTAAGTAATGATAACCAAAAATATCTACAAAGCTATTTCAATCCAAACACCTGTTTTGTATTATTATTCTTCTACTTTAGTTTTGTTAAATTTTCAATCTTCCTAAATACTTTAATAAGATTAGTATAGTTATTTCACAGCATCTATGAAATCAACCTTTATCATTTTTCACTTTATTTTGAAAGTTATTACTACTCTGGTAATCTTTAATTGCTACGGATATGATAACCTTGAGTTATACTACAATTAACTCGGTCCGCTTGTCGAGAAAAAGATTTTAAATTCACCCCTATCAACAACCTACTTTGAAGGAGTTTCCATAAAACCAAGGCTTTAGCAGGGGGAATGAAAGAGGACCAAATAATGTTACCCCAATCACAGATGTGTTTGAAAAGGGAGAAAAAAAGGCAAGCAAACTTCTTCTTTAAAATGCCAGAATCCTCAAGCATCCAATTAGGAACATTTTCTCCTAAGAAATAACTATCCTCTTCAAACTCGGAAACTCGATTATATCATACAAATGAGAGGGAAGAGACCAAGAACTCTCATTCCAAACCTCAACTACTTTAGAAGAAAGCTTAAGTTTGTCGGAATACGGAACACTTGCAATCAAGGAGAAACATCTAGGAAAGCAGCAAAGGTCATTCCAAAGATTAACATTATCCCTTGTGCCCATAGTCCATGACGTATTTTCAAGGATCACGTCATCTAAATCTTTGATACATGACCATATGGAAAATGGTCTAAAATTAAGAATCTTTTGATATTCATTCTTCAAAAACCTAGCTTGGATAAGAAGACACCAAGGTTTTTTTGTTGTAAGCAAAATCCCAAGTCATCTTGAGAAGGTATTTTCAACCTAAAAATTTTGGAGACCACCTTCTATCTTGGGAGAATGAACCATAACCCAATTCACAATAATAAAACCTTGCTTGTAGATATCTCTAGTCAAATGAAGTTGCTAACCCATTTATCAATTTGGTTAAGCAAACTAATAGGTCATTTATAGATATGGAAGTTATACGAGAGAAACCAGTAATTACAGTATTAACCAATTGAATTCTATCCATCATATTCAAAATTTTACCTTTTCAGAAGACAAGTTTAATTTTGACTTTATCCACAAGCGACTGAAGGAATCGGATTTTAGGAGCACCCACAAAAATAGGGACACCAAAATAAACAAAAAATATAATCTCACGAATACACATGATAATAGACTTAACTTTTCTAACAAACCTAACACATTTGTCAACAAAGAAAAAATTGCTTTTAACATAGTTAATGTATTGACCCGAAGCAATACTATAAGAATGTAAGAACATCATAAGGTTAGTTAAAGTCCTAAAATCAATCCTAAAAAAATGAAAAATGTAAGAATATACTTCTTCTGGAATAGTCCAAAACACAAAATTTGGAAACATATTCTGGAAATCTAGAAAGCACAATCTAGAAGTGTAAACCAGAATACCAAATCCAGAATACAATATGACATGCACTTAACTTCTATTATGGATTCCATTTTTCATAATTATTCTAAAATGTGAAATCTAGAAGGAAAAAAAAGCCATAAAACTCACATCTCTTCTCCAACAAATCGCGTCTGAAAACACTTCAAAAAGCATCATAAATCACTTAAAAACGGGTACAAATCGTTACAAATCACTCATGATTCCTATGACCCACTTAAAATGGGCACAAAATAGCCACTAAAATAGTAACATCAATCGCACACAGGAAGAAAAGCCGAAAACCTAGGTATATCTAAAATCTAATAAAGATATTTTTATCATTTCACGTTAGTGAGTGTAGGTTCAAATTCATTTGGTGCGGGAAGTAAAACCCCATGCAAGATGGTTATGCCGACCAACAATAAATCTTAAACCAATCAATCAATTAAAAGTGTGGATCAAATTTTATGAACAAATCCTTTTTTATATCTTCACCAAAACCTAGTTTTATTTGGATCCATATAAATGCTTCATACCCCATCCAAAATAAACATTTAGGAAAATTAACAGGGGAGCATAATATTTTATTTTCATATCTTTAACTTTTCATAGAAAAAAGAAAACAGTTTCATCTATGAAGTAATAGCACCTCCAAAGGTTACACATTAGATTGTGATTTGAGAAAGGAAATTACTTCCTGTAACCCATTAAATTTGAACCTGCACCTAATTTTTATGAGAAATGGCACAATATCCTTAAATAAAAAAGGAGGTGTGAATCAAAATACATTCCAATGTCCTTTACCTGGACATCTTTTTAGATTTAGATTTCCATAAACCTTTCTGATTTTCATAACTTTTTTTCAGAATAATTTATGGATTCTATTTTCTTGAATTTCTTTTTAAGAATGCATTTTTTATATTCTACAATTTCTTTTCAGAATAAGATTTTGATCTTTTAATTTTATTTCAAAATTCTATTTTCAAAATAAAATATTTGTTCCAAATTTAATTTTTTAATATATTTTTTGAATTTCAGATTTTAGTTCGGGAAGAAGTACAATTTTAGAAATTTAAAAGGGGATTAAATGGTGCAGGTCAATAAATGCAAGAAGAATTTGCCTTTGAAAAAATTAAAATTTTAATTACCCGGGATGAGGTTAAATATGCAGAATCATTTGTTTAACCTTTTGTTTTCAACTTTATTATTTTTCAGTTTCTACTTTTAATAAAAAAATATTTATGGATTTTTAGTCTGTTGATTTCCGCACACAATTTTATAATTTCTAAGGATTAGAAGTAAATTAATGAGAATAATTTTCAAGATCACTTTTATACACTACATATAGTAAGTTTTTTTTAATTCTTTTTATTATTTGGAGTCTCATGCCCAGATTAACAGCAGTGGGAAAATTTGGGTTCGGACTTTCATCATCTAAAATTCTCTTAAATTTAAGATTTGAATTTTATGAAGAAAAACAAAATCTTGTAGAGTAAACTGTGGAAAACTTAAAATTAAGAATTTTGTAGCCATAAAATTCAAAATATCAAATTACTTTTGAGTCTTGAAATAAATTACATTTTTTAAGTTTTACAAAATGAAAGTAAAATAAAAAATTATAAAAATATAAATTTTATAAGGTTTATAATTGAAGCAAGACTTCTAAAAATTTTTAAATTTTAATATTAATAACTAAGAAATAATATGATGAAGCTCATTCAAAGTAGGATAAAATATAATTGTTTTTATAAGAGTATTACATTATATGTAGTGCTAAATTCAAGTTTGAAAAGGAAACTGATAATAGGGTTTATTAATTAAGAAATTATTTTATAGTAATTGATTATGTAAATGATATTTATACGTTAAACATGGATCATCAAGTTTGTTTTACACAAGTTTGAGAGAAAAGTTGAATAGAGTGGCATGTTGTGTATTTAAGTTGTTTATATAGAAGTTGTTTTAAAAACTTTAAAAAAAGACAAAACAAGATAGAGATGTTCTTGAAACAGATTTTTGTGATATAGCAGCCCTTTAGATACTTGGAATGGTTGTGAGACGCATTGAGTATGAGATTGAGATTGTGTTGATGATATGCTCCATTAATTGCTATAAGACTTCATTCTTACTCATTAATTAAGCTAAAATATTTAAAAATCTGATTTTAATGTTGTGATTAAACTCATTTATCCATGAACCTAATCCAATCTGTTAATCCAGGTTTTGATGATGTAAAGTAACATAATGATTGGAGTTGAGAAGGAAAATAAGTAGATTCTTAAGATTTAGTAGGTTTTTGCAGAGTTGCAGTGAGTGAAAAAGAAATTTAGAGTAAAGAAAGAAAGAAAGAAAGAATAGAATGAGAAAGGAAACTAAAAACCTTTGGGTTCAGTTTCCTTAAGAACTTGGGATTTCTGTGCCATAGCGAGGCAGTACCGGGCGATGTCTCTGAACTTGGGGACACTCCTAAGGTCCACCTTAGTTCCGTCCTTCAGGGTTATGATAACGTCACCCCACTCTCCGATGAAGCGTGGCACCACCTGCACGTCCTTTATCACGTTGTACCCGAAGTCGCTGCGGTCCTCACCCGTCAGCCCCGAGATCACCGTCACCCTCAGGTTGCTGAACCTGTAGCGCAGGTACATGGCGCGTGACACTGCCGCAAGGGTTAGGGGGAGCCAGAAGAGCGTAAATCCCAGTAGGAGGTTCGCCACGAGATCTCCGTAGTGGGCCCCGCCGTCGAAGAATATGGTCTCGCCGGAGGCGGAGGAAGTGGTAGGGGTGGCGGCCGTGCGGGGGTTATTGGTGGGGGAGGACACGTGGAGGCGCGTGAGTCGACGGTGGGATTTGAAGAAGAATGTGGAGAGGGGAGGGCAGGAGGGTTGGTTGTTGACGGCGGCGGAGGCAGCGGTTGTGGCGGCGGTGGGTGGCGAGAGGATGGGTATGGAGGCCATGTGTGTTGGTATGGGAAGTGAGTGTAATTAATTATGTTATCCGATTAGAAGGGAGGAGTTTTTGAGTGGCAGGTAATGAGTTTTTCGGTGGAAAGAGGACTGGGACCACTTTTTCTAACCGGCCTTCATCTAGCCACGTGGCACATTATTAACCACTGTTGTTACTTATGGGAGGCCCAATGCTGTTAATGGGCTCAGATTAAATCTTCAAACCCACAACACTACTTTCACAAGCCCAATATTTCGAGCCTCCTGGTGGTGGTGGTGGTTCTTTTACACATATTCACAAATACAATAAATATATAATTTTCAAAAATAATTTGTCTGCAATAGTCTTACTTTCTTTTAGGGATGACAATTGTCCAAACTCATTCTTACTTTAATGTAAGATCTCTCTATATTGATTAATGAGTATCAATATAATTAATTAATATGCTACTTTTTAAATTGAGTATGAGAATAGAATATGTATGTATATATCCGCTTTGTCCATTTATTCATATTCATCTCAATATTCATCATCTTTTTTATATTTATCTCTCTTAAATTATTAAAATATTTTTATTATATTAGATAATTTTAAAAATTTATATTAATTTTTTCATCCTTAATTTCATAATTTATGTCTAGATCATATATTTCATCATTTTCAATTTTTTTATAATTATTTAATTTTTATCTAATTGTTATTTTAACACTCTCATTTGATATTTATAAATTATAATTTTTTTACTGATATTTGATATTGGTGAAAAAATATATATCATTTCGACATTAAATACATGAAAATATCATGTTTTTTTTTATGATCTTTATTTTTTATAAAAAAATTATTTAATTAATATTTGTAACATAAAAGGATGGATATGAGCACGGATACAGGTATACCCGTATTCCGAAGAAAATAAAAATAAAATAAAATATTCATAGATGGAGATAAGGATGAATTTTTACTTTCAAAACGGATATGGGATAATAAAACCCGCGTAATCATCCTTACTCTCTAGATAAATATATTAATTTTGTTTAAATTTATATTATTTTAATTTTTCAAATATAATTATTATTTTATGAAACTATGTAAATTAATTGTCATACTTAAATGCATTTAGGCTGCCAACCATACAAATGAGATAAATAAACATAAAATTCAATTTAGGTTAAAACCTCTTTTTGTTTTGGTCTTATCCAACTTATTTTATAAACTAGTCAGGCCGACTTTCCATGTTGGCTCATTAAGCCGAGCTTATTTTTTTAAGTCTAATTAAAAATAATTTATTTTTAATCCATTTTTCTTTTCTATAATGTTTAACAAAATTTTCCAATAAGATTAAATGTTATACACTTTTATATAATAACAGTCGTTTATCTTACTTTAATTTTAAATAAAAGAAATTCATAAAAAAAAATTTTCCATTGATATGGTCTAGACAGTATCCTAAAAGTGACAATTAATCTGTGTTTGCAGGACAGAACTTTTATTGGCCAAACATTATTTTAACACTACAAGAATTGATCCTAGGACTACCAAGTTAACTCCCAACTTCTAAAACAAGTCTTGCATCACTGGGTTAAAAGACTAGGTTATATAACAATGTTTTATATATATATATATATATATATATATATATATATATTATTTTATTTTATTTATTTATTTATTTTTATTTTTTTATCAGCAACAGTGTTTTATATATTAATACGTGAGATAAATTATACTTCGTCTAATCACTGGTTTAAAATTAAAAGACTTGGTTGTAAAAAAAAATGTCTTAGATGTTATTATGTGAGATTAATTATACTTTGTCTAATTTTTAATATAAGTCCTTCTAATATAATCATACAGATCAACAAAAATATTTAGTTCAATTTTTTTTCAAAACAATGTCACCAGTATATCAAAATTATTTTCATTATCAATCATTTTAAAACTTTCTTCTCATTATTTATTAATAAACAACACAGATATTCATAATACTTAATAAGAATAAGAAAACAAACTAATGCCACAGAAATTATAATTTTATAAAAAAAATTAAATACATGGATCAATGGAAAAACTTGTAAAATTAAATTATTTACCTACTTTGACAAACTTAACTAGAAGACTAAGTTTCTATATAAAACGTTTAAATACATGAGACGGTAAAATCTAAAATAAAAATAAACAATTCACTTAAGCAACGTCGTACACTATTAAAAAAAACTTGAGGCAGAAGCATATATAGAACAAAAAGAAGTCGATACTAAAATATGATTAGGATCGACCTTACATCTTCGAAAAAGATTATACTTAGCAGTGAAAACATTTTCTTATCGAAGGGACACTATTAATGTAGTTTTACCGGAGACAATCATTATTTATATATTTGATGGTACTGTTGATGTAACCGACACTAAATTAATGAAATAAAAAAAATATTAACATTATAAAAGCATACACTTTAATTAATTAATATAATATATAATTTAGTTAATAGTATTGCATTGGTTTAGTCGATATTTTAAAAAACTATAATAAGAAAATAATATCGTCAGTCTAGTCAATACTAGAAATGATAAAGAAAAAATATTTAATTTGAAAATTGTTTAAATATGTTTGTAAATTTGGAACCTGTTTATATTAATTTTAGTTTCAAATTCAATATTAATTATAATTTCATATCCATATTCAAATTATTATAGTATCAATTACTCAATTGGATTCTAAATGAAAGTATTATTTGAACGTAGAGGTTCTGAAATTGATTTTAAAAATTTAAGTAATGGAGGTGTTTGTATAGTTTATAATTTTAATTTTAAAGAAAATATTTAAAAGATGTGGTAATCAAACAATAATTAAGTAAATTAAGTAAAGTGTACTATAGATATGCCATGAAAAATTCAAAAAATGCAATTGTGTAAGAAAATAACTCAGAAATATGAATAAAGAAGGTATGAAAATTAAAGATAAAATAATTGCAGGATGTAAGTAAAAAAAGTGTCTCATTTGACGTAATGATCAGAGTGAACGGTCAATTGAAAGTATCGATGAAAAACAATGGAAATGATTATAATAAATACAACACTTGGTACATGAAAAAAAAATACAAAATAATAAAACTTACATTATGGGTGAACTTCAAGTAAGGGGATAGTCATCCAAGCCTTCAACATAATAGGGGTGGACCTAACTCATACCTTTTGAAGTGTTATCGTTCCATCATCATGGCGAGTTGTTGTTGCGTAAATTTTATTGTGTCCTCCAACTCTATAGTCCTTTGATGTCCTAAGTTAACTCTTTCTTTTGTTGTATCAACTTTTCCATTTGTTTTTTGGACTTGCTAACAAAGTTGTTCATTCTCAACCAACTGGTCACTCTGATTAGTGGTACAAGCTAGTAATGAGCGCAGATGTGAGGGAAGACATTTCATGGCAAATGTTCGCAGTCAAGTTCGTAGTGTCATAAACTCTACCTCTACTTTTTCCTCCAACAACATCTTTTTAGCATTGAAACTTTGTTGATGCATTTATCTAGTGAACATCAGAAGTTGATCCTTCAAAACTACTTGATTGGATGACCCTCAACAGCTCATGCTAGGTTTTGTAGACAACTATGGGGAGTTGAACATTTTAGGAATTTATGTTAAAAATATAAATAAAGTAACAAAATTTAAAGCAATAACTTAGATAATTCTCATGGACACGACCATCTACTCAACCACCATTTTTATTTGTGTGAGTGACAAAAATAGTTCATTTGGTTCAACAGGTTGTCCAAATTTACGTTCCTGATAAAGGTTGTACAGTTATAAATAATATATCTTGCACAACTAAATTGAATTACATGTAACAAAATGTACATAAGCCACGAATAATACTTACCAGACTCAATGCAATGTTAAGTGTGATTTGTGACCTGTTGAGTGCAATGCTCCACCTTAAAATGAAGAGCAATTAATTTTGTTTTGGAATGATTTTTTTTAAATTTTTTCCAATAGTTCAAAATTTAATCACATGCTTATTCTCCTACCTAACTAGGTTTGGAGGCCATTACCCTAACTTTACAAAGCATGTCACAAAGGTGTTTTCTTACTTTTGAATCATACTCATTTCTAATCTTTCATTCATCATGAGGGGCTCAAGTCACTCTAGTATGTAAAAATGAAGAACATTATATAATTTAGTTTGTGCATATTGAAGAATGATTAAATTGTAATTTCTTCTAATTAATAATTAAACTCACCTCAAAATCAGTCTACCATTTAAGTTGGGCCTCCTCTGTCATAGCCTCATAATGATGGTAGGGACCCCTAAATTGTGACCTAATTGCATGGCCAATCACCTCAATACCCATTAGTCATATAAAGACCATCCCACTAGCATCACATTACACCTCCTCAATAGGAAGATCATGGTCAAAAGTAGTAGGGTGGGATGGACTGCAACATCATGGATGGGCTCAACGGGGGGAGCAAATGGTTGTAAGAGAGTAGGTTGGTGTAGACTAAGGGAGCATTGGTGGTATAGACTGAGAAGGTAAAGGTGTATTCTACTGGGGAAGTCGAAGTGGAGTGTCGAGTTGAAGTAGTAGTGACTTGCACTAATGGAGTAGGTATGGTTTGGACTAAGGAAGCATATGTGGGTTGTATTGGTGCAGCGTAAGTGTGGTGGACTATCAGAGCATAATAAGACTAGACTGGTGAACCGAGTGTGGGATGTAGTAGTGGAGCAATGGTGACATAAGTTGATGACGTAGAATTATGATGAGGTGATAACCTAGATGGGGAGTGACTAAAACTAAAACGTTGTACAACATATTCCCTAACAACAATATGAGGAACTAAAGCGATAGAATGCAAAGAGGATCGAAAAGATTGAACTTGATCACTCGAGGAAGAGAGGGTGGAGGAATGAGAAAGAGCTTGATAATCGACAAGTAGCAGTAGACCCTAGTGACTGACTCAAATAAGGATGTTTCCAATCTCTATTGAATGATGACCATGCATGGATGTGTGAACTTCACGCCTAACATGACAACATCTGATGATAAAGGCATCTCTACCCTTACACCTAACTATTTCTCCTGAAAAAAATTAACGTATGATCAATTCAATTTTGTATTCGTGATATATTGGTCCTAACATAGTATACATAAAATAATATACATTAGTCCTCAATGTTATCAAAGTCCAAATCCTCTTTGTCATTATAGTCATGTTCTTCATCATCTTCATTTGAGTGGTCCAGATCTTCATCACCATCATCAAGCATTGATTCAATACCATCATCAAGTTCAATTCATCAGTTCATTAGTTAATCCTTATATAAGTTCAATTCTTGTAACTGGTAATACATTAAACATTTCATCAGCTTGATACGACAATTCATCTTGCATGTTGTCAACTTCAACACAACATCAGGTTTTGTTATGATTGTCATGCACCAGCCACAAAAGTTCTTACATATATTTGGATAAAAGACATAGTAAACATGTCTTGCTTTTTGTGGAAGGATGAATGTATCATTGGGACTGTATCTTCCATTTATCTTGATTTCTACAATGTTATATTGCGAATGAACTCTCGTGCCAACATCTATTAGGATCAAATCATTAACAATAAAAGAGGGAATCTTCTTACTCATTCCAAGATATTACAACTCATAAATATGGTGGATTAAGCCATAAAGTTCATCTTGTCCTCTATTTGTCACACCTTTTACATACATACCATTATTGATGGAAACACCCTATTTCTTTGTATGAAACTATAACCATTAATGAATTATATGTTCCACGATGTTGCACATCAATTAGGTCCCCAAGTTAGTGCCTTCATGTTTGGGTTGATTACCTCATTCCTTTGATTATCAACTTATATATTATTGATTCACATAGATTATATATATATATATATATATATATATATATATATATATATATATATAGGTCCAATAATAAATTACAAGCAACTAGTAATGACATTAGACTTACACTTGTAAAGTAATGGAAGCTTCTTCATTATTGTTGGAGTTCACTTGTAAGAACAATCTTTAAAAAAAAAATGTAATCAGTCATCCAACTACAAAGGATAACATAATTGAATTCAAAATATCTGTTATTTAACTTACTCAATTATTAGTTTGACCTTATTGCAATTTATGAGGATATGAACATGGGCAAAATGAAATTCATCATCACTCAGCCAATAATCTTTGGACGAATCATTAAGGTATCCAAATTTGTTCAAAATTGACAATGTTGAGTGGGCATCCTCATTTGAAGTAGTTAAATGATCATTTCTCAGACTTTTATTTGAAAACAAGCTTACACTTCTGAAATAATGTGAACTAAAATAGGTTTTCTCACGGTGTAAGTAGCATGCACATATTGATCCTTCTGCCTTTGTAAATTTACCCACTAATTGTTTTGCATCTCCCATAATCCAATGCCAAAGAAAAAAAAAATCTTAGGTATTATTGAATGCATAAAACTGAAATTAATAAAAGGGAGTTTACCTTTCAAAACGATACATCCATCGATACTAAACATGACCACCAAGGGTTGCTTCCATAGGAAGATGAATAATAAGGTGTCCAATTGAATCAAAAAAACCTGGTGGAAATATTCTTTCTAAATTACATAATATGATTGGTATATTTTGTTCCATTCAAACTAAATCATCTAACCTTAATGTATTACAACATAAATCTCTAAAAAAATCAATTTATTTCAGCAAGGCACTCCACAAAAATTCTGACAATGACTGAAAAGAAGTTAGGAGTAAACGTGATATGAACTAACTTTACAAGAAGTTGATCACGAGTCCAAAGGACTATTCAAGGCTAGGTCAAACATTTCAGGTTAAGACACAGAGCCCCACCATCCATAAGAAGATCCTCAGAAGAAGAACAACCAGACATGGGCCAAAGTATCAATTATTTTTTCCTTCTAGTCTTTTTAAGACAAGTTTAATTTGTATCAATTGGGCTCACATTGGCCCAATTAGAAGAAGAATAAGCTAGCTTAGGCTTCTAGAAACCCTAGTTTCTAGAAGATCACCCATGTGCCTCCCATGTGCTCACCTTTGACCTAGATTCTAGAAGACTCTCCCATGTGCTCACATTTGACCGAGTTTCTATAAGCTTGTAGTCATTTACACCCCTACCCTTCCTCTCCAAGGCACTCATATCTATAAATAGGGTGTCTCCCCTATTGTAAATCACATTGAATTTTGAAGTAAATAAACTCTGGTTAGGTGAGTCTAGAGTGTTCCTATATTTTCTCCGAGTCTTATCTTAGTAGAGATAGTTGCAAGTGGTGACTCTATCCTCACTCATCTTGGAGCTTCCTCCCCTAAGTGGCGTGATCCCTCTTCATTTCTCTCCACTCCTTAAGCTTCCTCTACTCCTTACTCTTTTCTCTTCAATTTCGCCATTACTCTTCTTTTCTTTTGTTCATTATCTCTTTAATTGTTCCACCATTTTATATTCCTTTTCAATTCGGTTTCTTCATTCCTTTGTCTTGCTTTATTTTCCAAAACCATAATCTTCATCTTAGTAATTGTGTTTTTCTTTTGCTCTTTTGAAGAGAACCTTCACACTTAACCACTTGGTTAAATTCGTGTCCAGTGACAATCTTCATTGAGCTTCACCTATCATTTCTTATCAAAATCATAATCCAAGTGAAAATCCTAAAAACATGTGCAATCCTAAAATCAACTCACATCAAAATGTGTGAATCATAACTTTTCTTACCATACATACTTCCTTTATCATTATTTTCACACCTTGTAATGTTGGAGTCAAACATCTGACATCTTCAACTTAGTAATCCATTTACAAACTGATTTTTCATTTTTGGTTTTAAATGTGTATTTTGCCTTTGGCTATGCTAACTTCTCGTTTTGAAAGTGAACCAACTCCTAGTCTCCATACAATTCAATGACATTCATTCTTGCATTTTGATTATCCTTGGTTTTTCTTGTTGCATCACGTTAATGTTTGTCTTAACAAATTATCTTTCCAATATGGGAGATTCCAAAATATTGATCTTTTTGTCCAATTATGATATTATCCATATCCAAGTATCAAAAAAATTCCCGTGATTAGTCCTAGTTCAAAAAATAAGAAGGATCATCCAATTTAGTTTTTTTTTTTCTTTTCAGGAATCTCCTTTGACTTCTCTTCAAATGATGATTTCTTGGCAAGAATCATCAATTACTGTCAAACCAACAACTTTTTACCCTCATGCCTTAATATGAAAGCTTTTGTGTCCTCTGTACAATGAGGACATCTAATTTTCCTTCCCTATCCAGACAAAGTGTCATATGCTGTAAAATCATTGATTGTCCATATCAAGCAAGCTCGCATCACAAAGTTGTCTTTTGTGGAGATATCATAAGTTAGGATGTCATCATTCCCCAATTGTTAGAGGTCATCAATAAGAGACTACAAGTAGACATCTATTTTTCTGGTTGGGTTACTTAGCCCAGGTATAAGATAACTTAGAAACATGTATGATTTGATCATACACATTTTAGGGGGCAGGTTATAAGGAGTAGCAACTGTAAGCCAACAAGAACAAGAGGATGTTGAAGCTTGAATATAAGGAGTGAGTCTATCAAAACATAAACCTAGTCTTACATGACGTGGGTCAACAACAAATTGTGGATATACATTATCAACATGTTTTCAAGCTTTCCCATCACAAGGATGTTGCAATAGACCATCATCTTTTTTGGTTTCAAAATGCCATCTAATTTTCCTTGCAGGTTCCATTGACGCATATAATCATTGTAATCCTAGTATGATTGGAAAATAAAATATTCTTTTCATCAGCACACTTCTAACCCTTCGAAGGCAAATACTGAGGAAGATGACAAAATTTGCATTTGGTTACATGGATGTCATCCTTGTAATAAAACATGCAATTAGCTTCACAACAATAATCTTTTGAGCCTTCAATCCAAGAGTTGACATAAATTTTTGGTCTCATAGTAGTCATTGGGTGTATGATATTTTTCGTTTAGCAGTCAAATTTAATGATTTAAGTGGAGACAGTACGTTAGACTGTCTAACAGTAAAAAGATGATAGTATAGATAAGGTCAGATGATCCTAAGTCGTCTTCCAACAAATCCAATAGTAAACCCAATTAATTAGTGCTAAAAAGTATCTATAAGTAAGGTTAGAAATACAACGAAGATAAAAATAGGGGTTAATATTTTCATGTAGATAAGTAAAATAGGCGCTTAAAAATAATAAAGAAAGCAAGTTGACTCAGGTTCTTTCAACAATCACTACAAAAAATCGTGTAAAAAGTGGCAGTTTTAATATGGCGATTATTAATAACCACCAAAAATTTCAGTATAATACGTCATTTGAATAACCGCCACAATTATCTTTCAAAATATGTCATTTTCAACTGTCACAATTATCCTTCAGAATAAAAACAAGTTTTCCTTCTCTCATTATTCCCAATTATTTTTGAAAATATTTTTGGTAACCAAAATTATTTTTATTCCCAATTACTTTTGAAAATCTAGTTTGATTATTGGGAAACGAAAGTCTCTTCCCTCTCTTCCCTCTCTCTGCCTAAACAGTCAAGCCTCTCTCTACCTAAACACTCAAACCCTAACGAAGCTGTGCCTAAACACTCAAACCTCTCTTTGCCTAGACAGTCAAACCCTAATGAAGCCCTCCTCACGAACCCTCCTCACGAAGCCTAATCGCGAAGCTCTACTCGTGAAATCCTTTGTGCTTCACGAAATCCTTTCGTGATTATTCGAAATCGCCACCATCGCTGCCTCCACGGAAGGATTTGTTCAGGTTTGTTCATTATCCGAAAACGACTTCCACTTCTACACTTTTTTGCATTTTAATCTAACCAACCCTATTTCTTGTGGTGGCGCTGGAGGTATTGGAAGGAAGGCAAAGTTCTGCGGCATTTTCATTTCAGCAAGGTAGCTTGTTCAGGTTTTTTTTGCTATCTTGTTTCGTTGCCTAATATTGCAGGAAATTACGTTTCGTTTCATTTCTATCAATTGTTTTTTAAAACCTTGATTTCAATGTAAAATGTGGAACTGAGATGCTAGTTGGTTGCTCCCTTTCTATCTTCTACTTTGAGTTGTGTTGAGGAACAAAATAAGGAAGGGAGTGGAAGATTCTAGCAATTCACCCTCTCAAATTACATTTGATTAATCATTTTAAAGTTATTTAGTTTGAATTGAACAAATCCTAAAAACTTTTGAAAGCATGGACCAGTAGTCAAACATTTTATATGCGCATGTATGCTTGAGAGTGATAGTATGAACCCTTGTTTTCAATTTAATATATCAATATTTTCTTTACTTAATTTGTTGTAAACGTTTATGGAATCAGGGGCAATAAGGTTTTTTCTGCAAACCTGAAATCTAAATGAAATTTAATGTTGATTGCGGTTGCAGAATGCAGGGGTAGTAAGGTTTTCTCTGCAAACCTAGCATCTAAATGAAATTCAATGTTGATTGCAGTATGCATAAATTATTTAATTTCCTAAGGTTTTTAATTAAAATGATGACTGGTATTCTATTTGTTTTTACCTATTTATGGAATCTAATTTCTTAAGGTAGGCAGTGATCATTTTTTTGTTTTCATTATTTTCTTTTAAATTTTAATTTCACACTGGTTTACTATTTTGCCTATTTATTTCCTAATTATGAGTAATAATTTTATAATCCAAGAGTAAAGACATTTTCAATTGATCAAGTTTCCTTTCTATAGGTACATGTCAATGAATATGGCGTGCATTTGAATTTCTTCTTCACATTTGTTGCTATGTCAATCTTTACTTCTTTAATTAATATTGCTCTTTAATATTGTGAAGTTATTGGTTCACTTCTACTAGCAGATACATTTTTATTTATGTTATTCTTATGTCTTGTCTTTTGAAGTCTAGTTTTTTTATCAATTTTATTGTTTTCAAGGGTATCAGTTATGCTTGGTGCAAGGTTTAAATAATTACTTACTTTCTTATGAAAGAGGAATGGATATTTTAAGTCAAAACAAGGAGGGTATTTTTAGCATCTTGAGCAGAGAAGGAAAAGGAAAAAGGTAGTGGTTTGTTTGCTTGGCTAATTCTTCTTCTTGTAATTGTTTTGGGTTTTTAATGTTCTTATGTTCTTACAATAAAGAGATTTTTTTGTAAATTACCTTCAAAATTATATTTATTAATATGATGTTTGGGGTTTAAAGATAAAAATGTTTTTGAACTGTTTTAAAGATTGAATCACTCTGCATTTATAATTCGTGAAATGACAAAATGGAAGTATGATGTAATTGTTCATTAGTAGTATTTGCATGCATACAATTGTTCATCGTGACAGGCAAAGGATATTTGCAGTAGTAGGAAGTGAAGCAGTAGTAGGAAGTAACACTAGCTTGCTTATTCAAACACCGTGGCTGACAGCTCCATAGTTGCAACATCATTGATAGATGTAAGATTTTGCAGGAATTATGTCTTTAGTTGCCACTCACTCTTCTCAACCATTTGATTTTTTGTGTTCAATAATTTTCACTTTGCTAATGGTCCCAACTTTCTCTGACTTCAAGGAAAAATATCAGTATGTAATCTTAGATCTTCATAGTCACACGTGATTACTATGATTACTCTTTTTCCTCTTTCTGTAAAGTGAAAATTTATTAGATGCATACGATTGCTCTTTACACACACGAATGTTGAATATAACATCAACAAAAAGAAGCACAAGAAGAGAATCAAAGTAAAGACAATTGTAGGAGATAATAGTGGTTTTCATAAAAAAAATGTGATTTAACTATCTTATCCTAGAGTGATTAATAGCTTTTTCTTGTTGAATTAAACTAAAACTAAAATTCTGCAATGGAAAAATAAAGGGTGAATTAGTTTTTTCTTGTCGAATTAAACTAAAAATAAAATTTTGCAATTGCAAAATAAAGAGCATGCCTTTAATACAAAAGGTTAGATAAGTATTTCAAGTGCCACATATAGTTCCAAAAAAAAACGCATTGAATATAAATTATAACCGCCACAATATACGCTTGTGGCGATTTCTCAAACCGCCAAAGAACTAGCCGCCACAAAGTTTAATATGGCGGTTTTATGCTACCCGTCGCAACACCGACCATTTTAAACATAGTGTAAGTAGTGGCGATTTTTATATGTAAGTAGTGTCAGTTATAACTGTAGCAATTTAATTCATTGAAGAAGATTCCGACACCATAATATAAGGTATAATGTGCCATTTTTAATTGACGTAATTTTAATTCTGAATAAATAAAATTTAACCACCACTTTTCTATAATCTATTTTATATAATTAACCTAAAAAAAATATATTTTCATAATAAAATAAAATAATGTATAAAGTTATAATCATCCATTCATTTCATTGAAAATTAAAGCACACATAATATTGTTCAAAAGTTTATACATAATTGAAAATTAAAACACATAAAAAGTTCATACATCCCTAATCAAGTTTAAAATTACAACACATAATTGTTCAAAAGTTCATACATCCCTAATCAAGTTTAAAATTAAAACACACATCCCTAATCAGTTTTGCTTCCAGCACTTGATCCTATTTCTTGATTAGGTGATGGAGCACCACTTCCATTATCTGATGCCTGAAATAAATAATTTTAAGTTGATAAATTAATATGTTTATTATTATAAAATAAAAGACACCAATAAATATTTAAATATATTAATACCTCATTGGTGGATGCATGAACCAAATTAGCTGCCATTGCAGCAAAATGTTCTAAAACATCTTTTCTTGAAGCAATATATGCAAGCATAGTGTTCATTTAATTTTTCACAGTTGCAAGCTCATTTTCCATTTGAGTTACCTTGTCCTCCATATTTGATGAAGTTGAACTAGAGGAAGCATAGTTCATACCACTTAGTCTTGTTGTGGATCCTTTGAAAGCAAGGCTGGGACAAGCTCCATATGATAGCCCTCTAACTCAACCCGGATGCTCCTTACCAAATATGACACCAATTGGATATTCTGGAGATATATCTGAACCACCTTTTGAATTTTTCAACATTAGTTCATCAATTTTTTTCTTGGATAAAGAATGTCATATGTGACGTGATCACAATTCAGATGCTGCTGAGATTATACAAGGTTGCTAGAAAACTGATCCCACAATTCAGAAATATCTATCAAATGGTTGGACTCTCAACTACAACTACAACATAGATTCCAAAAAAGCATGAGCATTTGCATGTAATCAAGATGCTTACTCAGGAGGAAGATTTGATGTATGCAAGGTTATGATCAAGATATGTATGCAAGCAGTCCAATATATCATCATCATGAATACATCATCATCAAAGCAATCCAAACACTTACCCCAATTTCCAGCGCCTCATCATTCACATATGTGCCATTTTTTCTTTTATATGTGATCTTCTACATTTCAGCTCGTCCAATATTCTTACCAGTCTCAATTTTCTATATGTTCAACAATAATATAAGTATAATGTGGCGGAAATTATAATATATTAGAATAGAGAGCACAATATAAGTAAACAAATACCAAATTATTTCTTCTTCTTGACAAAGACATAGCACCACCAGAGTATGGAATAATTTGTCTCTTCCTTATATCTCTATTTCTATTACACATCTTCTACAAAGTGAAAATGAAATCAGTTTTACGTAAACATAAAGTAAGCATTAACAATAATAAAATAAAAAAAGAAAAACAAAGTTTACCATTGTAGAAGGCCTCAAACAATAATCAACAAAAACAACCCATTGTTCCATGTTTAATCCAGGTGGAACATTCTTGATGAGGTCACTTCTGCTCATAAGTGGGTCATAAAATTCATTCCAAAGCTTGCATCTGTATTCCCTCCACAGTTTCCCAATTTTAAACATAACATCTCTTTTAGCCAAATCTTCATTTACCTTGAAACAAAATCGAGACTTCAAAAAAAGAAAAAAAGTTAGTCCAAATGTATTGAATAAATTAAAGTTATTTCAATGTAAGTTCTATTACCTTTAGTGTACTCTCCCACACTGTATCCTTGTAAGTATCTAGCAAAGTTGACCACTTTTCAAAACTAATAAGGAGCAATACATGATTTGCTGCTAGCTGTCAACAAACTCCAACAAGTAGACCAGATGCTTCTCCAATTGGTTGAAAATTGTCATCATAGTTCACCACCACACGTAATCCGTTAGAAGCATCCCTAACCGTCACCTTTAGTTTTTGACTAACTCCTTCCCCATCTATAAAAATCCAAATACATTATTTTATGTGCAGTGAAACTTATTACATGTAAAGAAAAAAAACAAAAGATTTTACCTATAGCATCAACAAACCAATAGTGGTTTGACTACCTTGATTTTCTTGGCTGCACTCTTTCAGGTTCAGACTCAGAAGTTGGTTGTGCTGGTGCAGATTCAGAAGTTGCTGGAAGTACAGATTCAGATGATTCAGGATTTTCAGATTCAGTCTGTGATTGTGGAACTTGTGAAGCTTGTGGTTGTGGAACTTGTGAAGCTTGTGGTTGTGTAGGTTGTGAGGTTTGTTGATGTATAGATTGAGAAGCTTGTGGTAGTGGAGATCCAAATGGACTTGCAAAAGTAGTTCTTGTTTGGTCATGTGTAGCAGAAGGCGTAGCATTAATGTTTACATAGTTGCCACAGATTTGTCTAAACCAACAACTGACTTAAGCAAGTTCTTGATCCTTTTAGGTTTAGGCATATCTGCACATAAAAATAAAGTAATCAACAACATAATTTAAATTTGAAGATATATTAAAAACGAAGATATATTAAAAGCTTCATACATGCACATACTAGATGAATGAACATATTAATAGTGCAGCTGAACCAAGGTTATTATTACTCTGACGTTGAGTCATTTTTATGAAGTTCATCATCATTGTTGTCCTCATTTAGTAATTCATCATCTTCATCCTCCCTAAATAATGACAATTCGTCAGAGTTGCTAAAAAATTCATTTAAGTCTTCTTATGGACACGGTTCTACTTCACAAACTTCACCATCTCCTTCTCCCATATCATATAAGTCTCATGGTTTCAAATGGACAACAATTGACCATTCCTTATTCATCTCATCATCTATATAATATACCATCTCAGCTTGTGAAGCTTCAATGTATGGATCATGCTCCTCACGATCTCCGTGTGAATTAACCTTGAAAAATTAATACAAGTGAAACCTCAAGGATCCTTCCTCAACCCCCAGTCCCTTGTGGTGTCAGCCCATTTACATTTGAACAAGGTAACCTTAAAATGACCATAGTAATTAAGCTCAATTATTTCTTCTAATTTGCCATAATATGCCAAATCTGCTTGTCTAATGTTTTGATATGCACCACTTGCGAAACATGATGTTGAAGAAGTTAAGAACACTCCACAATTTTGAGTTTTTAAGTCATGTTCTCGACTTTCAGTTCTAAATTTGAAACCATTTACATTAAAGGCATAAATTCTTCTAGCATGTGTTGTTGGACCTTGAGCTAGATATTTAAGATCAGTTGCAATTGTACTTAAGAAATATATGATTAATAATCTTCAACTGCCCACTCTTGAAACAATCCACTCTTGGAAAATGCATTAAATTTAATGTTTTGGTTGCAACAAACAAATGAATCATTTAAATTCCTAACCTCACATTTATTACACCACATTAATCTTGGAATAATAAACCCTTTTATAATTAGTTAACATTTCATATTCCTCTGTCTCTATTATTCCTTTATCCATTCTCTGCATTTCTATTCTCTGTGTGTTCTTCAATTTAGACAAAATGCTAAGTGCCCAAACAAACATAGAACGTGAAGAAAAGGGCTTATTTACGTCCAATAGTTTCGAACATCAGGTATTTGATTTTTGGTTTTATGATTCGTTATTTTTTTTTTTATTGTTAACAACTTTAGTTGTTTTTTACCTTTATACAATACTTTTGAAGGAATTTGGCAATGTAAATGAATCCAGTTTAGACGAGAGCCTACTCACGAATGGATCATAGAAGACCACAAAGGAAATGTACATAAAGTCTTTTATAATATGGACCTTTGGAAATCATGCATAACTAATGGATGATCTGACTTTCAAAACTTTTATGGTCTTAAATGAAACCACCACGTTTTTTTCCAATACTTAGGGAACTCTTCTTTTTTCTATAATTGTATTTAAAGGATAGTAAGGACCACATGCATTCTTAGATTTTGTATAACGCCTCATGAGGAATGCACCTATTTTTGATGGTCCATACGTCATTTGAAATAACCCTAACTGCATATAATTGTGAATATTTATTTTACTTCTTTATGTATGATTTTTTATTTAAAACTTATAGGAGGACTAAATTATGTATATATTACCTTACTAAATTTGTCTCCTCCATTTGTGTGTCTTATATACGCATATGGAATTTTAAATTTATTAATCTTCATGGTCATCTCAAATTTGAAAAATGCAAAATAGTAAAAGAATAGATACCAAATAAATCAACAAAACTTGAAGCGGGATGGAAGAATATGTTAAATGACTTCAAAATTTTTTTAAGCAGAGGTTAACCTACCAAATAATAAAATTCGAGTTATTCACCTTTTAAAATGAATCATTTTTTTACATAACTGATTATTGTTACTTACTTTCCTCACAATTTATGTCAATTTATTGATACTTAAATTATTTATTTATTTATGTTTACTATTTATGCTTATGAATTGTTTATATTAATTTTAGTATGTTTAGTTTTTTTTTTATTTATTCGTATATGCCTAATCTTTATTTCTTATATATTAATATTTGTTTTGTAATTTTTTATTTATTTTATTATTTATATTTACATTCATTTATATTCATATATATATATATGTATATATATTTAATTATATAAAATGTATTTTTTAATTTTTTTTATAATTCATATCTACATGCTATTAAACTTATAAACATGTTCTTATGTAGTGTTAAATAATTTAAGATAAAAATTAATAATTAATATATAAGTAATATCTGAAATTTTTTACTTTAAATAAAAAATTAAAACTTAATAAATAAGTAATCATATGCAGTTTAATTTAATTTCCTGTGCAATTAAAAAACTATTTCAATACATGTCTAGTTTTAATTTCAGAACTTAACTTTAGGTTGGTGGTTACCTTTCTTTTTACTACACCTTGTTATTGCCTAAGTAATTAGTCTTTTATATATAGAAACCTAAAGGGTAGAGGACTATAGGCATATTATTTTTTATGATAGATTTTTAAAATAAATTATAAATATATAAAAATTAATTGCTTAACATATTCAAACTATATTTTTAATATTCTAATAAACCTATATAACATCTGAATATTATATATAGTTACATAAATAAAGTACATGTCACATGTCTATTTTTATTATTTATTTGGATAAACAACTTATATTTTAAACAATTGAAATTATAAAAACTAAATGCAAACAATCTTATCAACTTCATTTTGAGTTTGATTTCATAACTTATTAGATCTTCAATGAGAAGAATGAACAGTAATCTATTTCCATTGTATCAGCTGTGGCACCTTGATTCATTCGATCACTTATGGGCCAGCATAACGTGTTTATAAGGTTTGTTCTGATATATAATATAAACCACTTAATGTACCCCTATATTCCCCATCACACACATAAAATAAAATTAATATTCAATAAACCAAGCCATATGGGGATGAAGCCATGAGTTGAGCTATGCTTCCTTTTCCTTGTTCTCGTTCTTGTTCGTCAACCATTACTGTTAATATTAATTTTTCATGTTTATAACTATATTTATTATCAATGCTAAGGATATATATTTTGCATCCTATTAATATAACTATTCATGCCTCCATCTGCATGTATATCTAATGTCTACAAATCATATATAATGCCTATGTTCTGTTAGTGTAATTATACTTGTTGAGATGAGGGTAGTGAGAAATTGCAACACAGCATAAATCTAATAATGATTTAGATGGTTCCAATTAAAGAATGGAAATTAAGTTACTTTTCTAGATGAATATATTTAAAAGAAATTTGGTATGCATAAGGTAGGGCTAACAGTTTATGGAACTAGAAAGAAATGGTTGGATAGATTCAAATAATGTAGCAGATGACACGCTTAGGGAATAAGAGGCTTTGGACCTAACTTGAAAAGAGAATTGGTGATGAGATGCTACTGTTGAAGAGAAGGTTGGGTTGTTAGGTTGCTGGAACTTAGTTGGTTGTGGGTTTTTTTCAGTTGTGTTTTCAGGTTTAGAGGTCTTTTTAACTTTTTGTATATGCAGTATTAGAACACCTTTCTATTTCTTGTTGACTCTATTGTATTTCAGTTTGAGTATCCCATAAATATTTCTTTTTAATTAATTTTATTCTTTGGAAAAAAATGGTAAGGAATTTATGCAAAAGACAAGGAATTTATGCAAAGGGGTAGGAAAGAAAAATGCAATAGAGCTATAAAGGGTACTAAGAAGGTAATTAGTAGGGATGACAAAGCAAAACGGACGAGGAATGCGGGTCCTGTGGTTTATTGAAAAAAATGTGGAGTGGGCTACTTATTTCAATTAGTCGGCTCGCTTTAGTCCATCCAGCATAACCTGTAGCCCGTGCGGGTCCAGTTCGGGGCGGGCTGACCGAAATATCTTTCTGCACCCCCAAAATTTCTTCTAACAACCTCATATTCTAAAAAATTCAAAAATTATCCATTCCAAATTCTACCATCTAGAATACAAATTTGTATTATGAATTGTGCAATTTGGAATATTGCATAATCCAAAACACAAATTTTAACTTACAGATTTTGTAACCCGAAAAGTCTCTGAATTCTACATTTCGAAATTAAAGAAAAAACATTCCTATAAAAAATATCAAAGGGTAATTTGAGTATTTTTTGAAGTATGGGGTGCAAGAAGAAAGACATGGAGGTGCAGGAATAAACTATCCTTAATCCCAAATTCATAACACATTCACGAAATTTGATAATGATTTTTTATTTAATAGTACTTTTTGTCTTTATAAAATGCATAGATTGTTTAGATTTTAATAGTCATCAAATGCTAAATGTAGTAGTCAGACCTTAGTCTTTTTTATAATAAAATTTAAATATAATATTATTATTACTATTATTATTATTATTATCTATATATAAATATATTATTTTATATTATTTTTTAAATTAGAATAGTAATCATGTGTCTACTTGTATTATCTTAAAAAAATTGTATATATTTAATGAAATATTTTATTAGTCAATTTATTAGTACTAGTGAAATTCAAATTTCATTAAAAATTAAAAGATCATTATAATTTTTTTAATCATATCTTATTAAGCATTTTTTTTATCAGCAAAAAATGAATGAATAAATGAGAGATATTTCAAACCCGTATACAAAAGGTTGACCTTACTCTCAAAAAAATGACGCCTACCATCAATAAGTAGGATTCCTAGTAACATTAACAACTTGCATACAAACCATTGGCTTGAGACGCTAATTTGAAAATGATAAACTTATGCCTCGTGTGTTTCCACAATTCCCCTATAACTACTATCCACACACCTCCACAAACCTGATTTACACTTTCCTTGACCTTAGTCAGCCTAAAGCTTAAGAAGTGGTTTTTTTGGCTTCTTATGATCCGTCGAAGTCCTCCCCACCCACTCATAGCACTTAGACCACACAAGCCAGGCAACTCTACCCATACAAAAGAGGTGAGACGTACTTTCATCCTCCTCCTCACACAGCCCACAAGTATTGGTAGTCAAACTTATACCCCTCCGTGCCAGATTTGCTTTAGTTGCTATTTTGTCTTCTAAAACTCTCCATGCCGCGAGATGAGAAGATGGTTGTGCCTTTAACCTCCAGAAGCCCACCAAAAAATCCTTCTTTGTCTCCAGAGGGACATCCCTAAGAATTTTATAAGCGGATTTAACCATGAACACCAATGTCGTTGTATCTTTAAACCTCCAGGAGTACTCCTAGTCCTCCCTTACCCTTTGGTCCTCCAGAATATTCATGAGCTGAATTTCTTGATTTCATTCCCATTCAAACAAGCTTCTTCGCCACTCAATCTTCCATGTCCACCCAGAGTTTTCTGACCCCTCTCTTACTTGCCATATAAATGCGTCCTTGATAGAACAAATGGTATGAAGTCTCGGATAAAGGTCCTTTAAGACCGAACTGCCCACCCATCTATCTTCCCAAAACCCGATCTCCCTCCCGTTTCCTACTTCCCAATAAAAGTTGTCCTCAGACTTGTCTTTCCATCCGTCAAGAGACCAAACCTCCTTCAAATCCCTCCACCGAAGAGAATCCAAGCATCTATTTCTTTGACCCCGAAGATCCCTCCAACCTCCATATTTAGAATCCAATACTTCTTTCCACTAACCCTGCTTTTCATAGCCTAGGCACCAAATCCATTTTCCTAGTAGTACAATATTAAACTGCCCTATATCGATCATTCCTAGCCCTCTCGCTTCTTTAGGCTCACACACCTTTTTCCACGATGCCCACGCAATTTTCCTCCCAGCCGAGCCCCAACCCATAGAAAGTTCTTGTACAATCTCACAATTTCCTTCTTCATTGTGGTTGGCATCTTGTACAACGACAAATAAAATACGGATAGAGTGGATAACACCGACTTGATCAGACATAGTCTCCCAGCCATCGAGATAAACTTGTCTTTCTATCTGCTTAATTTGTTCTGCACTCTTTCCACCACCTCTTCCCAGAACTTGTTTCTTTTGTGATAACCTCCTACAGGCATGCCCAAGTATTTAAGCAGGGTCTTCGTCGTGGCACAATTCAACACAAACGCATAACATTGTAGCAAATGTTGACTGCATCCTACCCCTCCAACACTGCTCTTCTGGAAGTTGACCTTTAAACCTAACGCTAATTCGAAACAATTAAGCATATATCGTGAAAATAATATTATGAGACCATTTACCTAATTCATCTAAATAAAAAATAATATAAAAAATAAAATTTATTCAAAACTTATATTTATTAATTTATTATTATATTATTATTTTTATTAATATTATTATTATCAATACTAATTTTAATATTTAATAATATTAATTAATAATAATATTATTATTACTAATATTAATAATAATAAATAATAATATTAACAATAAATAATAATATTAATAATAATAACATTAATAATAATACTAATATTAATGTTAATAATATTACTATCAACATTAATAATGTTCACATTAATAATATTAATGTTTCTAGACACTATCAATTAATATTAATATTAATAATAATAATATGATTATTATTATTACTAATAATATTTATAATAATAATTTTAATATCATTATTATTTTTATTATTAATAATAAATGTTAATATTAATATTGATAATAATAGTAATATAATTATTTTTATCATTTATTTATATTATTATCATTTTCATTATTATTATTATTACTAATACTAATACTATTAATAATATTAATATGAATATTATTATTTTTGTTAACAATAAAAATTATTATTCTTTATTAAAATAAAAATAAAAATAATATTATTATATTTATTAATAAAATTATTATTATTAATATTATTTTTAATTATTAATAGTATTAATATTAATATTAATATTAATATTATTATTACTAATAATATTGACAATATTAGTATTATTAATATGATTATTAATTTAATAATATTAAAACTAATATTAGAATTATTAATATTAATATTACTAATTAATATTATTCATATTAATATTATTATTTGTTATTTGTTATTAATAACAATATTATTATTTATATTATTATTATTAATATTAATTATTATTAGTAATAACACTATTAGTATTATTAATAATTTTATAATTAGTTTTATTATTATGAATATTATTATTATTTTATATTAATCTTATTATTATTAATAATTTTATTAATATTTTTTATTTATTTAAAGCTTTCATATTAGGTATCACTATGCTACTTGACATCTCAATTAGGCGGATACCTCAAGTAACAACAATCATTTGCAATTACATGAAAAAATATTATTAAAAAAAGAGAAAAAGAAAGAAAATACAAAAATATGGGGGGACTAGACCAAAACTCATATGTTAACAAAAATGATACATAAGTAGACTATACCTATTAATAAATAATTTTAAGAACAGAGTAGATGGAAACCTATTATATCAATGAAAGCATTCTCTATGAATAAATCCGAAATTAGTCAACTTATCAGAACATGATTCCCTTCACAAAAAATATGAGTTATCCTAAACCTGATTTTTTCACAGTAATTAAGACAAGTATTCTATCGATTTAGTAATATTTAAAATATAAATATTATTAATAATTAAAATATTTCTACTAGTAATAATATTATTATCAATAATAACAATAATAATCTAACTAATTATAAACATAATAGTTTTATTATTAATAATAATAAAAAAATCATCATCATAATAAGAATAATAATAATAATCATAATTTGACAATAACAATAAAACTTGTTTGATTTAGTGGTTATAGCTGCTATGTTTACTTGTGGAAGTTTGATTGATTTCCATCAATAACAGATTGTTATAAAATTAATAATACTTATAATAAGAATAATAAAAATAAAAATATTAATAGGTATTAGATACAAATTTAATTTCGTATGTAAATGTACAATAAATTTACCAGTACCATGTTGAATATTTTTTTTTTATCTCAGTAAGCAAGGTTACCTGTTAGTTTATCTGTTGGAGTACTATTTAGGAAAGAAAGTTTGTTCATTGAAATTTGTTTATTCTTGCTTCAGACACTTAATCTATTTTACTTATCTTTTATGAGTTAAAAATACACATTTGCGAATTGTAATGTTAGTAAAGAATTAGAAAAAATTAATGAAAAATATGCAAGAAGGATTCTCTGGACTTGTAGTTTTGTGTGAAAGTTAAGGCTTTACCTTTTACTTTACTCTCCTCTTCAAAATAAGAAAGCACCATGGTAGAATTACAATCTTAATCGAGATTAGGCCATCAACAAAATACAACCCAACCATTCTACCCATTTCAACAAGGTAAGGTTTGATTAATCAATTAATCACGTTTTTTTTTTCAGGATACTCAGATATCTAACGCTCAACTCAATTTTAAAATATCTATCTCCCATCACCACTCCAACCAACATATGCAACACAATACAAAAAACCGCATCAAAATAAAAAGCACACCACATAACTCACCTTTACAACAATGATGGTCAAGTGTTTCAGCTCCACCCAAGAACCCTCGGCCAAACACGAAGTGTTCTCTACCCCTCTCACGACGATACAATTTTGAACGTCTTTGTGTATTAGGGTTTCTTAATATTACTCAGCAACACAAACAAGAAGTAATGGTTATTAAGATTACTTACCAAGATCCAACCCTAGAGCTAACAATGGAGTCAAAATGCTTTATTTAGGGCACTTTAGAATTTCAAAGAAAGAGCAAACCAAATAAAAGGGAAAGAGAAAGGGGACATTACACCATTTTTAACCCTAGACAACAATTAAAAAAATATTGTTTAAAGTAAAAAAATTGTTGCCTTAAGTTTAGCCAATGCGTGGGCAACATTTTTCCAATCATAGAGTATCCAGTTGTAAACTTAAGTTATAGGCAAACACTTAAGGCCACACATTTTTTAAAAGTGTTCTTATATTGATAAAATAGACAAATTTTGTTTGAACAATTTTTCGACATTTTTTCTCATAATATTTAGACAACATAGACTGAATCACTTTACTAATTATTTTTTTTAGTTACATCAGCTTAATAAACATTGGTAAGGTTGACACTACAATCTCAAAAAACAAAGCATCCGTTTAGTATACGCTATCATGATAAAAAAATTAATTTATTTCCTCAAGCCCACACAACAATTTTTTATTTTTGATTTTAATTATTATTTTTGAATTACACTATATGTTGGCTAAACTAACACTAGAATTTAATTATTTATTATGAATTAAATCTTAATGTACATGTTTACATTCTAGAGTTGATACTATTGAATTTGTTATAATTATTTATTTTCACCACATTTAATGTTGGTTGATAGTCATTGACAACTCATTTTTACAATTAATTTTGTGTCCCTTTAGAGTCGATTAATCGGACTCTATTAATATCTTACTAATTACTGACCGATGATATAGTGCACTGTTTAATTTCTAACATTCTTGTAGTGGTAGATGGAACTAATCATAAATCTTATAATCCTTTTCAAATGTTTTTCATAATCATCAAATCCATTTTTCATCTCATAACTATTAATTTAAATCAACACAAAACATGATTGAATCAAGTAGTTTTGATTAACTTTTAAAATTTAGTCATTTAATTTTAGTCCCATGACTGGGAACCACTTTCCTTGTTGTCTTATTATAGTGATCTTTTCATTCAAAATATAGCACTGTTAAGGTATGGTGGTGATAAAGACAGAATAAAAATGAAAATGTGAGAAAGATGAAAATTCAAGTAATTTATATGAATAACAAAGAAAACAAAAAAACAAAGGTTGGGTGAGTGAGAAGGAAAACTATCTAATACAACTGATAGAATCAACAAGAGGTGACTGTAACCCACTTAAATTGCATGTGCAGGCACTAGGACCAGATGGCTTAAAACTTACTCCCATTTTTGGTACCCTAAAGAATCCAATGTTTTTCTCATACCTACCCAAATATGTGCATGGCATTGTCTCTTTGCATTTTTTCCAACTGTTCTCCATCTCAAACAAACATCAAAGTGATTATATTACATATAATACAAGGGTGTTCTTCTTTAAGAATCATACAATAATACTCCTCCCAACCATTCATGTTATTATATATATAGTGTATAACTAGCTCACAGCATCAACCTTGAAGTTAGATGAAATTAACTTTGCACTTATAAATGTGGATAATTTAGTCACAACCTAGTATAGTTGCCGTGAACAGCTAAAAGACTACTTAAAAATTATGTTTCACAGAATCTACACATTAATATTAAAATACTAAAACATACTGCCTAAGATAAAGAACAAACCAATAACTACAAAATTATTGCATATTGAAACCACATGTTCTCCACACTCTTTATGGACATTATAATCCCAAAGATGCTGGGAATACACATTCTGCAACTCTTACAAAAACCCTAACAACCCTTTATGTCATATACGTGTCCAATTAGAATCCCCTAAGCACGTGGCCACCAAATGATTCCACCGAAAAAAAAATTAAAAATTTGCTTAAGATCATAGTTGGTTTCTGAAACTGTCATCAAATGCCAAAATTTTCAGCCATTGGCTGATTTTTTTAATCCAAGTTCACATGATCCCATACATATAACAGCGCAATACTTTAATATATAATAGATATATTGGTGGCAAGGCAGATTGTATCACATGTATTGTTTAATAGAGAAATGGATACTTACGTTATGATGTATTTGAAGCTGTGCATAAGATTAGGGTCTTATTCAGGTTCCATATATGACAATATCACAATTGGAAGTTTATGAATAACTTTCCAAAATTGCAAGGAGTTGTGCCTTTCAGGCGAAGCAATTGCTTCAAAGTAATGGTGTTTCAATTAAGAATGTGTACTGTTTATTAGCATTCATTAATTATCGACCACTACTGTCTTACTGGTGGTATAAATAAATTGCTGAACATGAAACCTAATATCAGATTTATAGATTTGCCTCCTCTTTGATTGAAAATGAAAGCTGAGTGATTGTTCTGACCATATTAAATTGCTTTCCTGTCAAGAGAAGTGTTCGTATTTATCCATGTATAGAAGTAATAATTTTATGTATCAATATATATATATATATATATATATATATATATATATAAATTGTAAAATGTGAGGTAATAGAACTTTGGGTCACTTATTGTGAAAAATCAAGCAAACAATTGAATTCAAAGTTTGATATAGCGACCAAAGTTTAAGGAAATGAAAAAGTTGAGAAAAAACATATAAAAAAAATTAGTTTGAATAGAGTACATACACTAAAAAAAAATATTAAATAAAAATCAATTTGTGGTCTCTAAAATTGGTTTTTATTTAATATTTTTTTAGTGATAATGTTGGAGATCCCACATCGATTAGAGATGAAGACATTTCATTCTATATAAGTGGGTGCAAATCTCACTTTATAAGTCAGTTTTATAAGATTGAGTTAGACTTAAAGTCCACTTCATAATATGGTATCAGAGTCATTTCGAACCTCTCCTAACAAGAATTGATTGAACTTATAAGTGGATGCAAACCTCACCTTATAAGCCGGTTTTATGAGGTTGACTTAGACTTAAAGTCCACTTCATAATAATAAATACAAATAAGAACTGTCTAACTTGAGTTTTATAAAGAAAAAATCATGGATAAAATATCTCAAGCTTTTTTATATAAATTTAAATAAACTCATTTACTTCAATTTCTAAAACATTTTCATAATTTATATGTATAATTAACATAGTTGGTATTTAAAAGTCTTGAAATAGATATGGTTTTATAATTCAAAATTTGAAGTCAATGCAATATTAATGTGGGTATATCTAAGTGATGAAGATTGTATGTCAAGTGTTGTTTTTTCATGATGCGAGTTCATTTCCTCTTCACATAATTAAATCCCTCTTGGTAGACAACTCTCATTGGAAGATTTCTTGAAATCCAAAGTTAAGTAGCTGCAAATAGATAAAAATGTTTGTGATATAGGCCGAATAGTAATTCTCTATTAAACGTATTGTTTTTGCTTCATTCTTTTAAAATATTTTTATCTAGAAAAATAATATACATATACATTAATTTGAATGATTATGTTGTTGATGGGAGTAGAATTAGGTATTTGTGAGATAATTGAAATCTTAGAAAGAAAAAGTGTTATTGAAAGGGAAATGTTATGGTGAGTAAAATGACAAAAGAAAAAACTGAGAATTAATTGCCCGACAGACAGAAAGGGAAGCATCCTTGCATGAAATTTAGCAAGTTAGGGAACAACTCATTCATACTAGAAAAGAAAAGAATGAGTGAGGGTAGGTGGTATAGCGTTTATCAATTTGACAGCAAGCCATTAGAAAAATGTTGCAAGAAGCGTGCTGGAAGGGGAAGAAGTTAATAGATCAATGACAGTGACAAGATTCATTTGTGATAGCCATTACTGTGATGATATTGATTGTCTCCACAAGCAAAACTGAAAACAACATATCATATGATTAATATAAAAAAGTAGAAGCACGGAAAATGTGTAAATGGACATCAGAATAAGTGAAATTTACATTGTATCTGCATGTACATATTCACCTGAGTAAAAGTTTCTACTATTATTACTATGCATGTCATGACGTGATGCAATTTTGACTAGTAGATTGTGACTATTTATTTTTTGGTTAAACTTTAGGGTGCAATTTTGACCACTGTCAACACTGGCATGTGATCCATATAGAGGAAAATAAAATGTACAAGTAAAGAGGTGAATTGAAAGTGAGGTGTGAAAACGCACCTAGATGGATGCTAGAGAGTGGGTGACAGTGATCTCACATGAAGTCTTCCATTAAACCCTAAAAATGGTGCAGTGATGGGTTAATTCTCTGATTGATCAGTGCCAAAAATTAAAAGTGGGTACGGCCGAATCCCAATTGTGCTCCATATCCCAAAAATTCTTTATTTACTCTTTGTCACCCACGTTTTAATTAACACATTCTGTGTAACATTTAAAGAATTATAAAAAGATTTGTTAAACATGATTTACACACTTGCATAGTTTATATGAATGAAGTAATTATTATAGTAAGTAGCTAAACTTTTTCATACGATACCCCCTTTTCCGATGTTGCCATGAACATCAAAATCGACAATATCCTCATTCACGAGAATGACTATTTCCAACTCTCTTTGTTTTCTTCCACTCTTCGATATGCTTGTCTTCTTCCCCTCTTGGAATTTGTGTTTGATTCTTTCTTTTTTTATGCCCACTTTGTTAAGTTCGGGTGGATTTGGTTCGTTGTTGGTACTGATTGATGAGATCAGCTTGCATCATTGCAGGTCTTTCTTCAGAGCAATGGCAAACATTTTTTTCTCTAGAATTATACACGGGGTATGATTCCAAAGCCAGCTAAAATAATGGGTTTATCAAGTTAAGTGTAAGAAAGAATGAGAATCTCTCCTTATTTTAATGGTACACGCCATGTTGCCTGCACTCAGGCACTTGCAACAACGGTTTTTAGTTTCTCATTCTCCATTAGTTAACTCAACCAGATACCATTACACAAATTTTCAAGAAAACTTGTTACATTAACCAACTTAGGGGGGAAAAAGTGACTAGCCCTTTATTCATTCATATAAAAATTTTCAAGCCTGGCCAGAAAATTTCTACTTGATATATTAATTCTATTTTTATACACCAAGTTTCAAAAACATGGGTTTTAATTTAAAGAAATCATAATCAAGTGTGGTAATTGATCCATGGGACACCCTCTTGATTTCACAGGGAAAAACTAGTACATTGAAATTTTAAATTAATTAACTCTTCCTTTGGTTCAATTGAAATGGTGCTGCTCCAACCATGGCCAAAACCCGGATTGATCATCCATGCCACAGAACATGTTGCTTAGGCTTTCTTCTTTGACCATTTGGTCAATCTTTTGGCATGGAAGGTCAGGTCTTGAAGAAGTTTGGAAAAGCTGAGCTACTCCTGCAGGCCTAGCAGAAGATGGAAAGAGGGGTCTGCTCGGCTGATGTGTAGATAGAGGACTGTCAATAGCTGGTGTCCTTGAGATATCCAACTTGATGTCTGAGCTGTTCTCACTTCTATTGCTGCAGGATCCTTCTGTTTCTTTGTTAAGGTTGATAGATTCAGTTGGCTCTCTACTTTTCAGTGCCAATATCTGCACCAGAAAAATTAGCTAATCCAATAAGAAGGTACAACAAACAATATGCATGCACAAGAGTTGAACCTAAAAGGCTAAAACACCACCCCTAAGCCCTCCAAAAAAAGTGCCATGACAATTTTGTAAAACCTCTGGAAACTAGAATATGACGTGATGAAAAATGAAAACGCTTATATGTGCATAACAAAACCAGTGAAGTATGCAAGAGAGAGAATAGAAGATGTCAATGGAGAGAAGATGGATCATTGAATCTTGAAGAAGTCGCTGTAGATGAAAGGGAAAAAAACAACTTTATAGAAAGTCACTACATTAGTAAGAGGAAGAGGTGAAAGGAACGGTTATGAAAACTATACACAAGTCAAAAAAACATAAACACTTGTGAAATAAAAAAAGGATCATCATTACTACCACCAAGCTTTATTCTATAGAATCAAAACAATCTCATCAAAATAGTCTCACAGAAGAAATTCAACATGCCAAAAGAGGCTTCATCTTTTTATTTTATTTTCCACTTTTCCTTAAGGAAAAGAAAAGTTCAAAAGGAAAAGATGATGTGAAAGTAAACAGGAAGGAGACTACACTACAGAACCAAATGATTGGAATTTGATTGAGTTAGAAGGTAAGTATTAACCTCAGCCTGAAGTTTTTGGTTCTGAGTTTGAAGTGCATCATTATCTGACTTGACAGCTTCATACTGTCTTTTGAGGAGATCGTAGTCTTTCTCCAACTGCTTGGTCTTCCACCTAGCCCTTCTGTTCTGGAACCATATAGCAATTTGTCTTGGCTGCAAGCCAAGAGCTCTTGCAAGTTGCATTTTTCTCTCTGGTTCAAGCTTATTCCCCAACTCAAAGCTCTTCTCAAGTGTCTTCACCTGTTCCATGTTAAGCCTCCTCTTCTTCTCCCCTGCCTGTGATCCATCATCGGACAAATCTTCCTCAGCATTGGCTTCTTCTCCGTGCTCAATTCCTGATGAAAACGACATGGATCTCTTTCCTAGAAAGGTCACTCCCCCTGCATCAACATTCAGAACCGAATATCAGGCAAATAAGATTTGAGTGTGTGGTTGTGTTTGTTTGATTCTTAGTTATAGAGAGAGTGTACCATGATATTCTTGAGGTGTACACGCGGGTAGAATTGACGTGAGAGAAGGTGGAGGTTGATGATCATCATGGTGAGGGGTTTGGAGCATGAAATTTGCTGGGAAGAAAGCCATCTCATTGCAGGTTTTAGGCCTGCCACAAAATCTTGAAGATCAGCTGAATGATAGTGTGATCGCCACTTTGAAAGAATAAGAGAAGATTGCAGATGCTATAAGGTTAAAGAAGAAATGACAAAGGATTACTGCACCACATCCTCTGACAAATATTTTTGGAGCAAACTAAATAAGTTCTTCTGTTGAAAGAGGATGGACTAATTGTTCTGAATGATGGCTTGTATATACATTACCAGTGCTAGCTAGAGTTTTTGTTCTCTAGTGCTACTATTTGAAAGGAAATGAGGGAAGAGGGAAGAGGGAGAGAGAGAGAGAGGTATAGAGGGATGTTTGAATCTATAGACTATATAGTTCAACACATTAACTTCCAAATATATCACCGCGTTTTTCTATTTCATTTCCTTATTGTTAGAAACTATTAGTGTGAAATAACATAAACAACTCCAATTTATTGTGTACATAAAAAAAGGAAAAAAAAAAGAATAGTTAAGCATTTGTGGGAAAAAAAATGAACTATATTAAATGTGAAAGGATGTTTGGTGCACATGAGAAAATAATAAAGAAAAAAAATAGTGTTTCAACTTGTCCAATATTATTATTATTATTCCAATGTAGTGTGTGCATGTGTAAGCTCTTAAAATGTAATTATTTTCCTAATGATAAACTAGTTTCTCACTTAGGAGACAAGAAGAGGGGGTTCTTTTTACAAAGACAGTTGTCTTTAAATATAATGATGGAATTGGCAAATTGGCATTGCAGGTAGATGCTTTCCATGTCTGTGATTCCATTGTTAAAGGGCAAGAAGGAAATGGAGATTGAGATATTATTAAAATTTTGAGGGTAGTTTTTGTTTAATGTGAAGTGGGAAATGGCCATGATGATTACATTAATAAAAAGTCATAGACAAAAGACATAGGATGGGGCAAGTGTTCTCGCTGAGAGGGAAAGATGGAGAGAGGTTTTGTTAGGAAAAGAAACTTTACATGGCGAGGTGATATTTGTATGTTGTGTTAAATTTTGTGAAGGGAAGAGGTTACTTAAGAAAAAAGAGAAGTGAGTTGGCTCTAACTTTATGTCCAAAATGGATTGTGTTTTTTGTGTTTGAGAGAGAGAGAGAGGGAAAAGGAAAGGGAGAAGGGGCAGGAATCTAGGGGATGGGTCCAATGAGGAGGGGCAGGGTTTGCTACCTAACCCACCAACAGGTATCGTGTATTAGGACGAAGCTCTTTCGCATCACCCATTATCCCTTGCATCACTTCCACCCCAACCCAACCCAACCCCTATCTGTGTTTTCAGCTATGTCATGGACTTCAATTCAATTCTATTCAAACTTAAGAAAAAAAACACAACCTACTATGCCTATTCTTTCATGCAATTTGCATAGTAGCTAACATTTTTAAAGTGTTTTCAGTTTGAGACTTTCTTCTTATTTTGATTTCCAAATCATTTGAAGCAAGAAGAAAAGAGTGGTATGGTTTTGATGAAAAGAGTACATATTCCACCAAGAGTGAAAATATTTTTCTGCTGTTGCTACCCTACCAGAGCTGCTCTTCTTTGTCCTTTTCCTACCCATTTATAATGCAAAACTGAGCCATGACACTCAAGTGCCAATCTAAACTTACGTCACCTCTATTCTAGGAACCATTTTATTTTTTACATCTTCGCCTCTTAGATGCTTCTCCTCATTTCATATACTTTTTTTCAAATTTTAACCAAATTCACGTCCCTAATCTACTAATTCATATCTTTATATTTTACCACTATTTCATCAAAACACATAAGTTCCAAAAAAGTTAAGGACCCCGGACCTTCATAAATCTTTACCTTTTAAGCACTTTAGTTGCCGATGTCCTCAGAGAAACAAAAATATAAATGAGTTTTTGGTATAACAATGTCTAAACAAAAATGCAAAGTTTGATTATTTTTTTAGTTTTAACAGTTTGGATGAATTTGATTCCGTTTCCCAAATTTTTAAATAAAGCTTTTTAATTTTTAATTACTATATTTAAAGAATTTAAATGATGTTTTTAAAAATATTTTATTATCTTATTTATATATATATATATATATATATATATATATATATATATATATATATTAATGTGTACAGGGTATGTACTGGAGGGCCATTTGGGAGTAGACAGTGGATAAGGTGAGGTGAGAGGAATGTGCCAAGAAGATTAATATTATATTTTTATTTAACAGAGTGAATCCAATTTTTGGCTCAATTTTTTTTAAAATTAAATATATATATATTAAACATATTTATTATTAAATATATTAAATTTTGTAATTTTTTTCACATCTGAAATTTTTTTATTGACTCCATTATTTTCTTTTTATATATGTTTATGTTTATTGAGAATATTGGTGATGGATGTTTATTGTGATATTGATCTAATTAGGATTAGAACAAGTAAACTAATACTTTAGCATTCTTATTGTTGATTAAAAAATGTTAACATCATATAACGATATTAAAATGTGTATATCAAATTCATATATATGTATATACACACAAGTATTTTCTCTTTGTACTGAATTTTAAACACAATATGAAAAAAACAATACATAATTGAATAAGCAAGGTGCAGCAATAAACAATTGGCGTCTCTTTGAAATAAAAAAGAAACATGTTGGTATGTGTACTCTTATAGCTATTTAAGCCTTCTTACTCTGGTCGGTTTAAAAGTTGAGGACGCTGAGTACCATTATGATTAACTTTAATTGTTAGATATTTGTTCATACGGGCTCACTTTATGATTGAGAAGTAGGCGCATACCGATCAAGCTAAAAAATAATTTATCCTATGAAATTTGTTAAAGAAATAAATTTTAAATTTAAATTAATCTTTAATAATATAGAATCTCTAGCATAAAAAGTAAAAAGAAAAATTAATATAAAAAATCATTAAAAATCTTAAATAAATTAAAATATTTTATAATATATAAGTGGTCAAATCTTTTTAAAAATATTTCCAATTATTCTCACATAATGTTGTTATAAATAGGAGATAAATTTGAGCTGGAGGGGAGATTTGAATAGTTTGATTTAGAATAACCTAAACTCTAAAGGAGAAGATATGCATTTTTGGAAGTGATGAAGGGTAGGGTTTAGATGTGTATGGCAAATGGCAAATGGCAAATGGCAAATGGAAAATGGAAAATCTAAAATGGTAAGATAAAGGTAAAGGAGGAAGGGTTGAAGATTTAGATGTGTGTAGTTTGGCTTATGTTACAAGGCAATTGATGAATGGTGATGGGTGTGTAAGAAGGAGACAGGGAAATAGAGGCATCAGGAAATTACTTCCCTCTTTCAAGTTGTTATCTTCTACTGTAAGTTGCCAGAGAGGACCAGTTGAGGTGTCTGGTACAGTGTGACTTTAATTTTGGCCACATCAATGGTAAGAAGGACATCCCTCTACAATTTTCCTAATCATTCTTCACTTTATTCATTTTAATCAACATCTTTTTCTACCAAAACATATCTTGGTTCAACCACGATTAGCCTTTGTTTCATAAAAGGAAGAGAAAATAAAGTCAATCAAAAAAATTAAACTTAAATTATTTGGCTAAAAAATATAAACAAATAACTACAAAGGGTAAAAAAAACCTAAATAAAATATTTTCTTCCAACCAACAATCTCAACAAAAACTTTGTACATAAATCTGACATGAACCTTGTAGAAGCTCAACAAACAATAGGTTTCTTCAAACAAATATCATGTTTATGGAAACAACCCTTTTAAGAACATGAAAGTTGGACTGGTAGTTAGATTCTTAGGAATAAGGATAAATGGTTTTTCTTTTCCACTCATTTTTTTCTTCTCTATTTCTATTTGTCTTCTTGTGTCTCCGAATTCAAGTCTTGTATTACTAGAACAACTTCTTGTAATTAACTTTTTCAGCTCGAACAAAATAGTTGGAAAGTGTGCCTTGGTTTACATTTTAAAGATTTTTATGTTTTTTCCATAAAGTAACAAGTGCATTAAAATTTACTGTTTTTTTTCTGTTGTTATGTTTTCATCAATCTATTTCTCATAGTTGAAACATGATGTTTAAAGGAATTTAGTTTCCAACATGTGGTCCCAAATTAGCTTAATCACCCATAAACACGCATCACCTCTTGTTCTTCCTTCAGTAACGGCATTCAGACTTTCTTCCAATCCATCAATCAATTGATTTAACATTCAAAATCGATGGTTTGATTTTGACTTCAATGAAACTAATGGCAATTACCAGCTTCCCCAACATTTTAAGAGATTTTAACTATATGTTTTATATTTTATTACTCTTTTGTATATGTTTTAAATATATAAACATTTAAAATGAATGCTCTTTTTTAAGAAAAACTTTTACTAAAAGGTTGTTGTACAATATTTTATTAAAATATTTAACGATAGAAAAAAGGATTTAGATAGGATTAGAAAAATTAATGTGTGTTACAGTATTTTATTTGGATTAGGAAGTGAAAAATGAAAAAATAAAAAAGAGTAAAAATTAAGTTGATTATATTAGAGAGAAAGAGAGTATAAAAAAGTTAAGAAATTATAAAAATTGATGTGATAAAATGAAAAATATATAGTAATTTAATAATTTAAATAATTATTAACATGTCTATTATATTAAATATAATTAAATATAAATAAATATTTGAAATTTTTTTATTCATGTCTCCTTACAAAATTCATCTCATGAGTGGTGAATTGACATGCCAAGAAGTTGAGAGGTTAGAAGAATGTGGAAAGACAAGTAGATGCATTAGCATAAATTAAAGATACGTAAATACAGTAAATAAAGTTAATTAAATATTAAGAACATAATTATAGGATAAAAAATTAATTAAGAAAAGATAAACAAAAGATTTATCTGAAAAGACACATCTAATAAACTCATTAATAAATAATATAAATATATGTAACACATTTAAGTTAGTGGTTAGATTTTGAATGAATGATTAAGATAGAAATACTGACTTAAGCTTCTGAGAATTCCTGCAGGTACCACACCTCATACTAGTTGTGCCAAAAATAATTCGAGTTGTACGAGTGACCGAAAGAAAGAGCTAACAGAAGATAGGAAGACACATAAGAGTGAAGTGGAAGTTGAAGGCGAAGACACTCTCTCCCTTATAATTTGCATTAGTATAGGTGGCTTAAAATCTATATTAAAGAAAAAAAATAAACTTTACAGTAAAATAAATAAAAAAAATTCTGTCATCATTAAATAAAAGAATTTTTCTATATACAAATTAAAATAATTAAGATGCTTTACAAGGTGCTTATATTTAAATAAATTGTTTTTATTTTTAACAATTTGAAATGAAAAATTTAAATTCATACACAGTATTATTGAACCGCATGCCAAATTTAATAATATCGCTACACGTAAAAAGAGAATAATTGATGCAGATTATCAAACTTGAATAAAATGAACAATGTCATAATAATTGTATAATATCTAAAAAAATTAAAGGGTGAATCACAATCATAAAAAAAAAAGAAATTAACTTATAAATCACCATGTTTATTTATAGATCTTTCAAAATTTGTTAAATCTTTATTCAAAATCATCTATTTTTTTTTTAACTCGATCAAAATCTCGGTGAATCAAGTCTAAAGTGTTTTAATTTTGTTGTAATTATTAAATATTATTTTAAATTTGATTAAAAAATCACCATCATGGTCACATTGTTCAACTACCTGGATTTCACATGGCAGATTCATTATCTCTTTACTTCACAAGCAAGGTAAATGCTCTCTAGAAAGATACACTAGAATTATTTGTCTAACTATTGTAACCATCCGATAATGAATTATTGATAATGATATTGTCTTTGGAACCAAATCAATAGAGAAATTCATTTTTCTCTTTGATTGTAACCATATAACTTCATTTAGGAAATCATCCATGAACTCCCATCACAAGCACTATGCTACTCCCACCTCTACTACTTACTTCCACATGAGTTAGAATCACAAAACAATTAGTCTCATATTAACATCACTTCACCATAATTAGATGTGATTGTTATTTTCCATTGTTTCTTTGAGTATTTCACTTCACTACGATAAAATTAGGATTATCGATAGATTTTTACCCACGAACCTGAATCTGTAACTAAATTCAATACTACTTACAGATATTATTTACTGATATGAATACGTAGGTAAATTCAACATTACTTACGGATATTATCCACGAATCTAAATCCGTAAGTAAATTCAACTTTACCTATAGATTACTATCCACTTATCTCTATCTATAGGTAAATTTTACATTATCCATAAATTTACCCACGAATCTATATCCAAAATAAATTCAAAAATTATTATTAATTATTAATATAATATTTTTATTAATAATATTAAAAATATAAATAATCGTAATAATTTTAAAATTTTTAATAATATTGTACTGACCAGTCCTCGGACGTGGAGACTTGCTGACGACAAGGAACCACGTCAGTTGGACCCTACTGCCATGTGGGCAGGGTCCCACAAGTAGCGTGGAATAGTGGGTCGATGAGTAATCAGTGGTGTCGATCACCAGGGTAGGCTGATCTGTCCTCGTCATAGCGCAGGGTGATGAGTCTTCAGCAACAGAGTGTGACGAGGTGACATCGGTGCTAGGTGATTTGAACGACATGACCAGAACAGTTAAGATTGGTTCCCAAAGGGGGCCAATGCGAAGGGAAACCTAGAGGTAAGGTGAGGCCCAAATCACGAAGAGCTTATGCGTGTGGCAGGGAAAGAATGGTTAGGTGCAGAGTCCTGAGGGGTCGAGTACTCATCAGAACTAGGGTTTCCCAGTAAAGCTACATGCATGGCACGTGAACAATGAAGACACTCCCAGAACAGGTGGCCCTAGAGACTAGGTGCACGAGGAGGCACCCAGGTGGTCACCCTGTTAGCGTTTGCACTCCAGATAAGGAAACCTTATGTGCTAGATTACCCTAAGACTGGATGATAGTGGCGCAAGGGCATTCCAGTAAACCCTGAATATGGCTAGTAGCGCAGTGAACCCTAATTAGGGCTAGCGGCGCAGTAAACCCTATACTATATAAGGGGTAGTAAAATACTTCACAAAGGTACGCAATTACAAACCCTAAACACAGTTACCCAAACACTTGGTGTTTCTTGCCCAATCTTGACTTAAGCGTCGGAGTGCAAACGGCCTCTAGGGCGCCCCCTTTCTCTTTTGTAGGTGCAGATTGCTTCGAAAGAACCAAGCACATACCAACCTAAGGAAGGAGGCGTGTGAGTGTCGTGGAGTCAACCGACAGGTGAGTCAACCGGCGAGAACAAATATAAATAATATTATTCATAATAATTATATACACAATATTAAAAATATTATAATAATATAAATAATTATAAAATTATAACTAATATTCATAAATAATAATCATAACTAATAGGTATGCATATTATTAATATTATAAAATTAATAATATTAATATAACAATACTAATAATATAATATTAATGGTATTAATAATATTGATAATATAAATAATATTGATAATATAAATAATATTGATAATATAAATAATATTAATAATATAAATAATGTTAATGATATTAATTATTTTATTAATATTAATAATATTAATAAAAATAATATTATTATTTATATTATTTGTTCTAGCCAGTTGACCTGGGTCGGACACTAGTAGTAGATGCTAACTTACTCCGTTTTTACTGCAATTATGACTTTGAGATTCTTGAAGTTCTCCAACAAGGGGTGCTCCAGTTGTAGATAAGACTCTAACAATTAAGTCGGTGAGAACACTTTAAGTATTAGTATGCAGTATATATGGCATATAATCAACTTACCTAGTAACTAGGGTCTCAAAGCCCTTTTATAGTAGTCATCAAGCATTGATACTGCATAATTTATCAGTTAATATTTCTCCTCATATTCTAGGATTATATCTTCGCAGAGTGTTGTCTCTGATTGGGTATTTTTTCTATTTCAAACAACTAATTGAATCAGTTATAACGTGCATTTAGTATTTGGGCCGTGTTAATTTTATCGTAAATGAGCATTCACTTGGAGATATTGGGCCCTCTCGTATATTGAGCCGATTTATGGGGTTATAACGTGAACTACTTGTACCGTTCTGACTAATGCGCTAGAGACTTACATTCAGATTATGGACCGTGTATACCATGGTCAGGCCAGGGATTGAGTAGGCTGAACAATACATTATTTATAATATTAATAATATTTAATAATATTAATAATATTAAATAATGTTAATATTAAATAATATTTAATAATATTAATATTAAATAATATTTAATAATATTAATATTAAATAATATTTAATAATATTAATATTAACATTATTTAATAATATTAATAATATTTATAATTTTAATAATATTAATATTTTAAATATTATGAATATTGATAATATTAACAATAATAATAGTATGATGAATAATATTATTATAATAATTAATAATGTTATCAATTTGAATAATAATAATAAAAATAAAATTAATAATATGAATGATATTAATAATAATTTTATATCAATAATTTTTATATTATTAATTATATTAATATTTATAATCATGTTAATAAGTATAATAATAATTTTAACATTCACAACAAAACTTGACTGTGGTTAAAATTTTTTTTTATCATTTAAGGGACTTCCTCGTTGATTGAGTTTTTCTTTTATAGAGGAATATGCATTTATGTCTTCTGTTCTCACCTTACTCATTTGTATATAAAGCTTCACAATTAGATATGACTTGATAATTAGTCAAACAATTTTTTTAATAGAATAAATACGTAGTAATAGACTAGGAATTAAAAGAATATCACAATTATTCTTTTAATTAACAAATCATAGTTATTAAATGGTTTTAAATGTCAACATATCATTACTTACTTATTTCTCTCGTCTCTCCTACTTTTTTTAGTAGTTCTTCGTTCTTTGTCATTATTTTTGTTTAGTTTTAAAATAAATAACTTTATATAGTGTAATCTCTTTCTCTCTCTATATATATAACATTCTTCTTGTTCCAAGTTATCCATTAATTATTGTCTTTTTTCTTACAGTTTTAAAATAAATAACTAGCAAAGATATGACTTTAGGATTCGCATAAAAAGAATATGTGTATTATAATTTATAAATGATATATATATATATATATATATATATATATATATATATATTTGATACGGAAGTAAAAAGTAAATAATAGTAGAAAAATATATTTTATAAAAATTTTAAAATTTTAAAACACGTGGTATATATTTTGACAATTCAAGAAAATTACTATTAAAATTTAATTTTTTTTTTATATAAAATGGTAATAAAAAGTAATTAGATATAATGTCTTTTGATGACAAATTGTAACGATTTGATGTACTCAAAATTTATCTTTTAATTAAATACAATAATACTGATCAATTTTATTAAAAGAGACCATTAAATGTAATATCTTTTTGTCTCTTTTTTGTGATAATTTGATGTGGTCAAACTCTTTCCTTTTTTTTACAAAAAATCTTCAGAAATATTAATTATGAAGTAATCTTAATAGAAAGAAAAATAGGAATTCGACATTTATCTAATAAAAGTTCAAATTTTGAATTAAAAATCCTAATTAGTAGAATAATCAATTTTTAAAAAATAATTCTGATTTAATTATGATATTAATGATTAATTTCCATTAATAGAACTATTTAGATTATATTATCTATCATATGACTTCTTTAAAATAGGAGGGATGAGTACATGTGGTATTTTTTATTCCTTAAAACTTTTGAATACACTAGTTTTGAAATATTTTTATTTGAAATTATTTCTTAGTTAATTTTTATAAAAAAATTAATAATTATGATATTCACTTGAAATCCATGTTTAAAAAATTTACAAAATCATGAATTATCATTAAAAATTATGATAAGATGTAACATCATTTTTTCTTTTAACCTAAGGTTATTTCTAAATTAGTATAAATAATAATAATAATAATACCATTAAAATTGTTGTAAAAAAGTATTGATATTATAATATATTTTAAACAAAATATTTAGTAAAATTTTATACTGTAATGAAAAATTACGATGAAATTTAAGAATAGAGAATGTATTAACTGAATGTGTATTTTGATTCAAAAACTTAAATTTTTTTATGTAACTTTTGTTTAAGAAAAACATACAGAATTCAAAATAATAATAATTTAAAAAAAATATTTCGTAACATTTAATGTTTTATTTAAAAGTAGATAAACAATTAATTAAATGTGACATTTTTTAATTAATGAAATTGAAGGATACAAGTCTTACTATTTCTCCAAACAAAAATAACTATTATAAGAAAAAAAATTAAATAGAAATAAAAAATATTAGTTAGTATATTGACTAAGTTATATAATATTTTATATATTAAAAATTTATTAATATATAAAATAATTTTTATTATTAATAAAAAGTTATTAATTAGTTTATAAATTGATATCTAATTAGTTAAGTTGATATCTTGTTAGTTAATTAGGTATCAATTTATAAATAGAAACTATTTAAATATTAATAATTTTTTAGTTTATAAAATAATATTTAATTTAGTCATTATAATAATTAATTATTTTTTATTTATAAAATTAATTTCTATTTAATAAATTTTTAATAGTTAGCGGTGAACATCACACTTTAAAATATTAAAATTATGATAAAAGCAATAAATGTAAGAAAATGTTCTAACTTGGAAGCACATCTTTCCGAAGTTTATATTTCAAGAAAAAAAATATTTTTAGAAGCATCAAAACATAAATGTTTTATGCATAAACATTAATTTAATTTTTTTTAATATACCTAGATATACGTAGGGCATATACTACTCCTATCTAGTTAAAATATAAAATACAATATGTCTGTGTAAAAAAATTTAAATAATAATTTATCTTTATTTCAACTAACTTTTTCATTATTTTAGTGTGAGATAAATTTTAGAATTAAAAATAGTTAGTTTAATTAGTTAGAGGTAATCGTCTTCTTAACAAACATAATATGCTACTAACAACTTTCCTACTTATAATCCATTCTCAAACTTAAATAGATCAATTTTTTAAACAGTTTTTTTCAATATTTTTTTTATAATATAGAAAAGTAAGATATTGGTAAATTTGAAATGAGTATGAATAGTTAGGATATTGGTGATGACATAATATCCAAAGAAAAAAGAGAGTATGATATTGATTACACTCATCAACCAATTAATTGTGATGGTGTTGGTTATGGTTGGAATAGGCAATGAGCATTGAACCTTACAGCATAGGGATGGTTTTTCATATACATGAACACACAGTGTGATATGTGGAATGAGTGTGTGGCCATGCACATCTCCTCGGAGAGGAAAGGTGGGGTGGAGATGCCCTCATGCAAGTACCGCCAAGATCAACACTGACATGAGGTGGAACCCAAAACCTAAACATGGTAAGGCAACCTTGGTGGTCTTGTTCGTGATCAGAGTGACACTTTGGTTCAGAGTTTCATGGCCTCTTTCCCTACCCATCAACACTTACTAGCACTTAGACAAGGGCTAATGCGCGTTTGGTTTGGTCCCTTGCTCCACGACACCTTCATTGTGATCAATCCTTTGTGTCTTCCCATTTCTATTCATGCTCCCTTCCACGGATTTGTTGTTTTCTTCACTATATCAGATACAGATACTTCATTGTTTCTCATTTAACTTACTCTCATTTATTATGACCAACTTTCGGAAAGTTAGTTGCATGTGGTGCATATATCAAGAGAGAAAAAAATGAAATAATTCATTGAATTAAGATATGTATTTTTACATAAAAGAGAAGGTTATATATAATATTAATCAAAAAATTAAATAAAATAATTGATCACATAATATCTATAATATTTAATTATATTTGATTCTAATACACCCTTTAGTTGGATAATTAATGTTGATGATTCCTAACTAATTGATCAAAAGATTAAAAGTAGTATTAGGAAGAGTCTTCTTGAATATATCAACTATTTGATATTCTATGTTGACGTGAATGAGAGTGAAGAATTGCCTTTGAACAAACTCACAAATAAAATTATAATCAATATCTATATATTTGAATCTCTCATGATGAGACGGGTTAGAAGCAAGGTGCATGTACATATTTGCTATCACAAAAATTATAATTGTGTAAATTGAGATTTTAAAATGTTTGAGTAATTATTGTAGTCAAACCACTTCACTGATCATTGATGATAAGGCACAATATTCAAATTCAGTTGAAGATTTGGACAGAGTACTTTATTTGACACACTTCCAAGAACTCATAGAATCACCACAGAAAACACAAAATCCAGTGGTTGATCTTCTAGTATCTAAATAAATGTCCCAATCTGCATCAACATATATTGAAAGATGACATTTGTTGTTGGCTTGGAAAAAAAGACCTTGACCTTGACTGGATTTCAAGTACTATAACAAGTAATGGATTGTAGTTAAATGTGTGACCAATGAATTCTTAATGTAGTACTTAACTTGTGAACTAAAAACGTAGTGTTTGGCCTAAAAATAGTCAAGTACATAAGCTTATTAATTTATCTTCTATATACAAAGGGATCCTTAATAGGGTCATGATATGGATTAGATTTCAGTAATATTTCATATTAAAATACAGACACTTATGGATATTAATTGATAAAATAACCATAATATAATTCCTAATTTATGAATTTAAACATTTTTACAGATTTTGTGATTATAATTTGAATAAAAATGATTTATTCCCAAATTTGTGTTAATTTCAGGATTCTATGGAAGAATAGAGATGAAAGGACAAAACGAGAATAGACAAAACTAAAAAGGGAAAGTTGGAACGTAGCAATACTAACCCAAGCTCACTCAAATTCGCTCCTAAAGGATCTCGGCCAAGGAAGCCCAATCTCGCCCAGGCAAGATCACTCCAGTGACGTTGGACCTATTTTCGTGTAACTCGCCTAGTCGAGCCCAATAATGCCTAGGCGAGAAGTCACTTAACCCAAACCCAACTAGGTTAAATATGAGGCTTGAGGCACAATCCTAGTCATCATTGAATGGATTGAAAATCATTTGGGAGAATAGAAGGTGTTAGAAACCCTAGAGGAGACATTCGTTAAAGAGAAACATCATAGATCTTCTTTTCTTACTCTCCATGCTTGTAATAGCCAACATGAGTGACTAACTCTACCCTTTGGGATTAGAAGTGATATGTTCAAACTCTTATGTATTGTGGTGATATTTAAATATAACATTTTGTTCTTGATTGATGATTGATATTGTCATTTTATTTGTAATGCTTGTTTCTATGATCTAATTCCTTAGATTTGTCTAGAAAGTACTTACAGGTTTCTTACCCAAATGATAATGCATGACATATTTGAATGCTAGGAATACATTTAAAATGTTAATTGCTATCAACATCTAATTGTACTGATATTTAGGAGACTCTCTTAATAATTTTATATGCGAGGAATCGATATAAATGATTTTTATATGAGCATCAATATCAATAAAAGGATAGAATATTACCATGCTATTTAAAATACAAAAGAGTAAGAATGATGAACCTCAATTCCAATTTTCCCAATTGAACCAACAAACTCTTTAACTTGTTTTCTTTTTAGTTATTGTAATCATAACAAACTCCCAACAAACTTTATTATTTTGTTTTCTATTTAGTGAATCTTTTACTTGATTATTCAATTGTTCCTTGTGGGTTTGATATCCATCCTTAGGGACAAATTATTACTTTTGACAACATGGTGCACTTGCCGTAAAGTAGTCATCAGGTCACCATCATTGAGACTAAGTTTTAAACTGGGATCCATAGGTAGTGTAACCGGGTTGCTACCTAAGAAACCAATATCAATAAGCAAAGATAAAATATATTTTCTTTGACTTAAGGGAATATCCTTGTTGGATCTTAGGCCTAAGAAATATTTAAGAGGACCAAAGATCTTTAATTTGAACAAATAGCTCAATATCAATTGTATGTTGTTAACAAAAGAAGAATAAAGGCCTGCTAGGATGATGTCATCAATATAGACCAACAAATTACTAATGAAGAATCAAAACCATGAGTGAACAAAGAGTGATCATTTTTAGATTGTGTAAAACCATGTTGTAATAATGTTGAGGAGAACTTTAGAACCATTTTCTAAAGGCTTGTATTAGTCTAGATACAGATCTATTCAACTTGCAAACTTATCTTTTTGTTCTTGTTTTGTAACCTTAGGGAATATCCATGTATACTTCCTCAAATAATTCACCATTTAAGAATTCATTGTTTGTATCTAACTGTTGTGAGCTCCAATTGTTTGCATCAACAACAAAAACTAATAAGACTCTTACAAAAGTAACTTTAGCCACTAGTGAGAAAGTGTCTAAGAAATCAATCCTAGCTTGTTGCGTGTAGCCTTTGGATACTAACCAAACTTTGTATCTGTCAACTGAACCATCAAAATTGTATTTTAATTTAAAAACCAATTTTTAATGTTTACCTTTCGGTAAAGGTACTAAAGCATCCGGGACGTGTTCGTGGTACTGGACGAGGGATAGGCATTAGGCAATTCTTTGGTACTCCTGCTCGACATGTTACTTTATCACAACTTAGTGAGGCCGACAAGAAACTTCTCAAAGATGAGTTTAAGAAGGACCTATTCCCCAAATTGAGGGATGAATTATCGTCGAAAATGCGAGCAGAGTTAGTATCCATGGGAGTGTCCATTCAACCTCCTACTGCCCCTTCTGTTGAAGCTGAAGGAAGCTTCTTCCCAACCTTGGCTTAAAGTGTGTTTGATGAAGAAAATTGCTTCGGTACTTTATAGTTTTGTAAAAGGATTTAAGTGAATTTTGGTTTAGGCTTAGGAGGTGAGGAAGTGATGAGGCACCGATCTGTAATCGGTCATTGCGGGAAGTAATGAGGAATCAATCGGTCGTCGGTCATTGGGGAAGTATGAGGAACCAATCGGTCGTCGGTCATTGAAGGAAGTAATGAGGAACCAATCGGTCGTCGGTCATTGAAGGAAGCAATGAGGAACCAATCGGTCGTCGGTCATTGGGGAAGTATGAGGAACCAATCGGTCGTTGGTCATTGGAGGAAGTAATGAGGCACGATCGGTCATCGGTCTTTGAGAAAGTAATGTTGTACGATCGGTCATCGGTCATTTGGAATGTAATGTGGCACCGGTCGGTCATCGGTCATTTGGAATGTAATGTGGCACCGGTCGGTCATCGGTCATTCTGTTCTAGTTGCCTAAAGCAAGCTTAAACCAAACACAAGGAGTGTTTAAAGTTTTCAAAAATGCTGTTTAAAGTTTTCTCAAAAAGTCTGAATACTGGACAAAAATAAATCTGTTTCCTGGATAATAAATAGATTTATTTTGGTTCTGTTATTCTTAACTGTTTTTCAAACTGTTTTTTGAAAAGTGGTTAGAAACTGGTTTCTTTAAATATAGAAGTCTTCTCTCACACAAAAGACACAGTGCAATCACGTTTCAATCAGTTTCTGAGTGAGAAGAAGAATTCAAAGGCTTTTGTGAAAGGTTTTCAAAAGGAATTTCAAGTGTGCTTGTTCTAGGAAAACCTTGTGCTTTGTGAAGGTGCTGGTGCAGTTTTTGCAGTAGATTGAACTACTGGTTTGAGTTCTTGCATCTTCTTTTCAGGTGTATTTTTTTCTTTCTCATTTGTTGTAAAGGTGGAAGTGTTAGTCACTTCTTGATAGGGTTTCTTGGAGTGCAAGGTGTGCTGAAATACGTGTTTTTCAGCCTTGTATGTGAGTGTTCTTGTAGGTTTCAAGAACTGCTGTATATGCTGTAATTGTTGTATGTGTTTAGTGAATTCCACCTTGGTGTAAGGTGAACTGGATGTAGCTCTTGATGAGTGAACCAGTATAAAAACTTGTGTGCAATCTTCTCTCCTTTCTTGCATTTATTTTTGGAATTTGAATTGATAACTGTCCAAAATAAATCTGTTCATGTGAAATTGAATCTGTTAATTCTGGGTTTAATAAGAACTGTTCTTCTCTAGGTTGAAACCTTCTTGCAAATATCTGAACAAGTGTATTCTGCTGTTCCTTCTAATTGTATAAAATCTTGTTTGATTAAGTTCTGATTGTAAGAAGGTGATTTGGAAAAATAAATCTGTTTTATTTGAAATCAATCTGTTCTTTTAATCTCTGTTATACAGAAGTCAGTTCCTGTTGCAAAAAATTTTAAAAGATCAATTCACCCCTCCCCTCTTGATCTTCAGACCCTGCTTAACTCTAACAATTGGTATCAAGAGCAAGGGCTTGTAGGTTACTCAAGTTGTGCAGAAATGTCTGAATTCAAGATGCCTTTTGCTGAGGGAGCATCCATCAATAGGCCTCCTATGTTCGGTGGAGTCAACTATGCTTTCTGGAAAATCAGGATGAAGATTTTCATGGAGTCCATTGATATGGGCATCTGGGATGCTGTGGTGAGCGGACCTTTCATACCTATGCAGACTGTGAAAGATGAAACTGTGAAGAAACCATGGTCCGAATGGAGTGAAGCTGAAAGGAAGAAGGCTCAATATGATTCTCTGGCCAAGAACATCATCACCTCTGCACTGAATATGGATGAGTTCTTTAGGGTGTCTCAATGTCAATCAGCTAAGGAAATGTGGGAGATACTGGAGGTAACTCATGAAGGCACAGAAGATGTTAAACGGGCTAGGAAGCACTCATTGATCCAGGAATATGAGTTGTTCAGAATGCAATCTGGTGAGAGCATTGCAGATGTACAGAAACGATTTACACACATTGTAAATCACCTCACGGGTCTTGGCAAGGTTTTTGATAAGGAAGAGCTCAACATAAAGGTATTGAAATGCCTTGATAGGAGTTGGCAGCCAAAGGTAACAGCAATTTCAGAATCAAGGGATCTTTCCAAGATGTCCACTGCAGCACTCTTTGGAAAGCTGATGGAACATGAATTGGAGCTGAAAAGATTGAAAGACCAAGAAACTGTGGAGAAGAAAGTCAAAGGAATTGCCTTAAAGACCACCATGGAGCATGACACAAGTGAAGAAGAAGAAGAGAATCCTGAACAAGATGAAACCTTAAGCTTGCTCACTAGAAAATTCAGCAAATTCCTTAAAAGGAAGACTAGAGACAGAACACAGCAAAGAAAAAGGTATTCAAAACAGAGTGATTCTAATTCTTCTACTTACACCTGTTTTGGATGTGGCAAACCAGGTCATATAAAAGCTGATTGTCCAAACAATCCACATAAAGAAAAATCAGCAAGCAAGAAGAATGAAAAAGGCAAGGGAAAAAGGGCTTACATATCTTGGGAGGATAATGATGTATCTTCAACAAGTGAATCCTCAAATGAGAGTGAAGAAGCAAATCTGTGCTTCATGGCAAATGATGAAGGTTCAACTTCAGACTCAGTAAGTAATTACTCAACTGATTCTGAAAATTATGATCAGCTTTTAATTGCGTTTAAGGAAACTCATGATGAAGCCAATAGACTTGCTGTCATGTGTAATAAGCTGACCAGAATGAATAAAGTTCTTGAACCTAAGGTAAAGGCTCTTGAGGAAGAACTAAACAAAGCTAAAACTGAGTTAATTAGTCTTGAATTAACCTGCCTGCATGCATCCATCAAAACATGTGAAAATTGTAAGAAATTGGAAAAACAGGTTGAATATCTTCTAAAGACTTTATCAAATTTCACAAAAGGAAGAGAAAATCTTGAAACATTATTGGGTTCACAAAATGCTGTCTTTAATAAAAATGGTTTAGGATATAATCCTGGAATAAAGCAAAATGTTAAAAAGCTGTCCAGTTTTTTTGTTCCTGCCAAAACATGTTTTTCTTCTTTTAACAGATTAAATACAGTATATACTGCATCCTGTTTCTACTGCATGAAATCTGGTCATACATCAAGAACATGTAGGGCTAGAAAATATCTTGTTCCTAAAGGCTTAGCCAAATGGCTTCCTAAGGAAAGGTATTAATCATGTTGGACCCTATACTAAGAGGGGTACCATATATGTAATCTGTTTTGCAGAAAAACAGCAGGAAAAATAAGTGGTACCTTGATAGCGGCTGCTCAAAACATATGACAGGTGATTTGGCCCAGTTCATAAGTTTGAAACTCAAAGCTGAAGGTTATGTCACATATGGGGACAACAATAGAGGAAAAATTCTTGGAAGAGGAGATGTTGGCACTAAAGACTCAACTATAATTGAGAATGTCCTATATGTTGAAGGCTTAAAGCATAATCTTCTCAGTATTAGTCAGCTTTGTGATAAGGGATACTTGGTTAATTTTGAAGCCAACACATGTACAATTTCAAATCAGAACTCTGGTAAGGTGCTGTTCACAGGGAAAAGGGTAAACAACATCTATCTCCTAGACATTGTTAATAACAATTCTAAAAATGAATGCTTGTTGTCAAAAAGTGATGAGTCTTGGCTATGGCACAGGAGGTTGGCTCATATCCATACAGATCACTTGAATAAATTGTTGTCTAAGGACCTTGTTTCTGGTCTACCAAAAATATGTTTTAAAAATAACAGGTTGTGTGATGCATGTGTAAAAGGAAAACAGATTAGAACCTCTTTTAAATCTAAAGATATAGTTTCTACAAATAAAATTCTGGATGTATTGCATATGGATTTATTTGGACCATCTAGGACTGCTAGCCTTGCTGGAAATTATTATGCTTTGGTGATTGTTGATGACTTTTCTAGATATACTTGGACTCTATTCATTGCTTCTAAAAATGATACATACAAAGCTTTCAAGAAATTGGCAAAGGTTTTGAACAATGAAAATGAGAACTGCATAAAACAGATTCGTAGTGATCATGGGGGAGAATTTCAAAATGCAAAATTTGATAAGTTTTGTGAAAAGCATGGCATAACACATAGCTATTCTGCTCCTAGGACACCTCAACAAAACGGGTGTGGTTGAAAGAAAGAATAGATCTTTGGAAGAATTAGCAAGAACTATGTTAAATGAATCAAATTTACCAAAGTATTTCTGGGCTGATGCTGTTTATACTGCTTGCTATGTGCTTAACAGAACATTGATAAGACCTATTCTTAAGAAACCCCATATGAACTGTACAAAGGAAGAAAACCTAGCATTAGCCATCTTAGAGTATTTGGGTGCAAATGTTTTATTCTAAATAATGGTAAAGATAATCTTGGGAAATTTGACCCTAAATCTGATGAAGGTATACACCTTGGTTATGCTATAAATGGACATGCTTATAGAGTCTATAACAAAAGATTGCTTGCTGTAGAAGAGTCTATGCATGTGGTGTTTGATGAAACAGATTGTTCTATACCGAAATCTGTTTTGGATGAATCTGGTGTGGATGATTTAAGAATAATTCTGCAGAAAAATCAATCAACTGAATTTGATACAACTAATCCAAATGCTGTCAAAGAGCCTGTTGTGAATGCAGGGTTGCCTAAGGAATGGAAGACTCCCAAGAATCTTACTCTTGACAATGTAATTGGAAAACTAGAGAAAGGAGTCTCAACCAGAAATTCTCTCAACAATTTCTGCAGAACAGTAGCTTTTGTGTCACAGATTGAGCCTAAAAGCCTGGAAGAAGCACTGCAAGACAGCAATTGGATAACAGCAATGCAGGAAGAACTGAACCAGTTTGAATACAATGAAGTGTGGACCTTAGTTCCAAGAAAGCATGAGATGAATATCATAGGAACCAAGTGGGTGTACAGGAACAAGCTGGATGAACATGGAGCTATCACTAGAAACAAAGCAAGGCTGGTTGCTAAAGGATACAACCAAGAAGAAGGTATTGATTTTGGTGAAACCTATGCACCAGTAGCACGCCTTGAAGCTGTCAGATTACTTCTAGCATTTTCCAGCATCAAAGGCTTCAAATTGTTTCAAATGGATGTTAAAAGTGCATTCCTAAATGGATACATAAATGAGGAGGTGTTTGTTTCCCAGCCCCCAGGCTTTGAAGATTACAAAAATCCAGAACATGTGTACAAGCTTAAGAAGGCCTTGTATGGACTAAAACAAGCACCAAGGCAATGGTATGAAAGGTTAAGTGAATTTTTGCTTTCTCAAGGCTATAACCGTGGGAATTCTGACAAGACTCTATTCATTAAGAAGAAAAGGGAAGATATTATCCTGGTACAAGTGTATGTAGATGATATAATCTTTGGGTCAACCAATGAGGAAATGTGTGAAGCTTTTGTCAATACAATGATGAGAGAGTTTGAGATGTCAATGTTGGGAGAAATGAACTTCTTCCTTGGCCTGCAAGTGAAACAGCTCAAGGATGGAGTCTTCATTAGTCAAGAAAAATACTGCAAAGAGCTGCTGAAAAAATTTGATATGGATCAATGTAAGGCAATTAGCACTCCTATTTCAACAAGCTGTCAACTAGACCAAGACTGTGCAGGAAAACCTGTTGACCAATCCAAGTTCAGAAGCTTAATTGGATCCCTGCTGTACTTAACTGCCAGCAGACCTGATATTATGTTTGCTGTATGCCTATGTGCCAGATATCAATCTGATCCAAGGGAATCTCACTACAATGCAGTCAAGAGAATTCTGAAATACTTGCAAGGGACAAAATCTGTTGGACTATGGTATCCTAACCATGTTTCCTTATACTTAAACTGTTTTTCAGATTCTGATTTTGCAGGGTGCAAGGTTGACAGAAAGAGCACTAGTGGAACATGTCACATGCTAGGATCAAGCCTGATTTCTTGGCATTGCAAGAAACAAGCTTGTGTTGCCCTCTCTACAGCAGAAGCAGAATACATTGCTGCTGGAAGCTGCTGTGCTCAAACATTATGGCTAAGGCAACAGCTAAGTGACTATGGAATACTGTTAAACAAGATACCTATTAATTGTGATAATACCAGTGCCATAAACCTGTCTAAAAATCCTGTGTTACATTCAAGAACAAAGCACATAGAGATTAGACATCATTTCTTAAGAGAAAATATAGCTAATGGTATTTGTGATATTAAATTCATTAGTACTGAGTTTCAATTGGCTGATCTGTTTACAAAACCTCTGGCTAAAGATAGGTTTTATTTCTTGTTAAACGAATTGGGCATTATCAGCTTAAACTGTTCACTGCAGTGATATTTTAAATCTATAACATGTTATTTCTCTGGTTAATCTGTTTATTTCTGTGCCTAAAATATACATAACTAGGAAAGAGAAATTATACATGCACCTTAACTGCTTTATTGCTTTGACCAGCAGGTTTATGGCTGTTCTGTCTGGATATTCAAACTGGTTTGACTAACTGTATGGAAAGCTATTTCTCACTAAAAGCTAAAACACTTTTTCAAAATGATTTTGCCTCTTTCCAAAAACTGAAACTGCTGCAGGAATAAAATCTGTACTGACTCTGTGTTTTTGATTTGTTTCTTCTTAACACTCCAACTCTGCTAAGCATTAATACAATCTGTTTGATTCTATAAATAATGGTATTCAAAACCTGTAGTTCACACATTCAACTTCTGCTTGCAATCTCTCAGTTTTCTTTTGATAAAGAGGAACAGGTTTCAGAAATGGCATCATTGATATACAAAAGGAAGAAATCCCGTGAGCAGAAGAATAACACTCAAGGTATTTTAGAGAAATGGTTCGATGGTGATGCTGAAGCCATGACCACTTACTTACATGAGATAAGTAGAAAACAGGTAAATGTGCCAAAGATCCTCGAGTTTTCATGGATGAAGAGTGAAAAGCTGACTGAACCCAAAGCACTTCTCAAGCATCAGAGATTGAAGCCATTTCTTGAAATGACTGGCAACATCTATCCAGATCTAGTGAAGGTATTCTATACCAATCTGATCCTTGATGGGAAAAATTTAATTTCCCACGTAAAAGGTGTCCAAATAAAAATAACAAGTGAAGTTTGGAGCAACATCGCTGGAATCAAGTATTCAGGCCTCAAGGTGGGAAAGGGGAACACAACCATGATTCAAGAATTCAATAAAATTCAGTTCTACACAAGCTGCATGAGAGATAAGAATCAACACATAAACAGGTTTCATGCAGGTAATCTGAACCTAACTCCTAGGTTTCTAGCCTATGTTATTGCATGGCAACTGACACCTAGGGGAAGTAATCATGCTACATTACATGAGGAAGACCTCATTTTACTCTACTGTCTCATGCATCGCATAAAAATAAATTGGGTTTGTGTAATGACAGAGCATATGCTCAAATCCAAGAGGCTATCTGATTACAGATTTCCCTATGCAATTTTCATTTCAAAATTAATCGATTGTTTTGAGATTGACACTACTAATGAGAGAAACGAGCCAATCAAAGCAATTAGTGAAATCGACAACTCTACGCTCATGAAGATGGGATTCCTCAAGGAAGGTGAAGAGTGGGTTTTTAAAAGGACAACAGGTCCTAGAATGGAACATGGTACGTCCAACCACAACAACAATGATGATGAAGAAGCTGCTATTCCTATGGAAGATGACAATGTTCATGCTGATCATCAACCGAATCATGATGACTTGGATGCTACAGCACACAATGCACTGGTTGCATATCATTCTCCCGAATTCAGAGGTGAACCTTTGTCTAGTTTTGAAAGGCAAGTACTGCATCGACTTGACAATCTTTCAGAAGACCAGAAAGCCTACTTTGAGATGACTCAAGCCAGGTTCCAGCATCTAGATTATCAACTCGAGGGAGTACAGGAACAACTGGCTGAGCTTTACTACAGGGAATAGTTTTCTTTCTTCCCAATATTGTCTTCTTATGTCTGTTGAACATTATCCTTTTATTTCTGTGTTTTGGTGCCTGTTTCTGGACATTATATTTTCATCTCTATTCTGGAATGTATTCCCCTCTTAAGGACTTTATGAACTATCATGTATGGCTATTATATGCTTCTGTTTTTATTTGCTTCCATGCTGTTTGATGAATCCAAAGGGGGAGAAAAATAGCTGATCTTATAAGCTGCAGTGGTATAGGGAGGTATAAGCTGCAGTGGTATAGGGAGGTATATATATTCTCTACTCTTCTCTTATTCAATATTCACTTTAAATCTGTGTATTGTGGAATCAAGCTTTGTACAGGTATTGATCTTTCTTCAAAGCAATCGAGCTATGGGGATTTGTCTCCATCAAACAGGGGGAGATTGTTGAAGCTGAAGGAAGCTTCTTCCCAACCTTGGCTTAAAGTGTGTTTGATGAAGAAAATTGCTTCGGTACTTTATAGTTTTGTAAAAGGATTTAAGTGAATTTTGGTTTAGGCTTAGGAGGTGAGGAAGTGATGAGGCACCGATCTGTAATCGGTCATTGCGGGAAGTAATGAGGAATCAATCGGTCGTCGGTCATTGGGGAAGTATGAGGAACCAATCGGTCGTCGGTCATTGAAGGAAGTAATGAGGAACCAATCGGTCGTCGGTCATTGAAGGAAGCAATGAGGAACCAATCGGTCGTCGGTCATTGGGGAAGTATGAGGAACCAATCGGTCGTTGGTCATTGGAGGAAGTAATGAGGCACGATCGGTCATCGGTCTTTGAGAAAGTAATGTTGTACGATCGGTCATCGGTCATTTGGAATGTAATGTGGCACCGGTCGGTCATCGGTCATTTGGAATGTAATGTGGCACCGGTCGGTCATCGGTCATTCTGTTCTAGTTGCCTAAAGCAAGCTTAAACCAAACACAAGGAGTGTTTAAAGTTTTCAAAAATGCTGTTTAAAGTTTTCTCAAAAAGTCTGAATACTGGACAAAAATAAATCTGTTTCCTGGATAATAAATAGATTTATTTTGGTTCTGTTATTCTTAACTGTTTTTCAAACTGTTTTTTGAAAAGTGGTTAGAAACTGGTTTCTTTAAATATAGAAGTCTTCTCTCACACAAAAGACACAGTGCAATCACGTTTCAATCAGTTTCTGAGTGAGAAGAAGAATTCAAAGGCTTTTGTGAAAGGTTTTCAAAAGGAATTTCAAGTGTGCTTGTTCTAGGAAAACCTTGTGCTTTGTGAAGGTGCTGGTGCAGTTTTTGCAGTAGATTGAACTACTGGTTTGAGTTCTTGCATCTTCTTTTCAGGTGTATTTTTTTCTTTCTCATTTGTTGTAAAGGTGGAAGTGTTAGTCACTTCTTGATAGGGTTTCTTGGAGTGCAAGGTGTGCTGAAATACGTGTTTTTCAGCCTTGTATGTGAGTGTTCTTGTAGGTTTCAAGAACTGCTGTATATGCTGTAATTGTTGTATGTGTTTAGTGAATTCCACCTTGGTGTAAGGTGAACTGGATGTAGCTCTTGATGAGTGAACCAGTATAAAAACTTGTGTGCAATCTTCTCTCCTTTCTTGCATTTATTTTTGGAATTTGAATTGATAACTGTCCAAAATAAATCTGTTCATGTGAAATTGAATCTGTTAATTCTGGGTTTAATAAGAACTGTTCTTCTCTAGGTTGAAACCTTCTTGCAAATATCTGAACAAGTGTATTCTGCTGTTCCTTCTAATTGTATAAAATCTTGTTTGATTAAGTTCTGATTGTAAGAAGGTGATTTGGAAAAATAAATCTGTTTTATTTGAAATCAATCTGTTCTTTTAATCTCTGTTATACAGAAGTCAGTTCCTGTTGCAAAAATTTTTAAAAGATCAATTCACCCCTCCCCTCTTGATCTTCAGACCCTGCTTAACTCTAACACCTTCACCTTCAGAGGTTTCCCCTATTCTTGTCAGCAGAAAGGGAAGTTGTCATACTGTTGAAGAATCAGAGGATGGTGGTGTTGATATCCCTGTTGACTGCGAATTGTACGTTGATGATCCTTCCCAACATTTGGTGGCCTTAGGTAATTTCTATTCCAATTATATTTTTTGGTTTATATTTTGTTTATTCTCATATATTTATATGGTCTTAGGTAAAATTTATAAGTTAGGATCGACCATCCACCACCAGACAATTAAGGATGATATGATACGAGTGGTGGTTATAGATGTTCGAGATTCTTCTGCTCGAGTTCCTATGCCCACTGAGGAGGTTTAAATAGTAGGACATGCCCGAGGGAATTTTATCATTTGGCCAACTAGATTGGCAAAGCCGATTATAGTAAGGGTTTTTTTAATTCTTTTTAATATCTTCACACGAATTATATTTATATACTAATTTTATTTTCAATTTAGGATGAGTCTAAAAATTCAAAAGTTGTCAACCCTCCAGAATCACAAATGTCTTCTCTCCAACGACTTGGTGCAGTGGTAGTGATAATTGGAAAGCAAATTGTCCAATCAGATATGCCACCTAATGTTGTAGGTAGAACTAGTAGTGTCCCTTTTTTTTATATGTCATAAGGATATTTGTGAGATTGTTACTGGCACTGATCAACTATCTATATCGGTTCTACAACTTTGGTTGTTGTAAGTATACTTTCATTAACCTTTAAAATAGTTTAATATATTCATATTTTATTCTAACATTATGTTTTCAATGTTTAAGGTATTTACATCACCTCTGCATCGAGAAGAAGAATGCTTATATTTATGGATTTTTAGATCCAGTTACCATTCAGAATGTAGGAAATAAAGTGAGTGAAGTGCAAACATACTTAATAAAGACATTTCAAAATGCAGGCAAAGAAGTGTATTTAGCACCTTACTTGCATCAATAAGTATATAATTTTAAATTACAATTAATTAATTTGGAACTTATTTATTATTAATATTATTATAACTTGTAGGGGTCATTGGCATTTGTTGGTCATTATTCCTCGTCATTTTCTCGTGGTTATCTTGTGTTCATTGCATAAGAAAACGAACACTTTGGCCATCAAACATTTGCTAGACGCGTAAGTTTTCTACTGTATTATATTTCCTACCATAATCATTTATATGAATTAACGAATGTCTACCTTTCTATAGGGCTTTGGAGGCCCATTTGAGATTACAAGGCCTTCCACGTGTAGCTAGGAAGAAGATAAAATTAATTGCACCCAATGTAACTTATTTGTCCCACCTCTATTTAATTATGATATAAATATTTTATATTTATATTTTAATTTGCAGTGTTCACATCAATCGGGAAGCTATGAGTGTGGATATTATGTAATGAAACACATGCATACAATCATATCTGCTAACATTATTGACTAATGGAAAAAGGAAATAAAAACTTTACTCAAATACCTTAATTATTTAGTTGTGAATTTCAATTTTCATTGATTAAGTCAATTTTCTTTTTTGTAGTTATTCAATGATCCATCTCCATTCAAGGATAAAGATATATAAGACATTAGAATGCATTGGGCTTCATTCTTTTTAAGTGTTTCTGATAAGATGTAAATTTCGTTAGTTTATTAATCAATGAATGAGTTTGTCTATAAATTGTATGCAATTGTCTAGATAATATTGATATGCAGGTAATTGTTATCAATTAATAGAGTAAAATTGATCAATGATTAAGTTTGTCTGGAAATTGTATGCAATTGTCTGGAAACATTAATACGCAGGTGATTGTTAATAATGAATGGGGAAAATTTGATCAATGAATGGATTTGTGTGTAAATTATATGCAATTATTTGGATAACATTGTTATGCAGGTGATTGTTATTAATGAATGAAAGAAAATTAATCAATGAAAGGGTTTGTTTGGACAATATTGATATAGAAGTGATTGCTATTAATGAATTGGGAAATGTGATTAATGAATTGTTTTTTCTATAAATTGATATGTAGGTGAGTGTCATTAATGAATGGAAGAAAATTGATCAATGAATGAATTTGTCTGAAATTTATATGCAGATGATTGTTATTAATGAATGTTGGAAAATTTATAAAGCAATCGTTTTTCTAAAAATATCAAACTTACTATGATGATTATTGTAATAGATGACATAAAAAAATCTTATTTAGTATGATGGGTGTTTGAATATTTGTAAAAAAAAACCACTTACTATGACAGTTCTGACGGTTCTGATGAAAACCATCATAGTAAGTCGTATTTTCTATGACAGTTGTAGAAATATTAGTCATAAAAGTTTGGGCTGAACATATTATGACAGGTATTTTGTACATTTTATGACAGTTCATAGACAACGGTCATAGTAAGTCAACTTACTATGTCAGTTTTTCAACTGACATAGAAAGTGCAAAGTTTTTATAACTTCGATTCTATGACCCCACCAGAATCGTCATAAAAAATCTTGTAGAACTGTCATAAAACGTCTTTTTTGCACTAGTGACCTTATATATGTTGTTTGTGTAACAATTTGTTATGATTATGATTATAGTGCATACATAAGTAAATATAGGTATAGGTGCATGAGCATTACAAATTAAAAATTTATCTTTGACTCTGTTTTTTAGATATGTGTATTTATATATATATATATATATATATATATATTTATTGTGTATGCTTGAATTATATTTTGAAATATTAAATGTTTTATACAAGTTCTGTATTGGATTTATAACAAATTAGATAGTTTCGGAATGTGTTATAAAACATTTTATTTAGGTGTTCAAAACACAAATTTAATTGTATTTAATACTAGAAGTTAAATAAAACAAAATTATTAGTAACGAAAAGATGAAATAAAAAGTATTAGAAAAAATATACTATTGACATAACATTTGTTTTTTTATGATGAAGTGATTGCTAATTGCAATTGCGAGGAAATTTTTGACAATAATTTAAGACGCAAGTTGAAGTAAAGGAAAGTACTTAGTTAATTTCCCCCATTAAAGCAAATACATGGTTGTAGATGTAGGATATCTTGTGCATGATATTATGAGTATTTGGTGTTTGTTAAAAGTTTGGGCAGATACAAGGAGCATTCTTATTTGATGAAAAAAAAAAGGAAAAGAAACGGAATCAATCTGGTCTTGAGAAAAAGGAACAAAAGGACCCACTAATCTAAGTATAGATAATGACGTGACCTTAATGGGGGCCCTATAAATACTGTTTTGTATTTAGCCAAAGACAAGCAGCTCTCACAACTTAACATATCTTTAATAGTTGGAAGCTGAAAGGGTACCCTATTACCATTGGGTGGATCCATCTTCCTTAACTAAAACACTTTTTCTTTCTTCAATCCTTTCTTTTCCTCTATTTTCTAATCAGTTCAATAACTAAAATTAGGAACAAAAATAAAATAAAAGAGTATAAAGTCACGCATTTTGCATACCTAATTTTATAGTTTGGGTCCGGCCAATGTTCCAAGGACATTGGTTAAAACACTAAAAAAAAAAAGAAGAAAAAGTATATTAAGTTATCAATGAAATAATAATTTTCTTCTTTTCAATATGTCTCTCAAATAAATTACATTAATATTTTCAATTGTAGTAATTAAAAGTAATGTATTCATTAAAGAAATAATTTTATTTAAGTAAAATAATTTTAACAAGTTACATATCTATTACTCTTCGTGCTTTATGTAGAAAAAAATCCTAAACTGCAATTATTGATGTGTAAGAAAGAAGAAATAGTTTTTAATTGATAAAAACTATATTAGAAAAATGAATGTGATATGTTCACAATTGTAAAGTAGATTACAATCCGAAAAAAAAAATGCTAAAATATCACGAAAAAGTGTGAAGCAAATTTTTAAATTGTATTGTATAATACCACAGTTGTATTCACTACATATTTATCAAAAAAAATTTCTCTAAAGAAATATATTAGAAAGTCTATTATGATTTCTCAAATAAATAAATAAATTAATAATAAGATGAAATTTTAGGTGGGAAAACTATGGGTAATGAATCTTCCCATCCACATGCTCATATGCTTGTGGTGAGTTCAGCTTACTCAAATTCCATGTGCCATCTTTCTCTTTCCATAAGTGCTTTCTTTTCTTAAAATAAAAAATATAATAAAATCGATAATGCTTTTCATTTGTCCAAATTTTTTTCAAATTCTAAATTTTGGGACTATTTGTGTGGAGGAAACATGGTTTGATGGGGATTCATCAACTACTAGTCCAGTGTCCAGTTATGTTCTTTATTTTGCTGGTGGCCATGATTTTTTACTTTATGAGGAAAAAAAAAAGATGGATCGTACATCATAACCGTCCATTGCGGAGGACACTTCGTGGATTGGCTCCATCTTCAAAATGCCATTCTTTTGATAGGTAAAGGTTCATGAAGCCAAAATACTAGGCTACAAACTAGAAAGAGAAAAAAAAAAAATTATGAAAGAAAAGGAGCAAAACATTTTCAGTATCTTCGTCAATCTTACAATGAAAACTATAAAATTTTAGCTTTCCAAATAATATCAAATACTTGTTTAGACAGATTTCATGTTTATTATTCCCCTTGTTATTCACCCTCAAAGTTTGATGTAAATAGTTACAACTCTTAGATAACTGTAATGTTCTTGGATAACTATAATATGTTTAGATGGATAAATTATAATTCATTTTTATATATTTTATGATGAAAAACATTGTATTGTTTGAAAAAAATAATTTTAAAAGAAATTAAATTTCTTAAAATGTATAAGAATAGTTTGATTATTTTAAATTATGAGAGTAAATTTTTTTAATTTTTTTTCATATTTTTTTGAATCAATTTTGACTGGGGCACCATTTGCTTAGTGTTGGTTAGGATGTTTTTGTCGGTCCTCGTCGAATGTTGTCAATTTCAATTCGTTTTTTCAATTGATATTGGTGAAAAAGATTTTTTTTATGACAAAGAATTAAGGTTATTTTTTCAAGAGTCATTACTAGAACTTGAGTAAAAAACAAACAGACTATAAGAATAACACAACAATAACTATGACCGAAGATCACTTGGAGAACTATTAAAGACTTTGAAGAGAAGATTGAGACTAGTTGTCATCTTAGCATAAAGAAAATAATTTTTTTTAGGAATTAAAAACCTTTGCTTAGGATAAGAATATTAAGATTAGAGTGTTCATCCAAGCAATGAGAGTGTTTGGACATAACATAACCTTAGTTTGGAAATAAACACTCATTATCTTTCATCTAATTGATTTTTCAATCTAAATTTTCTTTAAGTAGTTATCATGTCACTTGTAAACATTCATTTCATTGGGAAAAAAAGTAAGTCTTCTTTTTCTCTCTCTTGGTTGAAAGTCTCATACCTCTCTTTTTAAATCTTACAAGTACTTACATTCAAGTGACAATTTTTCTTTGCACTTACAGTGACATGTTCATTATCTTAAATTTCTTTCCACATTTTACTTTTGTACGGTTGTTTGTTCTTGAGAATATCGAGAGTTTTTATTTATGAGATTTGATTCACGAGTTCATTTTGATTCTTGACTTTTTCGAGTGATTCTAATTCACTTTTATCAAATATTATCACGTGTTCTTACATTTCCGCAGTTTGTTTGGTTGATCTAATCATTTGTTAAAAAATAAAGTTCATACATATTTCTACGTTATTGTGTTCTTAATATAAACTTATATTATCCAATTTGTTGACTCATATTCTTAAATCATGTTAAGGTAACCTATGGAGAAAGATAATGTTTTTATGATTTGATTTTGGGTTTTAGACTTAGTTTGATAGATCTTAAAGTTGAAGACACAGTTTTTAGGTTTATATCATGTAGGCTAGGTGTGCTTCTTCTAGTTTGTAATATGCTTTCCTTATATAGATAGGCTTAGGTGAGGGAAGGAGTAGCCAAGCACTCCCCTTCTCAACCCTTGTGTACACCATAGGTAATCTTTGTATCCAAACAAAAGTGTATTACATGAACTATTTTTTATTATTTGTAAACACTTGAGAATATCCTTATGTTTATCTTCATTTCCACTTTTTCTTAATCTTCTTGAAGTGAATTATTCTTATATATCATCACATCAATAGGTCAGGGTTATTTCTGAGTTTACACTAATTAGATTTTTTTTGCCAACATTTGTAGATTATTTCTTGATCGATGTTAACTTGGATATTTTTATGAAGTTAGATCATTTTTGAATGAAGGTTTTCCAATCCACATCAATCAGGGCTTATTTTGTTGTGATTCACATTGTTGAATTTTTTTTTTTGTTGATGTTTATAGGATTTTTTTAATCGATGCCAAGATTTCTTCAATCGGGATTTTTGTTTCATAATAAAGACTAGGAATTTTTTTTAATAACCTCACTGATTATTTTTTTCTCAACGTCAGTTTGGAGAATTTTTTACTTTACATTAATTGAAAGTCAATAAAAAAAAAAAAAACACTCAACTACATTAAAAAAATTAACCTTAACTGATGTTAACTGAAATAAGGCCAATTCTTCCTTCATCTTCATATTAATTGTAAAGAGTCAGTTTTAATTTTTAAATTTTTTTAAAATAATTCCAAATGAAACATAATCTCACACTTTTAAATAACCTCAACTACACTTCGACATCCCCATACCTCCCTTCTAGTTACAACACTTTCATTCTTCTCTTCTCCAACCGTATCATTTGAGAGAACAATTTCATAACTTGAATGTGTGAAAGGATTGACAAAAAGATTCATTGTATTCGATCTTCTCAATGTGAAGATAATTTTTTTTTTTTTTTGGATTTTGTGACTTATTTCGACCCCCACCACCAACAATCACCACAAACAACCACCTCTTGAAAATGAAAAAAAAAAACACCACACTCTCCAACATATTCAGAAGGGTATTGTTGAAATTAAAAAAAAAAAAAAAAACATGTAGGTGTAAGAGTAAGGTATGTAGGTGTAGGAAGAATTTACTCGAAATAATTATTGTCAATACTAACTTAAAATATCCTTATTCGAGGTTAATTAGCAAAAATAAGGCTAACTAAAAAAATATAAGTAAAATTCGAATGAAAAATTGTTTCATCTTTCGTTGAATAATTAAAAACATTAATAATAGTATTTTTTAATTATAAAAAATAATTTAATATTAAAATAAATTATATATATATATATATATATATATATATATATATATATATATATATATATATATATTTTGATAAACTTCATGTTAGGCATTCCTGTCATTACATGAAAAAGTATTACTAAAAAAAAGAAAAAAAAACACAAGTATGAGGAACTTGGCCAAAACTCATATATATGAAAGAACTTCAAATCTAGACCAATTAGAACATAGGTTTTTAACACCTTTTAAGAAAAAATTCCAAAGAGAAACTAAGGACAAAACAAAAGAAGCAAAACAACACCTACAGATGAAGATCCCAAAAAAGCAAGGACTCTTATTTCTTATTAGCAGACATCTTAAAACCTTTTTTAGAACATCCATGTCTCATATTAGTTTGAAGAACTTCATCTCCATTAGCACTAAGAGGTTATCCCATATCAGCCTCACCCGTCAAATACTTAGCAACAAGTTCACATTCTTTCAGGAACAAAGTAGCACCTGAAGAGGGGACAATATTAGGCTCTAGAGTAACATATGCATCATGCACAGTAGTTAAAAGAGTAGAATTCTGAGTGACAACATCAAGCTCCAGAGCAACATCTGCATCAGAGTAGTAGTCATGGTCCCTGCCACTATATTCTCCAAACCTAAAAGGGATTCAAAACAATTTTGCAAGGTCAAATTTTTGGAAGGAACTTGTTTTTCAACAATAGGCAATGAGTCATTTTCTTGTAGCAAATCTTCTGACCCATGAACACTCTCCAACGTGGACATATCAACAAAAATATCACTATGAGAAAAAAAATACTTTATTAAAACAACTATAATTTAATAATTTAATTTTTTTTAACTAAATAAATTTTTTAAAATTGAAATAATTTGAATTTAAAGTAATTAAAATTCAGAATATATTTACTTTCTTGAAATTATAAAATATTCTATCTAAACATGATAAAATTTACATGATTCACTAGTGCAAAAAGGCTCATTTATGACAATACATTCATAGTGGTTTTACTACCAAATGTTGCCATCAAAATGCGGTGGCATTTTTGAAATTAAAAGTGAGTCTAAAACAACAACTATGATGGAGTAAAGTTTAGGTGTCCATGCGTTAATTGTTTGAATGGAAGGAGACTAAATGTTAAGTTAATCAGGGAGTACCTTCTGTGTGATGGGTCTTTTCGGTCGTATACAACTTAGACATGGCATGGTGAATTATTAAATTTACCACGTGTTTCCGTATCCGAAGAATATGTGGAGTTCACCATGGATGATGCAATACATGGTGAAGTACATAATGATCGATCGGAGGACATGATTCGAGATGTGGGAGCTAAGTCTTTTGCAGAAGCGCATGAATATGGAAGTATGTCAAGCAATATAGAGACTCCATTGTATCCTGGATCAACTAACTTCACACGGTTGTCGACGATGTTAAGATTGATGAATTTGAAAGCAATAAATGGATGGACTAATAAAAGTTTCACGGAATTGCTCCAGTAGTTGAAGGATATGCTTCCAAAGGGAATTACTCTACCTAATCGTAATTATGAGGCAAAAAGATTCTTTGTCCGATGGGTATGGAGTATAAAAAGATACATGCATGACCTAATAATTGTATATTATAAGGGAAAGATTTTGAATTGTTGAAAAGTTGCCTGAGGTGTGGGTTATCACATTATAAGTTGAAACAAAAAGATGATGATACTATTGAAGAGATAGAAAAGCATGGACCCCCAATGAAGGTTATGTGGTATCTTCCCATCATTCCTAAGATGAAACATTTTTTTGCAAACCCAAATGATGATAAGAATCTTAGATGACATGCAGATGAGAGGAAATGTGATGACATGTACTGACATCTAGCTGATTCTATTCAATGGAAGAAATTTGATGACGAATTTTCAGAGTTTGGTAAAGAACCATGAAATATCAAACTTGGTTTAGCTACAGACGGAATGAATTCGTTTGGTAATATGAGTACGAATCACAGTTCATGGCCTATTTTACTAGTTATTTGCAACTTCATGACTTTTTACGGCAAGTGCACCGCGTTGTCAGAAGTAATAATTGTCCCTAAGGACGAATATCGATCCCACAAGGAACAGTGAATTATCAAGTACAATAATCGCTAAATATAAAACAAAACAATTAAAAGTGTGTTGAAAGTGGTTGTGTTGGTGATGATCAATAAGAAAACAAACAAAGAATTGGTTGCTTCAAGTTGGAAAAATAGGGATTAGGTTTCATCTCTCTCACTCTCATGTATTTTGATTAGCATGTCAATATTAAGTTCTTTGATTGAAATTGACGTCTGTATAAAAGTCATTTATATCGATTCCTCGCATATAAAGTTCTTAAGAATGTTCCCTAACTATCGATCCCTCGCATAATTATAAGAACAACTTAGAACGAAACTCAGACGTTAATAGCAATTAACATTTCAAGTCTATTCCTAGCACTCAAATATGTTAAGTATTGTTGTTTAGGTCAGAACCCTAAAAATACTTTCCAGTCAGATTTAAGATTCTCAATTTGTCACGAAAAATTAAAAGTAAAACAACAATACCAATAATCAATCAAGAACTGAATATTTTAATATAAGATATCACCTCAATACATAAGAGTTTGAGCAGATTACTCCCAATCCCAAAGGGTAGAATTAGCCACGCATACTTCTAGCACCTTCCATTCTCCCAATTGGTTTACAATTCACTCTATGGTGTTTCCTCTCAATTTGGCACACTAGGGTTGTGCCTCTAGTCCCCTATTTAACCTAATATGCCAGGGTTGAGTAACTTCCTAGGTCACTCTTATGGGCTTAATAATAAAAACATAAAAATAGCCTAATTAATCTGACACATTCTTGTGGTTGAGTTGGACTTTTCTCTCTCTCTTTTGCATGTTTTGGGCCTTCCAGCTTTCTCCTTTTAACATATATCATTCTTCTTTAGTCCAAATCTCCATTCTTCTATAAAAACCTGCAATTAACACCAAATTTAAGAATAAAATGCTCTTATTCAATTAAAGATCATAAAAAATGTAAAAAGGTATAAATTCATAAATTAGGGATTATTTTATATGTAAATTAGCAATTAATACTCATAAGTGCCTATATTTTAATATGAAATATTACGAAAATTAGACGCTTATCACAACTTACCTCCTGGATTGTGCATGAAGTGAAAATACATGATGTTGTCTATGATGATATTTGGTCCAAGACAGCCAGGAAATGACATAGATGTTTATCTAAGTTCCCTAATTGAAGATTTGAAGTTAATGTGGGATCAGGGTGTTGAAATATTTGATGGATTTGCTAATGAAACTTTCAAGATGCATGCCATGTTATTTTACACCATCAATGACTTTCCGGCATATGGTAACTTATCAGGGTATAATGTTAAGGGTCATAAAGCATGTCTAATATACGAAGAAGACACCGCTTCTCAACAATTGAAACATGGAAGGAAGACAGTGTATCTTCGACATAGGAAGTTTCTTAGAAGTCATCATCCTTACCAGAGGTTGAATAAAGCCTTTAATGGACATCAAGAGACTGACAGTCCACCAACTCCATTAATCGGTGTTGAGATTTACGAAAAGGTAAATAACATAGACCACACCTTCGGTAAGTCAAAAAAGAAGTCATCTGTGATAAACATATGGAAGAAAAAATCAATCTTCTTTGATCTTCTGTACTAGTCGAGGTTAGAAGTCAGACATTGTATAGATGTAATGCATGTTGAGAAGAATGTTTGTGATAGTTTAATTAGTACACTTCTTAACATTAACGGGAAGACAAAGGATCTTCTAAATGCTCGTTTAGATTTGATTGAGATGAACATGCGAGGCGAGTTGGCACTGATACAAATGGGTAAGAGTACATATTTGCCCTCAGCCTGTTACACGATGTCAAAAGATGAAAAAAAAAAAGTTTTTGTCAATGTCTAAAGGGTGTGAAAGTGTCACAAGGACATTCCTCAAATGTGAAGAGCCTAGTGTCAATGCAAGATTTGAAGTTAATTGGGTTGAAGTCTCATGATTGTCACATCTTAATGCAACAGTTGTTGCCGATAGCTATTCATTGGATCTTACCAAAAGATGTTAGACATACCATAACTCGTTTGTGCTCATTCTTCTCTTCCATCTGTTGTCAAGTCATTGATCCATTAAAATTATATGAACTTGAAGATGAAATTGTTGTTATCTTGTGTGAATTGGAGATGTTTTTTCCTCCATCCTTTTTTGACCTCATGGTTCATCTAGTTGAGCATCTGGTAAGAGATGTTAGATTGTGTGGACCAGTGTACTTAAGATGGATGTATCCTACTGAGCGGTATATGAAAATTTTGAAAGGGTATGTCAAAAATCATTATCGTCCAGAAGCTTCAATGATTGAAAGGTACTTAGCTGAAGAAAGTATTGAATTTTGTTCAGAGTACATGTCAAAAGCAAATCCAATAGGTTTTCCAGCCAACTCATGGCACCACAGGCGTTCTACAAGTAAATGTTTACGTGGTATACATGTGGTAATCAAATATCGATCAGAAACTTGCAAGAACATTTGTATATATTGAATAATATAGATGAGGTTATACCTTACATAGATGCTCAGAAATCCATTGTGAAGGAAAATAACCTAAGACAACCAGAGAAATGTGTCTTGATGGAACATAATGGAACTTTCATGCCTTGGTTTAAAGATGAAGTGTTAAATGATTCAATTGCATCAAAGACCTTGACCTGGTTGGCTATTGGATTAAAGTTTGATGTCATTTTGTATATTTTACACGAAGACTATGGATGAAAAGAGTACAATTCAAAATTGTGGTGTTACTCTTGAAGCTGAGTTAATGCAATTTTCCACTTCAAAAGATACAAATCTTGTAGTTGGATCAATGTCATATTATGGTATTATAGAAGAGATATGGGAGGTTGACTATATTAAGTTTTTTGTTACAATTTTCAAGTGTAAATGGGTTGACAATAAGAGTGGGGTTAAAAGTGATGAATTAGGATTCACATCAGTGGACTTTTGAAAGATAGGTTATCGAGATGAGCCATTTATAATGGTTCAACAAGCATCTTAGGTTTTCTACGTAAAAAATCCTACACAAAACATTGGTATGTCGTTTTACACGAGAAAAAACAAGGGGAGGCTATTAATGATATTGAAAATTGTGACCCTCGTTCATTCACATCAATGATAATGAATAAAGATGACGATGTAGTTGATGATGTACATGCAACCCGTAAAGACCACAGTGAAGGAATTTACATATGAACATTCAACCCATTATGGTAACAAATTTAGACATATTTTTGATAATACAAATTTAGAATTTTATGTATTTGTTTTATATGATTTTCTTTCGATGCAATTTAACTAATGTTTGTTACATAGATATGGCTGACGATCAGATTCCCATTTCTTCTATCCCCCCTTCCAGACAAGTCAACAGAGGACCTACTAGACTGAAGCATCTCTCATTGAGATGTGCTACTGGTGAGAAGACACCTGTTGACATTGACGTCAACACTGGAGTAGCTTCTGGTCCTAATGTTGAGACTTTCAGCAACTATCTTGGATTTGTTGCTCGTGAGAGGCTCTCCATATTGATTAATTCATAGGATGATGTGTCAAAGGTCGATCGAAACATACTTTGGGAGGATGTCTTGGTAAACTTTACATTATTATCGTTGTCATATAATGCTTTTTAATATTAATTGATCAATTTTAATTTCATGATATTATTTTGTAGACACATTTTGACATCCCAAATGTAGAACCGCATCGATCAAAGACTATATCTAATATCGACATTAAATTCCGTCAGTTTAAGTCAACACTGACGACGAAATATGTTTTTGGCATCTATAAAGGCCAAAATCCTTGTTTAAAGTACACTAATATTGATGAAGAGACATGACGTCTTTTTGTTGAAAGTTGTGAATTTGAAGCCTGGTTGGTAAGTGAAGTTACTTAACTATTTTATTGATGGATCATAACATTAATAACTTAATATTATTTGATTCACTTTGTTTATTTCATTTATGACAAGATTGTTGGAAGAAAGCTCAAGTCACAACACAAAGAATGTTACCCTGCACCTAATCTCTCGTTCGAGGTATCGAAAGCTTGAGCAATCACTTATAATGCAAAAGGAACAATCCAGACAGGGGACTAGGTCTAAGGTTGATACAGGAGTCAGTGAATCTCCATCACCACCTTCCAGCCACGAAAAATGGAAGATGACTCGAATTAAAAAGTCGGGTGCATATAGTTCTGAGCAATCATGGATAGTCTTAGAAAAAATTGTAAGTTATTTTTATCCTCTTTTGCATTTATTTTAAAGCATTAATTATATTAAAAATTTATATGATTTTGGTCTTTTCCAGGATTCCTTGGTTGAGAAAAGCTCCCAAGGTAATTTTGCACTTGAAGGTCATCATGATATCCTAGCTGAAGTAATTAAACGACCTGAGCATTGTGGTTGTGTACATGTAGCTGGAAAAGGAGTTGGAATTAAACAATATTTCAGAGTTGCACCATGGCGCTCATCCTCCTTCGCTACCTTAGAGACCAAAGAAGAACTGATGAGTAAGATACGTTAAGAATTAATGGAAGAGATGAAAAAGGAGACTGAACGTGCTAGAGTTGCAACAAGAGTTTCTATCGCAACAAAATTGTGCTCAGTCGCTTGAGCCGCATGTTAGTCCCGCTCCGAAGAGCACAAAGGGGAGTTGTGCGGCTCCTACGACATTACAGGGCAACATCTTTCCTCAAGTGATGACCATTGGAAAAGTCTATCAAAAGGCCACCACCTTACATAACGTTCCTCTCTCCCCTGATGTGGTGAAGGTAATGGTGGAAAAAGTAAGAGTAGCTGATGCTCGTGTTCCACTACCTTCAGATGAGGTAACAACTGTGGTCGATGCATTTCAGACATTCATAGCCTGATCCAGACACCTCATAAGAATTATAACAGAACCTCCGGTAATAATTTCATTTCTATATATTGATTTATATTTATATATTACATCTAATTTAATACAAATGTTCTTTATTTTATAGAAACCTCATCGAAACTAAGTCCAAAAAAGAAGCATGAGGTTCCCATTGATGATCTTATAGCTTCCTTAGCTGCAGCTACTAAAGAGATTGGTCAAAACCCTATGGACATTCCGTGGGATGATGCATTTTTTGGAATAAACACTGACATGTCACTGTACATATAGATGTCAGATTTGTTAGAATTTGCAGCTGGAGACTATGAGCTCAATTAAATATAATTCAATTTTTTATGATGTAAGTATCTTTACCTATATTTCAATTTACTTTATGTTAAATTATTATTGATTATGCTTTAACTAATAACTTGTAGGTAATTGTCTAGAGTTTCTATCACTAGTGCAAAATGTAGAAACAAATATAGTTTATTTAGTGCGGCTTTGCGCTCAGACACTTTCGTTAAAAAACATGGTGACATTTTTTAAATTAAGTTCATTTACAAATGTGGCTATTTGTAAAACCGCACTTGTAAATCAAAGCGTTTTGATTTACGAATGCGGCTTTACCTTTAGCCACCCTTGTAAATCCTTTTTTACCCTAATTTTTCAAGCGCGCCACACTCTTTCATATTTTCTTTCTCCTCTTCGTTTCACGTTTGCATTGTTCCTGCTCTCGTTTGCGCTTTGTGTTCATCTCTTCTTCTGCAACTTCATTCATTTTGTATTGGTGCCTTTGTAAGTTTCTTTGAGCTCTCTTTCTTCTTCTCCAATGGTGTATAAATCTTTTTCGTTTTTCTTACATTTTGTTCTGGTGTGTTTTTTGGTTTGCTCCGTCCCCGCTTTCGTTGCCGCCGTCGTTGCTGGCACTCCTGTGCCACCCTTCACCAACGTTTCCTTCACCAAGGTTGGTGGTATTTTGAATTTTTTGAATTTTTTTTATGAATGGTTGTAATACATTTTGATCAATATAAAAAATTTGTTTCTTTGAATTTATCTGAATTCATGTATTTGTCTGGCTGGGTATATATAACTGAACTGGTTAATTTATATGGGAATAAACACTATTTACAAGGGCGACTATTTACCATAGCCGCATTCTTATCACTTCGATTTACGAATGTGTGCTCATCAAATGCGGCTATATAGCTGCACTTATAAAAGTAAAATAGTCGCACTCGTTTTGCATTTCTGCACCAGTGTATCAATGACTGAGAATTAAGATGTCTATGGATTCTTGGATCCCTTGTATAATAATCTGATTGGAACAAAGAAATCCGAAACCCAGTTATACATCACTAACACTCTGGAAAAAGAGGGAAACCAAATTTATCTATGCCCTTATATTAATGAGTAAGTTCTATTATAAGTCGTCAATTATTACCATTTCATGTTTTAAATATTTACTAACTCTTTTCATGGATTATATAGGGGTCATTGGCAGTTACTTGTCTTATCCACAATTAATAAGACTGCTCTGTGGTTTTGTTCCTTGCACAAGAAGCCATCCACACATCTGAAGAATATGATTGATGTGTAATTACACTATAAACTTAATTGCGTAAGTTACTTAAACATCTACTAACATGGTTTTTCTTATTAATCAGTTTATGGCGTGGATATAACATCCTCAGAGGTCAATCCAATTCAAATAATCTGAAGTGGTTGACACTAAAGGTTTGTAATTTTTTTCTTTCTCTTTTCATTTGTTTATAAATATTAACTTTTAATTTCTATTGAATTATAGTGTAATAGACAACTAAGAGGCTACGAGTGTGGCTATTACATTATGCAATGGATGATCACCATTGTAGAAGCATGCCTTACGAAGGATTGGGAGCAGGTAATAATATTTAACTTATTCTTTATAATTCTTTAACATATATGTATCTTAACACTAATTAATGTGAATCTTATTTTGTAATTCAGTACTTTATGGATGAGAGCCCACTCCCTTTGCTCGCCATAGAATATGTGAGAAATGCTTGGGCCATATATTTCCTTAATTTCTATAACTCTAAGATAGCTAATCAATAGTGTATGAATTAGATAGATAGATAGGAATGTGTTATTAGTGTTTGTAATACATTTTTATCAATATATATAATTTGATTCTCTGAATTTATTTATTTATTTGGTTGGGTTATAATTGAACATATCAATTTAGATGGGAATTAACATTACACAGAATGAACTAAAAAAAAATTCCCATCTAAAATGGTGGCTATGACCAAAGCTGCCATTTTATACCTTTTGGAAGGGTGTATAATGGCGGCTTTTGTAGAGTATAGGAGCTTTGATGTTTCAAATCCCAGATGAAGCTTGAAGCCTTGCTGCTTTTGGGTTTGGGTGTAGCTTAGAGTGTTTAGAATTTGTGTAAAAGATCAGTTCTTAATTCCTGAACAAAGCTTGACAAATCTGTTTTTAAATTAAAGTGTTTTTCTAAAGCCAAGAAAAACAACCGGTTGAATTATCGGGATAACCAGTTGTTCTTTACCTAGCTGGCACAAAGGTTTGAAAATGCTTTTTGAATGTGTTAGGTAACAGTTTGACCCATTTAATCGATTATCTCGCTGTTTTAACCGGTTAAATGTGAGTCTGCGTAACAACTTTTTGAAAAACTGTTTTAATTGTTTCAAATCTGTTTGGGCTGGTTCATGTGCCTTAAACGGCTAGATTTCAAGTGTTATAAATATAGCCCTTCTTTCAGAAACAAAAAAGAGAATAATACAACATTTTACAAAACATTTATGAAAGTGTTTTGAGATCAAAAGAGAGATTGCTATGTGTTTTTGAAAGAACTTTTTCAAGATTTGCAAGATTTCTTTTTAAGCTTTGCACTGGTGCAAGATCTGATAATAGGAATCCCTGGTTTGTGTAATATCAGGTGTTTTCTTTTCCTATTCATGTTCTTGTTGTTGTAATTTTATAAACTTGTGAGTATATGTGAAAATCCTATAAAGTCAGAGGGTGTTCTGACTTGAGGTGTGTGTGGTGTTGCAAAGAAGGTGTGTGGGTCTTGTGTGAGTAAAAATAACCTCTTTGTAAGTGTGTTGGTGTAATCTGTTGTTGATTACTAGTGAAACTCAGAAGTTGTTCTAAGACTGGATGTAGCTCTAGGTTTGAGCGAACCAGTATAAAATTCATGGTATAAATATCTCTCTTTCTCTCTCTCTCTTTAAAACTGTTTGAATATTACTTCTGTTGTCATAAGAACAACCGATTAAAACAAAACTTTAACTGGTTATAATTTTGCAACTATTTCTTTGTATCATTGTTTAATTGCTTCTTTGATTGCTTATCTGTGTTTGTTTGATAAAGATTCATTCTTAATCAAATATTTGCGAAAAGCTTTTGAAAACAATTCACCCCCCCTCTTGTTTTAAGCCATCAATTCTAACAATTGGCATCAAGAGCTAGGTTCTTGAAAAATATTCAAGTTTTTATTTTTCTGAAAAATCTTTTCAAAAATGGCTAACAAGATGTCCTTAAGGGAAGGTGCTGCTTTAAACAAACCACCTTTATTTTGTGGTGAAAACTATAAGCTTTGGTGTATAAGAATGAAGTTCTTTATTGAGTCACTGGATAAAGAAATCTGGAATGCTATTTCAAACAATGCCTTCATGCATATGCCTGAAAATAAATCTGCATTAACAAGAAAGGAAAGAAAGCATCTTGATTGCATAGCAAAAAATGTTATTGTCTCTGCACTTGATTCTGATGAATTGCTCAATGTTTTAGAGTGTATCTCAGCAAAAGAAATGTGGGACACTCTTGAGAAATGTCACAAGAATACAAGAGGTGACTTGCTGGACAAGGAAGAATCTTCCACTGAATCATCTTCTACAGAAACCAAGATAGAGGTCTGCCTTATGGCAAAAGAAGAATATGAATCGAGTCAAGTAAGTGCATTCTCTTCCAATAAAAGTGAAAGTTATTCTTAATTGCTTGAAGCCTTCAATGAAACTTATGAAGAAGCTAACCGATTGACTCTTTCTCACAACCGGTTGAAAGGTTTAAACAACTGGCTTGAAAATAGAGTCAAGTCACTGGAAGAAGAGTTGGAAAATACAAAGAATGATTTTGAAAACCTTGATTTGATTTACAAAAACTCATCTTGTAGTTGTGACTCAAAGTTTTGCAAAAATTGTGAAAATCTTGAAAGCAAGCTTAATTATCGTTTGAAAACCTTGGATAAACTTACAACTGGAAAGTCCAATTTTGAAACTGTGCTTGCTTCACAAAACTGTGTTTTTGGAAAATCTAGACTTGGTTTTTATCCACAGAGCAAGAAAAATGAGATTTCGAAACCTTTTTCAACTCTTGTAGAAAAACAACTGACTAAAATTTCAAAACAACCGGTTGTTTCTGGTTTCTACTGTATGAGAAAGGGTCATTCTAAGGTTCTGCAAAGTTCGCAAATTGCTTGTTCCAAAAGGGATTTTAAAATGGGTTCCTAAGAATCCTAAGCCTCCTAATATTCCTGCTAACACTCATTGACCCAAATCTAAAAGAGGACCAAATCTTGCTTCTTAATCTTGTCTAGTAGGTATTCTTGAAAACCAAGAACTACATTGGGTGTAAATAAAGTCTCAAGGAAAGAAAGATTAAAGACAGTTCAGTTCTTGTGCCTACACTTGTCCAATGTGTACATCTAGCAAGATTCTTTAAATGACAAAGAGACATTCTTGACAAAGGCTGAAATGGTTGGCTAAAAGAGAATTTTCAAAGAATAAAAAGAGTATGTGTATCACTCAATTCTAGTGAAAATGATTCCTTTGCTATCACAGTTAAAACAACCGATTGTTTTCTCGAAACAACCAATTGTTCTTTCTCTGGCATACCTATGTTGTGTTGCCAAGTTTGATTATGCATGATTAAACCTATTTTCTTCTAAATCATGCTTTTGACCATATAGAGGGAGAAGTCTATGTGTGATTTGGTTGCCTTAATTGCATTAAAACTAATGCTCTTCTTTGATTTAATTTGCTGCTGTCATAATCATGTGCACACACTATTGTTTCATCTATGCATTGGTTTACAACACTGCTCTTATTGGTTTATGTGAGCTTTGTTATCCTGCTGCTATACTTGCCTTGTATGTGCATAAATTCTGTTTTGCAGGATCTTTTCAAATACAAATGCTATGTTGAAAGCTAATCAAAGTGATGTTTAGTTTTATGGTTCAAGAGCATCCACCTTACTCAAGCTCATGTCCTATGGAAAGTAAGTTGTACATGTTCATCCTATGGTTTTGGAATCATAAGACCAAATGAGCTTCTAGACATGTTGAGGTAAGGCAAAGGTATGAAGGTTTTAAGAATTTCCCATCAATTTTGATCCGGTCGGTCATCAGTAGTTGATGACGTCAGCAGCAGTTGACCACGTGGACCATGCACAGGGTGCCACGTGGTAGAAAGAGCAAGTGAATCAGGGAGGAGATCACCTAGAACGGTGATCGGTAGTCAGATACCAAGTGGCCACCACTCCCAGTTCAGAGCCTAGATAAGCGCCTGGAAGCACCGCACGGACGTCGGTGGATAGTCATGAGGCACCGCACGGTCATCGGTGGATAGGCATGAGGCACCACCCGGTCATCGGGGGGAAGTTATGAGGCACCGCCCGGTCATCGGGGGAAAGTTATAAGGCACCGGTCGGGCGTTACTGCATGAAGAGCGCGATCGGGCGTTAGTGCATGAAGAGCGTGATCGGTCGTAAGTGCATGCAGAGGGCAATCGGTCGTAAGTGCATGCAGAGGGTGATCGGTCATCGGGGTTGTTGCCAACACGTGTTAAGCTGGGACCAAGGTTCCCAGCGAGAATGTTACGCATGCACCTCGCATGATGCCCACTCAGAGGACGTGCGACGAGGCTATGCAGGCAGGATGCGCCTGGCGAGTGAGTTTAGACCAGCCACGCCTGGCGCTCTCCTGGGAGCATGCGGCCCGCACGGAGAGAAGCGCAGAAGCCCTCCAGGTGTGACGTGTGTACGATAGATGCCATCTGCATGCCTCCACGTGTCACCATCTGGGAGAGAGGCGCGGCCCAGGTATAAAGCACTCCACGTCATGTAAGGTAAAGGGAGTTTTTTTACAGATTCTTACAGTTTACACACTTTACAGTTTACAGTTACACACAGTATCTGAATCATTGTGGAAGCATTCTTACACGTTGCACAGTGATAACAGAAAACGGTTATAGAGAGAGAAAGTGGATTTGAGAGCACACATGAGTCTCACAGAGAGATTCAGTGATAGTTTTTGGTGTTCCTGTTGCCTGACTTGAGCGTCGGAGCTACAACAGCCGCTAGAGGCGTCGTCTGTGTGTTTTGCAGGCAGCGTTTGGAGTTCCGGTGGTGGTTCTTGGAGCGTTCTTGCAGAACAGAAGGCTAGACGAAGGAGTGATGAGGCAATCCTCCACGTTCGAGTCAAGCGGCAGGATCATTTGGCACCCACCGTGGGGCCCGTGTGAATCTTGTTCCCATCCACGTCGCAGTTTCTTGAGGTTCTTGCAGTTTCTTGAAGCTTTCGTCGAGGTTCTTGAGAAAATGAGTAGAAGAACCAGACAAACCTCACCTACGCCACGTGCTGAAGAAGGTGCTGTTACCATGGCGCAGGTCATGGAGATGATGCGTGCGCTGCAAGATAGTGTCGCGGCATCAAGAGTTGAGCAAGAGAAGATGCATGCAGAGCTGACTGCATCGCGTAGCAGAAATGAGGAGTTGAACCGCGTAAACGAAGAAATGCATAGGGAGTTGCAGGCGCAGAGGGAGCGCGCAGTCGAAGATGGGACGTCGACGCCGCCATCGCCTCCTAGAGCGTTCCCTATCCCTTTCTCCCCCGAGATCATGAACACGGTGGTGCCTCCCAACCTGGTGGGAGTGAAGGCGTCGTTCACGGGGGTGGAAGATCCAGAAGCGCATCTGATCGCCTTCCACACTTAGATGATGCTGTCTGGAGGTTCAGAGGCTGTGTACTGCAAGGTGTTTATGAGCACGCTGAGCGGAGTAGCTATGGAGTGGTTCGTGAGCCTGCCAGAGGGCCACATCACCTCTTTCCATTAGTTTGCAAAGTTGTTCACAGAGCAGTACATCGTCTACAGAGCGCCACCATTGGTGTCCTATGATTTGTTCGACGTGCGCCAGTACTAGGGGGAGTCGCTGAAGGACTACCTCAGCCGTTTTGGCGCGCACGTGGTGAGATTGCCCAGCAAGGACGAGGACATGCTGGTGCATGCGTTCAAGAAAGGCGTGCTGCCTGGCCTTTTCAGTGAATCGCTCATCAGGAGCCACCCTGCCACCTTTGCTGAGATTCGGCGACGCGCGGTGGCGCACATAGTAGCAGAGGCAGAGGTCTCTAAGAAGAGAGGCGCCAGGTGATCGCGCTTCGGGGTCCCAGACAGGTGATCAGCAACACGAAGTCCCTGTGCATGGGGACGTGAGATGATGGAAGATGCTCCACTGGGGGGCTCCCAGGTAGCCCAGGTGGAAGCTGAAGCAGAGGGCATGATCGCCCCTCGTGAGTCAGGCATAGCCAGGGCGGTCATCGCCAAAGAAAGGAGACCCGTCCAGAGTAGTTGAGGTGTTGGAGAGTGGAGCTTATTGGCTGGAGACTCTGGATGGAGCAGCTATTCCCAGGATGTAGAACGCTGCACACTTAAGTAGATTTCAGTATATAAAGTGTGCGAGTGTTCCCAGTTTAAAGTTCTCCTTGCCCCAGGTGCAAGTACAGGTGATTGGTGGTCAGTTACCGAGTGGCCACCACCCACAGATCAGCCCCTAGATAAGTGCCTGGATGTAGAGCGCGATCAGCCATAAGTGCATGCAGACCGCGATCAGCCGTCAGTGCATGTTGGGAGTGAGCACTCGGTCGGTGCATGGTCATCGGGGTCTTACCAACACGTGTTAAGCTGGGACTCAGGTCCCCAGCGAGAGCGTTACGCATGCACCTCGCATGATTCCAGAAGAAGAGCTCCTCGCCGGTGGGGACGTGCATGGAACCGCACGATGAAGCCATGCAGGCAGGATGCGCCTGGCGAGTGCGCTCAGACCAGCCACGCCAGGTGCTCTCCTGGGAGCATGCACTCACTCAGAGAACGCGCGATGAGGCCATGCGGGCAGGATGCACCTGGCGAGTGCGCTCAGACCAGCCACGCCAGGTGCTCTCCTGGGAGCATGCACTCACACGGAGGACGCGCGATGAGGCCATGCAGGCAGGATGTGCCTGGCGAGTGCGCTCAGATCAGCCACGTCAGGTGCTCTCCTGGGAGCATGCACTCACTCAGAGAACGCGCGATGAGGCCATGCAGGCAGGATGCGCCTGGCGAGTGCGCTCAGACCAGCCACGCCAATTGCTCTCCTGGGAGCATGAACTCACACGGAGGACGCGCGATGAGGCCATGCAGGCAGGATGTGCCTGGCGAGTGTGCTCAGATCAGCCACGTCAGGTGCTCTCCTGGGAGCATACACTCACTCAGAGAACGTGCGGTGAGACCATGCAGGCAAGGTGCGCCTGGTGAGTGCGCTTAGACAGCCACGCCTAGCGCTCCCCTGGGAGCGTGCACCCACGAGAAAGTCCTCACCTCGACTTTGTGCAGCGAGGTGCAGGCGAGAGAAAGTCCTCTTCCTTCGCTTCTTATAGCAAGGTTGAGGCAACAGAGAGAAAGTCCTCTCCCTCGACTTTGTACAGCGAGGCAGAGGTGAGAAAGTCCTCACCCTCGGCTTTGTACAGCGAGGCTGAGGCAAGAGAAAGTCCTCTTCCTCTGCTTTATACAGCAAGGTTGGGGCAAGAGAAGAAAGTCCTCCCTCGACTTTGTACAGCGAGGTGCAGGCGAGAGAAAGTCTTTTTCCTCTGGCTTATACAGCAAGGTTGGGGCAAGAGAAGAAAGTCCTCCCTCAACTTTGTACAGCGAGGTGCAGGCGAGTGAAAGTCCTCTTTCTCTGCTTTATACAGCAGGGTTGAGGCAAGAGGAAAAGTCCTCTTCCTTCGCTTCTTACAGCAAGGTTGAGGCAACAGAGAAAAGTCCTCACCTCGACTTTGTACAGCGAGGCTGAGGCATGAGGAAAAGTCCTCTTCCTCTCTGCTTTTTACAGCAAGGTTGAGGCAAGAGAAAAGTCCTCTTCCTCTGCTTCTTACAGCAAGGCTGAGGTAAGAGAGAAAGTCCTCTCCCTCGGCTTTGTACAGCGGGGCAGAGGCGAGAGAAAGTCCTCACCCTCGGCTTTGTACAGCGAGGTTGAGGCAAAAGAGAAAGTCCTCTCACCTCGACTTTGCACAACGAGGCTGAGGCGAGATAACAAAGACCTCACCTCGACTTTGTACAGCGAGGCTGAGGCGAGAGAAAAAGTCCTCACCTCGACTTTGTACAGCGAGGCTGAGGTGAGAGAAGCAAGACCTCACCCACGACTTCTTACAGCGAGGTTGAGGTAAGAGGGGTCATCGAGAAGCACTTTTCTTCCCCAAAACACAGGCGTCATAGTTGGTGTTCAGGCCCTCTATGCACTCAGCGCTGGAGTGGCAGAGAAGTGTAGCAAAGCCAGAAGCGCGATGATTGATCGGTGGTACACTAACATGCTAGTCGGTGGTCGGTGGTATAAGGAAGTTCTGCTGCGTGAAGCTGAAGCGTTTAGGCCCCGTTAAGTCAGTCATCCAGCACGAAGTTATGTTGAAGGCAATGCTAAGGTAACAGTTAGCCGCGATCACGTCAGAAGCCAAGTTTGAGGGGTTGCAGTGAGATCGCGCTAAAGCCTAAGATAGTTAACAGTTAGTCACATGCAGAGAGTTAAAGAGGAGAAACGCAGCGAACCCTAGCGCGGTTGAGAAGAAGAAAATAGAAAAGGTGAATCTCTAGATGATCCAGAGGAATGCGCACGCCTCTGTTGAATGAAGGAAACGGTAGCGACACTCAGTGGGGGCCATTAATGCGTCCATGTGTCGAGAGATAAAGTATGGAAGCCATAACGCCGAGGAGCAGATATGTGAGCAGCACGTGGCGTGGCCCCACCTGCCACGTGGACCGAGGGCGCGACCACTTAGTCTCTTCGCTGAGAACAAGTTCACAGCTCGAGACTGGGGGGCTTGTGATCCGGTCGGTCATCAGTAGTTGATGACGTCAGCAGCAGTTGACCACGTGGACCATGCACAGGGTGCCACGTGGTAGAAAGAGCAAGTGAATCAGGGAGGAGATCACCTAGAACGGTGATCGGTAGTCAGATACCAAGTGGCCACCACTCCCAGTTCAGAGCCTAGATAAGCGCCTGGAAGCACCGCACGGACGTCGGTGGATAGTCATGAGGCATCGCACGGTCATCGGTGGATAGGCATGAGGCACCACCCGGTCATCGGGGGGAAGTTATGAGGCACCGCCCGGTCATCGGGGGAAAGTTATAAGGCACCGGTCGGGCGTTACTGCATGAAGAGCGTGATCGGGCGTTAGTGCATGAAGAGCGCGATCTGTCGTAAGTGCATGCAGAGGGCGATCGGTCGTAAGTGCATGTAGAGGGTGATCGGTCGTAAGTGCATGCAGAGGGTGATCGGTCATCGGGGTTGTTGCCAACACGTGTTAAGCTGGGACCAAGGTTCCCAGCGAGAACGTTACGTATGCACCTCGCATGATGCCCACTCAGAGGACGTGCGGCGAGGACATGCAGGCAGGATGCGCCTGGCGAGTGAGTTTAGACCAGCCATGCCTGGCGCTCTCCTGGGAGCATGCGGCCCGCACGGAGAGAAGCGCAGAAGCCCTCCAGGTGTGACGCGTGTACGGTAGATGCCAGCTGCATGCCTCCACGTGTCACCATCTGGGAGAGAGGCGCGACCCAGGTATAAAGCACTCCACGTCATGTAAGGTAAAGGAAGTTTTTTTACAGATTCTTACAGTTTACACACTTTACAGTTTACAGTTACACACAGTATCTGAATCATTATGGAAGCATTCTTACACGTTGCACAGTGATAACAGAAAACGGTTATAGAGAGAGAAAGTGGATCTGAGAGCACACACGAGTCTCACAGAGAGATTCAGTGATAGTTTTTGGTGTTCCTATTGCCTGACTTGAGCGTCGGAGCTACAACGGCCGCTAGAGGCGCCGTCTGTGTGTTTTGCAGGCAGCGTTTGGAGTTCCGGTGGTGGTTCTTGGAGCGTTCTTGCAGAACAGAAGGCTAGACGAAGGAGTGACGAGGCAATCATCCACGTTCGAGTCAAGTGGCAGGATCAAATTTGAAAGATGATTTGCTTTTTCTTGCTGTCTTAGAAAAACAACCAATTGTTTTCACGAAACAACCAATTCTTTTACTTCTGGCACATTTTAATAAAGTTGTTGTGAATTCTTATGCATGGTTACAGCTATTTCTTTCAAAACTCTTTGTGTGCCAAACATGCATTTATTGTGCCTCTGAATCAAATTATAAAGGGGTATATTCTTTGTTTTCCTTGAAATTCAAAGTTTTGTTGTATAGCTATCACATTGGTGTGATTACATTTGAAGTCTTCATCTTGCTTAGGTCTGTTATGCTGATTACTTGCGGGTCTTTGGGTTGTGTGAGTTGGAAGTGTTGCCCAAGGATAAGTGACTGCAATCAAATATATGTGGCTCTACAAAGTTCAGTTTCTGCAAAAGCATACATTATATCAACTTCCAGTTAAAACAATATTTTGTTGATGGATACCTTCTTGAGATGCAAAGGTTGAGAGCTCTACATTGTCAAACACACATATGGAAATATTTGTTGATTTTATTATTTTAGTTGTTAGTAGTATTGAAGAAGATGATGAAAACACCTTTCTGCACAAGCTGGAAACCTGTCCAGAAAAACAATCGGTTGAATTTGTGAAACAACCGACTGGAATTCTACAACAGGATGATCTGCCTAAGATGGTGAGACCAACTTGAAGATAAACCTTGTTGAAGTGATCTATTGTTGGCTCTGCATATGGTGTGCACTCTATTGAGGTTGAACTTACTGCAACAAAGCAGATAGCTGCTATTTTTGGGGACCAAGATACAAGGTTTTATAAAGAAGTGTCAATGAAGGTCAACTTGTTATTCTTGGGTCATTCCTGTACCAGTGTTATGTTTAGGTCATGCTCATAAGGGAGATTTGGACTAATATGCTAGCAATATGGAATTGAAAATATCCAAGAAAGATGGTTTCAACTGCTATCCTACAAATGTCAAAAAGAAGTATTCATGGTTGTGTTGGCATTGCTAGAACTAATACTTTGATGAAGCAATACTTTGATGTCTTCCTTGAAGGAGGACTGCTGGATGAAGAAAAGATAGGGGGAGAAATTGTAGTCTCCGTGTTGAAATTTCTGAGGTCTATGGTACTCTAATTTTGCTGCTGTCACAGCTCTGATACATCATAGATTTCTGCTGCAATCCTGATATGGTATCACAGTTTGTTACTACAATGGTGCTGATATATGCTCTGATGCATAATGATTTTCAATGTTGTTTCTTAATTATGCTTTTATCCTTTCTTGTGTCTATTTGATAAGAAAAATAGGGGGAGAATTAGTTGGTGCTTTGGTCTGTAATCATTTATAATCTGCACTACTTTTAATCACTGCATTAGATAGAAGCTTTTTACTGCTCTGATAATTTTTAACCGGTTAATCCTGCGGTTTAATCGGTTGTTCTTCTGCTGTTGCACCTTTGGTTTGTTTTTCACTCTGGTTTGGCTGTGAAAACTGTTTTGTGGTGCTCTAACCTTTTGGCAAAGAATATTGTGTGTTTTCTACTTCTATCTGTGACTGCAAGTGATGATTAAATTCTGAACACATCTCCACAAAGCAACCAAGGATTTGTCTCCATCAAATAGGGGGAGATTGTAGAGTATGGAAGCTTTGATGTTTCAAATCCCTGATGAAGCTTGAAGCCTTGCTACTTTTGGGTTTGGGTGTAGCTTAGAGTGTTTAGAATTTATGTAAAAGACTAGTTCTTAATTCCTGCACAAAGCTTGGCAAATCTGTTTTTAAAGTAAAGTGTTTTTCTAAAGCCAAGAAAAACAACCGGTTGAATTATTCGGATAACCAATTGTTCTTTACCTAGGTTGCACAAAGGTTTGAAAATGTTTTTTGAATGTGCTAAGTAACAGCTTGACCCATTTAACCGATTATCTCGTGGTTTTAACCGGTTAAATGTGAGTCTGCATAACAGCTTTTTGAAAAGTTATTTTAACTGTTTCAAATCTGTTTTGGCTGGTTCATGTGCCTCAAACAGCTAGATTTCAAGTGCTATAAATATAGCCCTTCTTTCAGAAAAAAAAAGAGAATAATACAACATTTTACAGAACATTTACGAAAGTGTTTTGAGATCAAAAGAGAGATTGCTATGTGTTTTTGAAAGAAGTTTTTCAAGATTTGCAAGATTGTTTTTTAAGCTTTGCACTGCTGCAAGATCTGATCATAGGAATCCTAGGGTTGTGTAATTCTAGGTGTTTTCTTTTCCTATTCATGTTCTTGTTGTTGTAATTTCATTAACTTGTGAGTATATGTGAAAATCCTGTAAAGTCAGAGGGTGTTCTGACTTGAGGTGTGTGTGGTGTTGCAAAGAAGGTGTGTGGGTCTTGTGTGAGTAAAGATAACCTCTTTGTAAGTGTGTTGGTGTAATCTGTTGTTGATTACTAGTGAAACTCAGAGGTTGTTCTGAGATTGGTTGTAGCTCTGAGTTTGAGCGAACCAGTATAAAATTCATGGTGTAAATTTCTCTCTTTCTCTCTCTCTTTAAAACTATTTGACTATTGCTTCTGCTGTCATAAGAACAATCGATTAAAACGAAACTTTAACCAGTTATAATTCTGCAACTATTTATGTGTATCATTGTTTAATTGCTTCTCTGATTGCTTATCTGTGTTTGTTTGATAAAGATTCATTCTTAATCAAATATTTGCGAAAAGCTTTTGAAAATAGTTCACCTCTCCCTCGTATTTTAAGCCATCAATTCTAACAGCTTTTACACTAGCCGTCGTTCTAGGGCACCATGTGTACTGAGTTATGGAGGGTATAAAACGGCAACTTTTACCATAGCCATAATTTTATAGCTCATGCATGTAGTGTATACAGGTTATTGAGGGAGTGTATAAAACGACGACTTTTACCATAGTCTTTATTTTAGACTGAATATAATACAGCAGCTAAATAGTCGTTGTCTTTTCTTGAAGAGAATAGACTACGTGTTGAAAGACGGCGATCCAAAAGTCGTTGTTTTAATGATAAAATGTCCATCATTTTTCACCTTTTCTACACTAGTGATTTTTAGTTATAAGTTTGATGAAATTCAAATTCTATTACCCTATTTTAGTTATTAAAATTATTTTTAATTTTATATTTTAAATAAACTTACTCTGAAATTATCTTGTATCATAATTTTTTTTATCAATAACAACAGAAAGATAACAATCATAATTATGACAATAATAAGATGGACACTAATATTATTATTGTTTTTAGTGGTGATGACAATAAAATTAATAAATATAAAATATTACAATACTATATTTTAAAACTAAAACTAAAATTAAAATTTGAATTTTTTATTTTATTTTATTTTGAAAGTTGAATGTAAAGATAGTTTGAAAAGTTCAAAATCATTTAGAATTCATTTTAGTGAGACATCATCTTGTTTTAAAAATTATGGTAACAACACTATTATTATTGTTGTTAGTGGTAGTAAAATAAAAAAATATATGAAATGTTATGATACTATAGTTTTAAATTTAAGAATTAAATTTATAACTTTTTTTATTCTGAAAAAGGAATGTAAAAATGATTTGAAATAAATTTAAAATTATTCCAACTTCTTTTTAGTGAGACATCTTTTGTTTCAAAAATTATACTTAAAAATAAAAAAATTATAAACTCGCAATTTCTCTAATACAATTTCATTTTTTTCAATACCATAAGTGTAAAAATTAGAGTTGAGAAATAAGATTTAACTTAATATTCTATATAGAAATGTCCCAATAGATAAAAGAAAAATTATAAATAAGAGTATAATAATATTTTTAGTAAGTCGAAGAAAACTATATCTCTCTAAATATTAGAAGAGATAAATTATTTCCTCTTTTAAAAGTGAAAGAATATTCACTTTAAGTGTTATCTTCTCTTTAATTTTTTTTCTCTAGTGTGTTACTAGGATAATGCTCTGAATTATGGGACAACTCTGTATTAATAGGCAAACTTTAAGCTTCATCATTTACGTCATGGAAGTGGAAGTGGAATCGCAGATATTTTCTCTCCATCATTAATGTTTAACCTAAAAAAGTAACTTTTTTATATAATTTTATGAGCTCTTAAAAGTAGCGTTCACTCTCATATGTTTAAATGAGCATATTGAAAGATTTAGAAAAAAAAATTGATTTCTCTATATGATAAATCTGTTGAAGTTTTTTTTTTTTTTTCATATAATTTGATTATTTATAAGTTGTCCGTAGTTAATTTCAACTTATAGATAAATTAATTTCATTTTTTTTATATTTTCTCTCATAAATTCTTTTGAAGAAACTAAATAGACTCAAAGAGAATATTTACAATTTAAACTTGTAATTGTTTATTGACTTTTTTTTATGGTACATACTACACTGCCTTTGGTCTGATGTTTTCTTTCTTTACTACTTTTATGACAAAGTGGTATCCAACACTTGTGCATTTTTTTCTCGACTCAAACTATATTCTTTGCAATAAGAGATACCCTCATTCACAATATGCACATACGTCTTGTACTTTTTCTACCCAAATTCTTGTATTTGAGTCAAAATAACTTGTTTTCTTTTTCGGTAGCTCCTATTTGTTCAACTTCTACACCAGATAGAATGCCAATATTCTATAATTTGAAAACTAATTTAATTCCTCATCCAAGTGTGAATACGTAACATGTAGTACATATTCTTTTATTAATATCATATGCAAAACATGAATCTACAAATCATTTTAAATATTCACCTAATTTTGTGATTAGTTACTACAGTCACGTAAATAATTTTAAGGCAACCTATGGGGAGATCATTTTTCTATGATTTGATTTTGGTTATTGGACTTATTTGAAAGATCTTAATAGTTCAAACCCGTTATATAGGTCTACATCACATAGGATAGTAGTATTTCTTAGCTTCTTGCATAGTTTGGGTTTTCGTAATGTCAAACAATTAATGTGAATTGAGATAATTTTTAAATTAAGGTTAATTATGGTTAGTTTTTAGTTGACATTGATTAGAGTTATTGTTTTTGTCAACATAAGTTATTATGGGAGTCTCCTTGGAGTCAGGTCTTAATAAAAGGACTCTTAAAAAAAGTTTAGATATCATGGAAGTCATTTTAATCTTATAAAAAATAATTATTTTTATAATCAAACTATTTTTCTTTAGGTGTTTTTTAAATAAGAAAAGAAAAGTAAAAAATTATTTTGCTGAGAAATTATTAAAAGAACACCAGTGGAAAATCACTATTTACGTTATACCTCCTTGATAATGACGTGAAAAAAGTGCAATGACAATTTTAAAAATAAAATGAAGAGTTTTAAGTTGGATCATGTATAGTTCGACATAAAACTGTTTATATCCCCTGATGTGAATCTCTTCTTCCTTACTTCTCTCACAAAACGACGCACAAAGGTTCTTCTCTCTTATTATCTTTCCGGCAGTGACCGGATTGTGGAGGCTTCCTTAGTGGTTGACTCACTTGCTTTCTTATTCCTTATGAGTGATTTTGTACATTACTTGTTTTTGTCCGATTAGATTGAATTTTCGTTTTTCATTAAAGTTAGTGGTCTAAACCTCCCATTTATTTTTGAAATTGATACTATGGTTGTTTTTGGAGATCTTAATTACGACAATGCATAAATATCTCCCTTGAATTGTTATTGATTGCTTATTCATTGTTGTTGGTTATTTGATACTGAAACCGTGTTATGTTATTTAGATGTATATGGAAAGTTTAGATTGATCAACAAAGTAAGTTGTATCGTAACATGTTTGGGTGATACACTACAATTATGTTTTCCAAATTTTATTTGACACTTCTGATTTATAGAAAATATTATTTTCAAATAATATTAATGGATTAAATGTATTAAAACAAATTTGATTAAACAATATATTACTCTAAAAACTTTTGAAAAGTAGAAATTGATTTATTTCTGTATCAAAGATTTTTTGAAATATGATTGATGGAATAATATTCAAGTTAAAATTAATTACTCTTCAATGTTCTTAATCAATGTTAACCTAGAAAGGTTCTAAACACATAATTAACTGTGAAATATCTTTGTATAAAAATTTATATAATTCACATATATTCAAATATATTGTTTTAGTGATATCCACAATTTTAATTATAAATTATATTGTTAAATGATACTCATTTTGTTCCTAGAAACTATTAAGGGGACTTGAAGACGTGCACAAAGCTGAAAGTAGAAATTTCCTTTCTCAACGTCTAATAAGAAAGAGATGAAGTTGACAAGCATAAATCATGTGAAGGAATATCAAGCAATATCAAGTATATACAAACAAAGGTATTCAGAAAAAATATTGTTTGATAGCATCCTCCATTTGAGTTTTTGTATAGTTGAATGATGAAGTGAAAGCGAATGGTTGAATGAGAAGGAAGAACTTCTAAGAGTACATGGAGCATTGGAGTAGCTGTGAGGTGTATGGCGCGTGATAGGTTAGGCCCAATCACTTGAAGAAAATGAGAGAGAGATCAAACAAGATGTCTATCCTACAGAGAGGAGACAAAAGGAGAGTTTAGCTTACAAATTTGGTAGCATAACTCAATGATATTTGATATGAATTTTCATGAGCCAAATACCCTTATTTATAGGTAAAGGGGTCGGCCAAAATAAAGGAAAAATGGTGGAAGTTTTGAATTCAAACTAGGTGCCATTTTCAAGTCACACTTACCACGTGATTCATGTGCCCTAACTAGGTTTCCATGATCGACATAGGGTTTAGGATGGGCCAAAATTTAGCCCAATTAAACCCTAGGTAGGTTTAAAAACCCTATCCTTAATCCTAGTCTAATCAAGGCCAAATACAAGCCAAAAATCTACACTACTTGAACAAAGTTATTTTGCAAGGAATTAAAATCATATTCTAGTTTTTACAACTAGGTCATGGCTTTTGAAAATATGTATAAGAGCATGTCTCTGTTTGTGGTAGCTGAGTCCAACTCTTCTTGTATCCTTCTAGCCATTGCCATCATGTTTCAAAGCACAAACACGTGGCAAAATACATTGAAAACTAATATAAGAATATTCCATATTGAGCGTCTACCACAAAGAAGATAAGTGGTGCATAATGGAAATATTCAAGTCTAGAGATAGTCAAAGCTCAATGGAAAAATTTCTTACTAATGAATAAAGTATTTGAAATTCAAATACAGCTTAAAGGTGTGAAGATCTCATAAAAGCAATCATTTTCTTAGTTAGCATCTAACACGTTAAAGATGGTGAACAGAACAAGGAAGACAATATCCAAAGGTAGAAATGATTTAACCTCAACGTTCACATCAATATGAGTAAAGAAACATTTTGAAATGTTTCAAGAGATTCGAAAAGCACAAATAACATCAGAATAGAAGCATCTAAAGCATTGAAGAAGAAAGAGCAATGTGGCATATTGAGCAAATACTAAAGTAATGAAGATTCAAACGCCAACATTCATATTTTAAGGACATAAAGAAAGATTTTGAAAAGCCTTAAACGCAAAGATCAGTTAGAGAAGTTATTTCAATATCAAACATCTAACGGTTATATGAAGAATTGAAGAAATCCTAAAAGTTGGAACATACATCTTCCAAAAGTCTATTTGAAGACATTAAGGGTGAAGAACACAACAACACAGTACATACGTGCATCATATGAAACACTTAATAGAATAGAAAAGCCTTTTGTAGTTGTGTCTTAGAAGTGAGTATACAATTTCATATATGCTAATTGAGAGCAAAATGTGAGAATTGGGTAGTGTGCTAAACCATTGTAAATCATTCACCATTGTGAAGTATACTATGTGAGCTTTCATTATTCTCTTTGAGCGAGAGTTTTTCTCATTGTATTGAGAGGTTTTTGATCTCTGAGGGAGATTAGGACATTGTACCTAGAGAGGTTAGAATACTTGGTATATCTGGAAAGGTTAGAATACTTGGTGTACCTGAAAATGTTAGAATACTTGATGAACTTGCAGAGGTTAAGAATATTGTGTACTTGAAGAGGTTAAAATACTTGATGAACCTGTAGAGGTTGAGAATATTGTGTGTACTTGGAGAGGTAGAGAATACTTAAAGAGCCTAAAGAGGTTGAGAATACTTGTGACCTAAAGAGGTGTAGAATACATGTTAGTGAAAGACTCTTAAGTGGGTTGCTCAAGAGGACTTCACATAGCCCTTGCTTTGAGGGTGAACCAATATAAATTCGGTGTTCACCTCTTTGTCTATATCCTTGTCTATTACTTATTAAATTTTGTGACTTTAGGGTTTTCTATTGTGACATTCAATATCTCATATATTGATCTCATCAAAATTTGAAACCTTAAAAGACATTCCACAATAAATCACTCATCCCTATAACAAATTTTCATCTCATCAAAATCTACTTCATTGTATATGCAATGAGGTTCTATGCTAAAACATATGTTCAATTAACTAAACGTTTATATAAGTTTAAATAAGTTGAAACAAAATTAATAGAATTAATTTTTTTATAAAAAGACTATCATAATAATTAAACGTGTTTTATAAAAAAATAACTATATAACTAAACACCTATGTTTTTTTAATAAAGAATAACTATATAATACGAGTTAGAGGAATAGCCCATGTAATTAAGTCCAAATACTCTATTTAATAGTAACTTCTTTTTCCCCGAAAAACTTAAATTTAACCAAACCAAAATTCAAAATCAATCACAAAGGAACTCTAAAATCAACGAAGGAGAAAATATTTAATGACCATGGATTTTAAGAGAGAACTGAACAAGAATGCACAATGTTGCTTTGGTATGAATTTGATGAACCATTCACTAGTGTAGAAATGGTTTACAATGGTGGCTATTTTATATTTACAACGGTGGCTATATAGTTGCATTTGTTGTACACGTAGTCTTAAATTGAAGAGATAAGAAGGCGGCTGCATTCGTAAATGCGATTTATAAATATGACTATGGTAAATAGCCGCATTCTTATTTAAATTTTTCTTTTAAAAAAATTAAAACCCTAAACCCTAAGGTAGAAATGACGGCAACAGCAATGACGAAGCAAATACAGCATAGCAAAAACCCAAACAACAGGCAATGTAGCAGTGGTGACCTTCACCAATACAAGAAAACAAACAGATAAGAGAAACAAAAAAAATATATAAACCAATGGTGAAGAAGAAAGAGAACTCAAAACGAACTTACAATGGCACAAAGAAGATAATGAAGGCTCACAGAAGACGAGAGGAAGCACGAGAGCAGAAACAAAAGAGAAAACGAAGTGCCAGAGAACCTTTGTCAATGCAAGAAAACAAACAAATAAGTGAAACGAAAATAAGTTATAAACCATTGGTGAAGAAGAAAGAGAGCGGATTGAAACGAACTTATAATGGCATGAGAACACAAATGAAACTCGTAGAAGAAGAGAGGAACACCAGAGCAAAAGCATAGAGAAAACGCGAAGCGCCAAGAAGAAAGAAAGTATGAAAACGTAAGAGGCGCGCTTCAGAATTAAGGTAAAAAATGGTTTAAGAATGCGGTTATTATCAATAGCCGCATTCTTAAATCAAAGCGTATGATTTAAGAAGGCGGCTATTACAAATAGCTGCACTCGTAAATGAAGTTAATTTAAAAAATGCCACCGCGTTTTGAATGACAACGATTAACTCTAAAAATGAATTAAATAAATAGTCGTTGTTTATACATTTTGTCCTAGTAATTAAACCAAATAATGGAGAATTGAATCGCAACCAGCACGAACAATTGTACTGCACCAAATCCACCACCGCTTCTTCCTTGCCATATCCCATGACTTTGTTCTAAACAATAATTGTTATTGTTTAACAAAATTTATGACTGAAATAAATGATATTACATTATTTATACCTATATATATTATTGTTTAACAAAATTTATGATTGAAATAAATGGTATTACATTATTTATACCTATATATAAAAAGGATTTTTGTTATTAATTCAAGATTAAGTTTATTTGACTATATTATAAGAACATTATTATAACTCTTTTTATTGTACAAATTTGTTCCTATTTTATCGTTGTATCAATATTTCATTTTATTCTTTTATTTTGTTTTGTTATTTTGTTATTTTATAATTATTTAAATTTAAAACTAAAAAAAAGAGTTAATATTAAATTTGAATGTAAACTACAATTTTTTTTCATTCTCGCTATTATGAAATAGAACATAGATGAATAAACGAGAACAAAGATGAACAAAAGAGTAAAAGGAAGGTAAAGGATATGAGAATGAATATCTCTTTTTTCTTATATTGAAATAAAAACAAATGGTCTGAATATATACAAGTAGTACACTCATTCTATGTTTAACTAAAGAGGGAAAGAATCAATAATTAAATACTAGAATCATAACACACAAACACAAAATAAAGGTTATTCACCTCTATAAAGAGAAACAACTGATAATTAGAAAAGACACCCAATTATTCTCCTCTATAAAGAGAAACAACTGATAATTAGAAAAGACCCAATTAATATTAGGATCCTTCTATAACTCTAGTATCCGTATCCTTTAATACCCCACCACAAGCTGGGGAGCAAATATTGATGAGACCCAGCTTGGACCAAATATTCTTAAAAGATTGAGGATTTAAAGCTTTGGTATAAATATCAACCAGTTGCTCTGTGGTGGAAATGGAAAGCAAATGGATGAGACTCTTCTTTAATTTTTCCCTAACCACGTGACAATCTATTTCTTTATGTTTTGTATGCTCGTGAAACACTGGATTTGCTGCAATGTATCTTGCTGAGTCATTTTCACAGTATAAAAGAGATGGTTGCTCAAAAGGAACTTTGAAATCTTGAAGATGATAAGTTATCCATTGAATTTCACATGTAACAGTGGCCATTTCCCTGTATTCAACTTCACAAGAACTCTTTGATATTGTTCCTTGCTTCTTTGATTTCCAAGATATGAGAGAATTCCCAAGATACACACTAAAACCAGTCACTGATTGTCTTGAATCACTACAGGTGCCCCAATCACTATCACTAAAGGCTTTGAGATGAACAGAAGTAGTGGAAGAGAAAAATAGACCAAGACTTGAAGCCCCTTTGATATATCTGAGGATTCTAATCACTGCATTATAGTGAGTAATTGTAGGCTTAGCAAGAAACTGAGAAAGTTGTTGCACAAAAAATGTTATATCAGGTCGGGTATTAGTGAGATACATAAGTCTTCCAATCAATCTTCTGTAGGCTTGAATATCTGTGAAAGGAACACTTCCAGTAGAATAGAATTTCTCATGATTATCAATAGGAGTGGGTGCAGGTTTGCAGGCTAAAAGACTTGCTGTTAACAATTCCAATGCATATTTCCTTTGATTTACCATTATTCCTGTCTTACTTCTTGCTACTTCTAAACCAAGAAAATATCTTAAATTCCCAAGATCTTTTAATCTTGAATGTCTAATTCAAGGCTTGTTTGATTCGAGCAATCTCTTCTTTATCATTTCTTGCCAATAGTATATCATCCACATATACCAATAATGCTGTAAAAGATCCTTCAGAAGAATTAATGAATAAGGAATGATCATTCATAGACTAAGTATATCACATAGAAAGCAAAAATGATGACAATTTGGCAAACCATTCTTTGATGGCTTGCTTAAGGCCATATAAAGCCTTTTTTAGTTTACAAACTTTTCTTGGTGGAATCGAAGTCAATCCAGGAGGACCAACCATGTATACATCTTCTTTCAAATCTCCATGTTAAAAGGCATTGTTTTTGTCTAATTGTTTTAATTCCCAATTATAAATAGAAGCAAAAGAAAGAAGCAACCTTATGGTGGTCATCTTTACTACTGGAGAGAATGTATCAAGATAGTTAATGCCTTTTGTTTGTGTATATCCCTTTGCCACTAACCTTGTTTTATACCTTTCAATTGTCCCATCAGCCTTATATTTTATTTTGAATACCCATTTGCAACCTATGGCAGCTTTGTCCTTAGGCAGAGGAGCAGTCTCCCAAGTTTGATTTGACTTTAAAGCAAATATCTCACATTGTATAGCTTTTCTCCAACAGTCATGTTTCACAGCTTCAGAATAAGTGTTTGGCTCAACATGTAAAGAAAGAGACATAACAAAAGATTTGTAAGAAGGTTATAAATTGATATAAGACAAAACATAATTCAAAGGATATTTAACTCTTGAAGACGTATTGGAAACATTAAGATTACAATGATAATCCTTTAAATACTCAAGTGGTCTTTTTATTCTTGTGCTCATTCGAACAGATGGATCTGATTCAGAACTTTGTTCTATGTCATGATCTTCATTAAGGTTTTGGTCTATATGGGAACAATCTTCTTCTGAAACCTCAATGTGTGACTCACAATTATTATCACTACTATTTTCAGCATTATTACAAGGTGTATTATCACAAGGTGCAAGAATGGCTTGTGATGGCTGACTCAAGACAGGTTGATCTTCAGCAAAAAAAATTTGATCAATGTCAGGACTGTTAATTTCGTTGCTAGTATCTTGAACCCTTTGGTATGGAAAAACATGTTCATAAAAGACAACATCCTTAGACACAAAAATTTCTCTTGATTGAATGTTCAATAAAATATATCCTTTTGTCCCATTTTTAAAACCAATAAAAACACATTTTGATGCTCTTGGATAAAATTTTCTTCTATTTGTAGACAAAGTGCTAGCATAACATAAAGAACCAAACACCTTTAATCCATTAAAATCTGCATCAGTTTTGTAAAGCATTTCATGAGGAGAAGAATAGTTTAAAATAGGTGTGGGAAGCATGTTTATAATATGCGCAGCATGTGTCACAGAATATGACCAATAAATTTTGGGTAAATGAGATTGTATCATAAGAGCTCTTGCTACATCTAATAAAGGACCATGTTTCCGTTCAACTATACTATTTTGTTGTGGAGTATTGACACATGATGTTTGATGTACTATTCCTTTACTAACAAAAAAATTAGTTATGAAAAATTCAGTTCCATTATCACTTCTTCTTATTTTTATTTTTGTCTCAAACTGGGTTTTAACAAAAACAACAAAATTTTCCAAAGCCTCAACAACTTCAGATTTTTGTTTCAAAAGAAAAATCCATGTGTACCTCGAATAGTCATCAACTATGGTCAAGAAATATTTATGACCATGAATTGATGGTATTGAGTATGATCCCCAAATATCTACATGAATCAAATCAAAACATTTTTTTTGATTTAGATGTACTAATAGGAAATGAAAGTCTTTTTTGCTTTGCAAAATGACAAACATCACAAACAAAAGATTTGTTATATTTAACAAAAGGAAAATTATTCTTGATAACATCAATACATTTATTTGAAATATGACCTAATCGAAAATGCCAAAGGGTTTCTAGATCACTGGCACTAACTTTAACAGTATTGATGGTGTGTGTAGATTTGATGGGTGTGATTTGAAGTTTCTGGTAAGAAGGGATCCTGAGTATATAAAGTCTATCTTGCATCTTAGCGGATCCAATCATTTCATTAGATATCTTGTCCTGAATGTGACAGCCATTAGAGTCAAAGGTAAGAACACAAGATAGTTTATCAATCAATTTTGCTACTGAAAGAAGATTAAAATTGAAGCAAGGAATGTACAAAACATTGTCTATGACATGATTTTGATTGAGAAAAACACTTCCAGAATAATTGGCAATGACTTGATTTCCATTTGATAATTTGACATAAATAGGATTAATTTGATGATATGAAGTGAAATGAGTTAAGGATGAACAAATGTGATCAGTAGCACCACTATCGATAATCCAAGAAGTGAAGGAAGAAATAAAATATTACTTGTTTGATTGTAGGGATTGGAGAGAATGACAAAGACTTGATTAAAAGCATTGTCAATGAATTTGACCTGTTGTAAAAGAGCTAACAATGTTTGAAACTGCTCAAGAGTAAAATCGCTTTGTTGAGACTCCACTTCTAACTTTGAACCTTGATGATTCATTATTATTAAACTTTGTATTCTGAAAAACTACATGACTTTGATCATGGTTCCGATTTTGAAGTTTGAAATGGGGTGGAAAGCCATGTTTTCTATAGCATGTATCAATGGTATGCCCAGTCTTTCCACAATAATTGCAAATTTTGGAAGTATATCTTCTTCATACCCACCATTCATGCCATAAGTTGTAGCATTGTTTTTATAACCTCATTTGCTAGTAGCAATCATTGCCTTAGATTGATCACCAAAAACTTGCCTCTCTTGTTGTGTAATGAGAGAGTAAACTAAATTCAAGGATGAATTATCTGATGAACTAACATGGTAAAGTGAACAAAGATCTTGTGAGGGATCAACAACTTCACCCATAGATAAATGTAGCAACCAGAGCTCTGATCAGAGCTCTGATACCATATTATGAAATAGAACAGAGATGAATAAAAGAGAACAAAGATGAACAAAAGAGTAAAAGGAAGGTAAAGAATATGAGAATGAATATATCTTTTTTCTTATATTGAAATAAAAACAAATAGTCTGAATATATACAAGTAGTACACTCATTCTATGTTTAACTAAAAAGGGAAAAAATCAATAATTAAATACTAGAATCATAACACACAAACACAAAATAAAGGTTATTCACCTCTATAAAGAAAAAAAACTGATAATTAGAAAAGACACCCAATTATTTTCCTCTATAAAGAGAAACAACTGATAATTACAAAAGATACCCAATTAATATTAGGATCCTTCTATAACTCTAGTATCTGTATTCTTTAATACTCGTCAATCTAAAGATTTTCTTATTGAACAAATGTCATTATAATTTATTTTATTCTAATAAATCAATACAGGTTGTATAATTTCTTATTGTTTAATTGTTAATGTTCCTCATTTTTATTTTTTTTACTCTGCTCTTCATTTTCGTACAACAAGTGGAGGCGGAAGAGGCAGAAGATAGAGAAGCAGAATATCCCAAACTGTAACTTGAATACAGAGCATTTAAATTTTTGCACAGGTACAAGGTTATCTTAATGTCATTGTTGATGTGGGTGTCGACGGGGAGTATGGATGTGTTCTGAATACAACATTGTTGCAGAGGAAAGGGATTAGAAAATAGATATTTTCTTAGGGTTTGCTACTTGAGTTTTTCATATTATTTTTCTTCTTTTTCTTTTCATTATTATATTCCTCTTTTTTTAGTTTTATATTAGTAACAAATCAAAATTTTTGATTTACAAGTCTTGAGAATGAAACAAATGACATAATTGCTTTAATATAATATATAATTATGTTCATTATGTTATAAATTTGAATTTGTTAAATATATTTTGTATTGTAACTTAAAAAATATTTCTATCTTATTTTTTCTTAGTAATATTTGATATTTAAAAGATACAAATACACATATTATAATAATAATAATAATAAAAGTAAAAAAGGCTGATACATAAATGCAAGAGCGCCCGTGTTTTCGCTAATTTATATAAATAATGTTAGTTAATGAAAATATTTAATTTTAAATTAAATAAATTAATGGAGAGAATATTTTAAATTATAATAAGAGAAATTACAAAATTTAATAACTTTTAATATTTGAATGACTTGTGTAAATTGTATTTAAATTTCATGACATTTTAAAACTTACACCATTAAAAAAATGAAATTATTTATTTGATATGCTTTTGTATACCCTAATTTGAACGTTTGATCGTGGTTGTTTTTAAGAATATATTCATAGATGGGAGATATACTTAGTGTTTATTTGAACAAATTTACCCAAAACAATTTTTTAGAAAAAAAAAAAAAAGGTTTTGTTTGTTGGATAAGCTCTTCTACAAAGACTCATTTTTTTTTTTAAAAAAAAAAATTAAGAAAAAAAAATTAACTTTTACCGAAATTAATTTGTAAATTTTTTTATACAACTTCTTTAAATTCTTGCTTTACTTTGTCTATAAACTAATTTTTTGTTCTAAATATATTTATAGATAAAGTTGTAGAAAGATACAGTATTAACCAATTTGAGTATGAGGAAATGAAAGAAAGTGTTTCTTTTGTGTTTTGTACTCTTAACATTTTGATGCATAAAGGTGATTAAGCCATGGAAGTTCTTAGCAGGAAAAGAAACAAAAGTGATGAGAATTGACAAGCCAACTGTTATAGTTTAATAGATGGCAGGCATAACATATGGCATGCCAGCATCAACCCCAGACACTCTTGCAGATTCCAATCTCTCTGCTTAATTTCAATGTATAAATATTTGAATAAAAAACTTACACTATTTAACCACAACTATATTTATTTTATATAATTATTCACTAAAGTACCAGTTTTAAATATAATCACACATTTTTTTTTTAAATTTTATCACACCTCATAAATATTTCATATGAAAGTTATTATTTACTTTCAATTAAAATTTTACATTTTAATTTTCTTTGGTCCATATTTACTATTAGATTCTCTTAAGAGAAAAGTATCTACTAAAAATTATGATATTGCATGTTATTTTACTTATTTCTTAATTTTATACATATTTCAATAATATATCCCAAAATTAAAAACACAAGTTTCCCCTTTTAATTGACAAAACACTTCCTTAAAAATAAAATGTAAAGTGATGTAAAATTGTCGGAGCTGATCGTACAATGATGCATGTGGCAAGTTGGATGAAATCATAACATTTTTTTCTCATTTATCAAATATTTTAATAACCCTTTTTTTTTTTCATATAATAAGAACACAATATTAATTCACTCAATTGATGAACTATACGTTATTGTTAAATTGTAATTACTAAGTAACTGAATAACCATGACGACAAAATTTAATGGTCTACATGCAATGCAACTTGATTATCCATCGTATCCCTATCCAAGGCAACAAACTCGATAAATTCATTATACAAGAGAAAAAATATATATGTTTGTAAGAACTATAGTAATTGAGGCTTCAAAACATGAACAAAATTGATTTCCTGAGGCGTGAGTAATTACTCTCCATAAGGACTTATCTGCGGTGTATTGTGCAAGTCCCTTAGGATACAACAGGGATTTTTCGAAGATTTTCGAGGATCAGAACTAGCAAGTTACTCTTAAAAGAATAAGGACCAAATAAACTCAGAAATAAAATAAAATAATAAATAGAGAGAGAGAGAGAGAGAGAGAGAGAGAGAAAATGGGGAAGAAGATGGTGGACGAGAGAGGAAGAAGATGGTGGACGAGAGATGTGATTTTTGAAGCAAAGGGTTACACTATTTATGGATGGAGAAAATAACCACATCCCACTACGTGAGCAACACTGCTTCCCACGGTCAAGGCGATTCCGAGCTGTTGCGGAGAAAAAGACTGCGTCTTCTTAGAGAGTGCGAAGCAGATCTAGATTTGTTGAGAGCACACACACGTTCTGAGTGACTCATTCAAGGTAGGAACCATTGCTAGAGGTCCCCTTAGGTTGCGGAACGTTTGGACTCTATCCCATGTTCAACCTCTACGAACGAGGGTTTCAAACGTTGGTCCTCTGCGAGCGAGGGTTTCGGAGGTGTGTGCACACACTCTGTTTTTTGTTTATACACACACTCTGTTTTTACGTTTTCTATTTTGCAATATCATAAATTCTGTTTTACAACAAGAATTTGTTCGTAAAAAATATATAAAGAAAATAAAATAAAATAAACTTTATTATCAATTAAAAATTAAATAAGTTCGAGATCTCACATTCACTAAAGATAGGTTAAATTACATTATATAGTTTAAAAAAAATCATCAAATAGAAATTAAATTTAGAGACAAAAAATAATTAGTTATTATATTGGCTAAATTAGATATTATTTTAGAGACGGTAAAATTATTAGTATCTAAAGTAATTTTTATTATTAATAAAAATTTATAAACTAATTTCTAAATTGGTATCAGTTAGCTACCAAAGTTTTAGCTATCAACTCTAAAATTTAAATTAATTGGTAGCTAAAACTTTAATAGCTAATTAGATACCAATTTAGAAATTAGTTTATAAATTTTTACTAGTAATAAAAATTACTTTATATATCAATAAGTTTTTTAGTCTCTAACATAGTATATAATTTAGTCAATATAGTAATTAATTATTTTTTTAGTCTAAAACTAGTTTCTATTTAATAATTTTTTTTAGTGATATAAATGATTAAAAACCTTATGTTATAAATTAGTTTTAAGATGTTGAACAAATCTTAAAATTCACTTCTCATAATATGGGACTCTATCTTAACAAGATTAATTGGGTGTCATCTATTATTGATGTTGTCACATCATACAAATATTTAGTTTCATACTCGAGATGTTTACTTCCTAATAAAATAGATTATAAATTTTTAAAAATATTAATCTAAATATTTTAAAAATATTAATCTAAATATTTTAAAAATATTAATCTAAATATTTTAAAAATATTAATCTAAATATTTTAAAAATATTAATCTAAATATTTTAAAAATATTAATCTAAATATTTTAAAAATATTAATCTAAATATTTTAAAAATATTAATCTAAATATTTTAAAAAACTAATTTATGAATAAATTAAACATAAAAATTATTAATTTTTCTCTTAAAAGTAGTTTTGAGAAATTGATTGACGCGGCAATGATAAAAGTAAGAGGAATGAGGAGACATATGAATAATCCCACCCAATATATCAATATATGGTGTGAGAGATATCTTCACATAGATATTGACCAAAAGAAAAACTTAGAATATATTGTATGAGCTTCGTAATAGTGTTAAGGTACTAAAATATGTAAAACAGTTTTATTTTTTACCTGATTACTTTCTGTACAACTTGAGTAGTTATATTGAGTAACTCGTCCTTAGTAAGTACCTATATAAATTCGCATTACAAAACATTTATTCCAATAGCTTCTATTTTAAATGAATCTTAATTTTTATAAAACATATTTATCTGGCAAAACCTATAAGTTATATGAGTCGATTTGAACCCAGTATGCTTAAAAATAATTAATATATAGAATTCACATATTTTAAGTATCTCATTAAATTTAAATTCAACCAAATTCAAATAAAAAATTATATCCTTGCATAAAATAAATTGATTCTAATAAAAAGTAGTTATCATCAAATTTCTTTATTTAATATATAGTTTCAAATATATTTAGATTAGATACAAGTGTTGTTTTATGATACAAAGATTGTAAATAGCTGACAAAGTCTTGAGATTAAATTTATTTGTCCATGTGGAATGAGTGTTAAAAGAATCCACATAAAAATTGTCTAAAAAGCCAAGTGTGCACCTATATAAGCTGTGAAATACATGGATGATCCACGGACTTATTTTCAAATATCGAAGAAAATAATTCTAAACTTAAATATTATCCTATTATCAATATATAAATTCTTCTAAGAAAACTTTGTATTTTTTTATTTATTGAGACTAAAATTAGACCAAACAGACCAATTTAATCAGAAACTAATCAGGTTGCTAGTTTGGATAAGTAAAATTAGGAGTAGAAAATTCGTTTTGGACTGATATTTAAAAAATAGATATTTTTTATTTCTTCAAATGATTTTACGATATATAGAGGTTCATTCGTGAAATGTAGGTATACTATCATGTAGTTATTCAATCATGATTTTCTATATTGTATGGGATGTAATATAATCCTTATATGTTTTATTTCTTTTTCTTTTTTCAATTTTCTATTGTTCTATATTAATCTATTACTTATATATACATGTTATATTGGAAAAGTTCTATCCTTTTATCCCAATAAATCTTAATTAACTTCACCACACTTATTGACTACTACCGTGGTTTTCTGTGAAGTTAGAATCGTAATTCAATGGTAGAAATAGCGCAGGTTTCGTAGTTCAATCCTGTCTTGGCTTACACTACATTTATTCATAATTACATACACTGTGGTCCAAATTTTTCTATAAATTCTGATAAATTAATATGAACTTACGTTTAATTTTAAAAAAGATGAAGGAAAAAGTTCTACAAGACGGTTTAAACTTACAAGGGAGACTCACTGCATTTCAGCTTAATTTTACTAGTGTTTATAAAGAAATTTATTAGAACAGGAGTTATGCAGTGTAGAAGTGTAACAATATTACTCACTGAAGTTTAAAAGGTATTTAGCAGAGGCAGATATATCTACAACAGAGAGTTTAGTATGTTTATGCTTTATTTACTGTCCATCCCTGCGAGTACCCAAATCAGAAGCAACTTGAGCTGCTCTAGTTAGAGCACCTGACACCCACAAGGCTCCTTTTGAAAAATAGCTGCTGTTTACCACAGAGTTTGCAGCCGCAGCTACCGACCTTCCCGCTGTGGATGCTGCCGCAATGGTTGTTTCAGAGACATTATATCTCTGATCTACAGATTTAACAGCTCCAATACCGGCAGATATCTTATGTGTGAGGCCAATTCTCTGGCTCAGTTCAGAAACCTTTGCTGTTGCAGTGGCAGAAACCTGATGAGACTCGTCAAAGTCTTTAGCCTTAGCTAGGGCATCCTTGCTGAGAACATATCCCTTTGCTACCATGGTCTTTACGACTTCTTGGGCCATGGTGACTGCTTCTCCAGCAGAGGAAACAAATTGACTGTTCTGTGTCTGAAAGAGAAAATGTGGAAATATAGCATGTCACACCATGAGCAGAAAGCCATAATAAGTAGCAATTTATCGATTGAGAAAAATATATATACATACAGCTGAAGCAGCCTCGTCCCCGTGACTATAAGAGGGCCGGTTCCAAAAATCAAACTCATTTTCATATTGCCCCCATCGTGTTATGCATACGCGTTGATCTAAAATAGTGGCTCCCTAACAGAACATATTAGGAAGAAAGGCACAAATTATTAGACACTACTCATTAGGAAGATGTTACTTGATGTATACCTGCATGCTATTTACAGTAGAATGATTAGTTCATTACATACAGTTAGTCAACTACGCAGTTATTCAGTTGTTATATTAGGAGACATGGTTAAAGATTAAGTACCTGTAAATAAGACATTCCACAACAACAGGTTCCGGTGTTATATAGAAGAACAAATAAAAAGTAAACTGACAAAATATGAACAAGCAGAAAAATAGAAGGCTGTAATTTATAATTGCAAGCACACCACTACAAGCTGCCACTGCTCTTCATATAGAGCTAAAACATAACTGAAAATTTTGAAAAAAAAGCACAACCATAAAAGCATAATGTAACAAAAATAAATCACAATACCATTATCTAAAGATTCTGTCAACTGACGATTAATTATTTAGTAACATCTTTGGCTGAATAACCAAGGCATTTTCCAACAGATTCAGTGACAATGTTCATTTTCATAAATTTAAAGTCATTTTACGAAGAACATATTACGGAACTTATCACTGAGGCAACTTAATAACAGTAGAGTACACGACCGTTCCAGTGTCGACATACAAGTATTCTGGACATGGGTTTGTTAAATACTCACACTAAGCAAACATGCAGTTTCTTGTGAATATGCATCTTTGAACGTCACATAACCAGTACAAGCATAATCACCAGACCTGTACTCAGCAATAACCAGTCATCAGATCAAACTTTAAATAGCCAAAAATTAATAATATCTCAAACAAACAAATGTGGTAAAATCCAAAACTTGGTAATTTCAGCTGGACTGCTAAAACAGACATTACCAAACATGAATGATCCATCCTCTTTCACAGGCAGGAAAAATAAAAATAATTCCTCTATGGAAAAGCTTAATAGAGTTAACAAATTCAAAAACACCAAATGAATATTTATATTCATATCCAAAACGCCTTGTTAAAATCAATGTGTCTGTGTGGTGTAGTTGGTTATCACGCTAGTCTCACACACTAGAGGTCCCCGGTTTTAACCCAGGCTTAGACATTTTTCTAAAATTACTTTTAGTAAATTTAATTTTATGGTAAATACATGGGCCTCACAAATTTGTCCCTCCCAAGCCCAATTTTCGAGAAAAAACAATTCTAAAGAAGAGAGAACAAAGAGGTGCAATAAAAAAATAACAGATCTATCTACTGATACAAATTGTCTTATTGAATTTGTTTCCGGGTCAAAATTTATAAATGTTAAGATAATCATCATCTAGCAAGCAGAATGCTAGAATCACTCATGCCACTTCCATGTTGAGAACTCATTCGACCTTGGACTTTGGAACCATTCACAAAGTTAACATGCATCAGGACCGACTTCACAAAGCTGACCTTCACAGATTGGTTCCGCCAAGACTATTCCTATATAAGAAAAATTGGCCAACTAGTTAGAGATCTAATCCTCCAAAAAACTAATCCAATCCTATATAAGGTTTAATGACTTTCCCACCAAAAATACTCCTATATAAGGTCTAACCACTTTTCCCCCCAAAACTCCTCCTATGTAACTGGGTATGCATTAGGACTGACCTCAGAGCTGAACCCCACATGTTGGTGATAATTGGCACTTATACTTGCTTTTCAGCAGTATTTTGGTGTAATTTGATCAATATTGCAATAAATACCTTCTACATTTTACAAGTTCAGTTGTATGCCTTTTTCCACTGGATCTTTATCTTTTAGTTTAATTTTGAAGGAAATTCAGTTTAAGCTTTTTGCAGAAAGATGACAACAGGTGCTCCCACCAAGACAGTGAAGAAATGAATTTTCTTAAGAAGCCACTAACTGCACTTTTAAGTGAGCCTCCCACTTGAAGCTTGAAGATCCACAAACCTAGCTTAAGTGAGGTATATAGCTCACTTAAAAGAGCCCCTCAACTAAAGCCTAGAAACTATGTACATGCTCATTTAAGGAAGCCAACTTTTCTCGCTAAAGCAAATCTATCACTTGAGGTCCACGAAACCTGTATTTAAAAGCCTAAGCAGCCAAAAAGAAAATATGCTTTTGGAGGCTATGACTGAAGCATTTCGAAGAGAGGTGACTATGAGGGCTTCTATGCTCAAGGTATGCTCTCAAAGAATTTCTTCATCATCTTTTCTATCATTCATGGCCATGACTAGGATCGAACTTGTCATTGCAGAAACAACACAATCCTTTATACCAATGAATATGCTCTTTGCTTGAGAGAGGTGTTTGTATTTAGTGTGGGGAGGAGCCAGCAATGAGGGCAAAGGAGCACGAACGGCCAGAGGTGGGCCAACCACTAGAGGTGGAAAAGTTGAAGGAGAAGAAGAGATAGTTATCTGTGGACGATGAGTGCAAAAAGAGCAGTGTAAATGCTCAAATTTGTCTTCCTGTAAATGTGCTACTTGGGGAAGCAAGACTGGTTTATGCACTTGAACTCTTGTCTAATTTCTGGTGTGAGACCAGAGTTGAAACAACTCAAAAGAAAAGGGTGAGGCAAACCCACAATGCAATTAGCCAAGCGTGTTTAAATTTTGTAAGGAAAGAAGGGTTAACGGAGTCGTGTTGTGCTAACTTGAAGAGAGTGCTGCAGGGGTTGTCAGAGTAAGACAGCAAATCGCATCTCAAGCCCCTATAATAACCCTTGCCAAAATAGGATAAGGTCACTGTGGTACATACACTATTACCAACTAAGAGTTGATCCTTCCATGTAGAATGACACAATGGAAAGTTGTTCAGATTCAGGAGGGCTGAGGTACTCAATGTTTTGAAGTTTGAAGATCCACCCTATAGCTTCAGTTAAGGGTGGTGGGGAATGGATGAAACAGGGGAAGTAGATTGAGGGATGGAGAGAGAAGATCATTGAGTGAGAATTGCATCAATCTTAGCTGAGAGATATTTTTGAGTGGATGTGATAGTGGAGTAATTCTTGGTAAGGAACTTCACAGACTCTCCAACGGGTATTATCATCCATAACAATGAAAGCACTAAATTCATATGAACACAACCAATTTCCTTGAGTTCAAGGCCAACTCCAAAACATAAACAAATAAATTGATAATTCTCTTGCTTCTATTTATTAGTCTGCATGGTTTATATAAAGGATGGCTCAATACATCAATGGTAACACACAAATGCAGAGATGCAATAACAGAATGATGCAATGGTGAAATAACATAATGTCTATGTGGCAATAACAAACTAAAGGAATATAACAGAATAAGAAAAGTGAATTCTATCGTGATTGAGATCTGAATCTTCAGTCACCATAACGACTGGGGTTGAGAATGTTCCTTTTGGGCCTGTCTTCTTCTACTGAATGCTCCTCATTACCAAGTGTATTCCCTTCTCTATCACTAATTTTCCATGTTTGTTGGGGTTTAATGTAGTTAAACTACTTCCATGTGATTACTGTTTTTCTATCAAAAAAGTTGTTATTGTTATCTTTTATACTTATTGTCTATTTTTAGATTGATCACCAAGTTACTTGATCCTCTATGTTCACTTGTTCTAAAAAACTCATTTGGAATTGCGAATTGGAAAAGACAAACTCAATTAGAATTGGTCATCACTAAAACCTCTTTTATTAATATAAGTCGTTTGGCTACACCAAGCCAAGAGATTGGTAGTGGAATCAAGGAACTTGGATTCTTTTGCTTAATGAACCAAGGCTAGTATAAAAATAAGGGTTAATGATAACATAGTTTTATTGGAATAGGAATAATAGACAATGCATGGTGTGTTAGTTTAGTGAAGTTAAACACAGCTATTCTTACAATTTTAACAACCCCTTTTCTCTAGCATACCAAGTATTCGATGAAATTCCCATGTAGCTTTCCTTATCTTAAACTCTTTACTTTCTACAATTGTTTTACTCTTGCCAAAATCCAATTGTAGAGTAAAAACAATTATACCATTAGAGAGGCCATGTTCGCTATATAGGCCTAACGACTATTCCTGCAAAAACTACTCCGATGTAAGGCAGATTTGCCAACTGGGTATGAATTTAATCCTCAATTTTCCCCTCATAGTCGGAGTTATTGCAGATAACAACCACCGGATACCTAATCACCTCTGTACTGAATCCCTTCCTTTGCTGCGCACAACCAGCCGGAAATCGCCTTAGCTATGTCTACATTTGGTTTGTGAACCGAACACAATTAACATTTATAGATTCTTCCAATTCGGATTCACAGCTATGACGAGTCAACAATTACAATCAACAAGTACAAAAATTTGAGCTATGCTATGAAACTTAATAAAATCAACATCATCAACAATTAAGAATTACCCAATTCAAAAAAAAATTATAATTTTTCTAAGGAGAAAGAATCATTTGATTTAAAAGCTTACCTTATAATTTCAACAGTCTCAATGACACCAGAGAAAGCAAAGAAGTCACGGACATCCTTCTCAGTGACCTTTGGAGAGAGTCCCGTAACCTCTACAGCGTACCCTCCAGAACTCATCTTTCTCAGCTGTGTTCTGAAACTACAAGGAAATAATTAACTATAACATTCCAGAAGATTAAAACAAAAAGGAGAATGTTAACTCAGGGCACTTAAGAAAGTAAATTAATGAAGGTTTCAATTATTTTATTTTGAAACAAGTGATAATTAAAGATTCAATCTAAAGAAGAGTAATAACAAGAAAGAAATTGTGAAAATGAAAGTTTAATAGCAAATATTATTAGAAAAAGAAAATAAATTCAAAAAATAATAACAACATAATGTAGCAAACATTACGACTTCAGTAGAAATTTTATAAAATGGTATTAAAATCCTAAACCTTAAACAACGTATATTAACTTAAAATGTACAAAAATATTAAAAAATTAAATGGTTGATCTTTTGAAAATTTGACGTTTCCAATTTTTTTTTGGAATTTGTCATATGGTATTTTTTTACCTAATTTTTTAGCAACTTTCATTTTTAATACATTTCAATTCGATTTCTAATATTAGAAGTGAAGTTATGATCATTTAAAGTTTTTAAAAAATTTTCCTACAAAATTTTAATATTTATAATAATTCAATTAATTATTCTATTTAAAAAAAAATAAAAAAATAAACAAATTTTTAAAAAATAATCAATAAAAACCTGAAATCGTGTTCTAAATACACAATTTCAGTGTAAGTACAAAAGTCGTGTCACTTTAACATAAGTTTAACTTGACATGGAAAAAATGGTACCACCATGTTACGACTTTTTCATGACGAAGTCGTGTCATATTGACATGACTTACCAAGATTCATAATTTTTTATAAAACAACCCTAGTTTAGTAAAAAAGGAAAAACATTGTCCCGAGTTTGTTTATATGCAATGTGAAACTAGCAATGTAATTTAAATGACAAAATTACAATGAAAAACAATGCATGCTTGTACCTGAAGAGGTACTTATTCATGATATGTGGATGCATGTTTAAATGTACTATATGTAAGTAAAATGTGACCAAGACACAATGCATGCTTGTACTTCAAGAAGTACTTATTCATGATATGAAAATGCAAATGTGACACACTTATTTGTATGTACAAGCAAAGTGACGGGTAGAGGAATGCAAAATCTCCCTTTGTCCTTAAAAAAGGTTTAACATAGCATCTTAAAGATCTAAGAGAGTAAATGCACACTCACAGGGATAACTCATAATCCTTAAGGTATTAGGGTACTAGAGTTATGACTCACTTCACCAAATTTCCCATAACAATTGGGATTCAACTTGATGTGAGAATACAAATGAAGAGAATAAAATCTAGTTGGGGTTTTCACAATGACCAAAAGGGAATCACAATGACCATTCTCGTGCCACTCATCTTGGTACGTTTCTCTACACTTTTTTTTCTCTACGTCGCTAGTCCTTACATTCCATCTTGCATCGCATGATCATTCTGGTGATGCCCAATCTTATGATAGACCTGTGCCACCAGTAGCTCCAGGATGCAAACTCACCGCTGCCGCCCAGCCCCACTCTTTGCAAGTCACCCAACATCACCCTGCCCCCTCCGCTACACCTCAACCTTTTATGTTATATATTCATAATCATTTGAAAATAAAAAATAAAAAATAGAATTTTTAAAGACAATTTGATTAAGGAATCGTTGTTAAAAATGTGACAAATAACGACAATTCCTTATTCCAACTGTCATTAAAAGTCCCATTCTTTTTTAAATAACGACGAATTTTCTTAAAACATTATTGATATGTATCTTAGAACGACAAGTATAAATTAAAACTATCATTGAAATTATTTTAAATAACAACGGGATCACTTGTTATAGAAAAATGTGTCTTACAATGAAATCTCAATCAACAACAATTTTACAACTGTTTAATGACGATTATTAATCATTGTTAAAAGCACTTTCCCATTAGTACTTTTATTAATTATACAAAAGTTATATTTATATATAATATTGTTATAACTAACACACGTGAAATATACCTAGACTAACAAGGAAGAATGTAAACAATATTTCTCATTATCGAGCTGAAAGTCACTTAGACAAGTTCACTATACACTTCAGGATTTAGTAGATGTTAAGATACTAGAAAGTCTAATAAGATCATCTATCATATGTGATAGAAGTTACATACCAAACACTAGACGCTCTAGCATAGTTGAACAATCTATAAACCTTTGAATAAGATTTTAGTGAATCAATCTTCATATATTTTAAAATAAAATAGTTAGAATATTTAGTAGTTTATTTCTTTGAACATGTGCCCATATAAGAATTGTTAGCATTCTCCTTTCATAATTCGAATAGAAAAGTTTGCATTCCTTCCGGTTAAATTCATCCCATAATTTTGGGGAAAACATATACTTTAATGTTTATAAAAATTTAATTAGACATTAAAATTAAGTAATTATAGTTTATTGTGAATATATTATTCAATTTTAAAAAAGTGTTGATTTTTTTTTATAGTAGTGCTAATTACTTATGTAAGATATTAGATAGTTTGTTTGAGATTATTTAAAAAACAGTGGTTGTTTAATAAATAAATTTATGTTTTTTAATACGTTTATCTAATCTACTTTTTTAAAGAATAATTATTATTTTTTTAAAAAAAGTAAATGTACGCTTTCTTAAATAAGTGCTTTTGTTTTAAATTACTTATTATTTTATAAACATTCATTTAAAATTTAAACAAACGGGTCCATTTATAACTATAACTAATAATAAACTTTAATCAGTTCTTTAATTTTATTTTATCAGAAAAAAGAAATTATATAAACTTTAATCATAACGAAAATACACTAGCGTTTCTACTAATTACTAAATAATATATGAATATAGAATTTAAAAAGTAGCAAATGAAATGTGTTATTAAATTTATATAAAGATAAAAAATACACATTCATAAAACTATGAAATGAATAATAGATTTAAACCTTTATTTAAAGAAAAAATATATATTAAGCGTCCATTTCGTGAAGAAATTTGGTAGATGTTACAAATTGGTTTTCTTCATAAATTTATCAAAACTAAATAATTATTGTATCTTGATTTTGATCAACTTCTCACTTCTCTTGTTCATTTACTTTATAGTTTAACCAATGAATTCTCTTGTACTATACAAGCATTTCATGAAATTATTAAAACGTCTCACAAGTAATACTTGGAATATAGTGTCACCAAATTCACATTTTTTTAATGATATGGACTAATATCATTACAACAAAAAATGGTTTTAATGGGGATTTATTTTTACATTATCGAGGGTTAAAACCTCTATTAAGTCATTTATCTAGGGTTGTAGTTTCTCCCTCTAAACCATGCCTGGGGAACATGTTCCCCAGAATTGTTTTTAAACCTCGGAAAAAGTCTTTCAGAACCCTGGTTAAATACCATGGGTTTAAGAACCTCTGTAAAATACCATGAGTAAAATATCATGAGTTTTAAAATTTTCGTAAAATGACTTGCCATTTGAAATAACCTTCAACCCCATTTCCCACTATCTCTAACTATCCTTGTGACTTCTCTCTTCCACCTTAGACATACTGCTCTCCAACACAGGCTCAATGGCCACCGACGACAGTCCTAATAAGGAATCACAATTCAATCACACTTATGTTTATTATATCTAAGGAGAAGAAACACTAAATAAGGCACTGTCTTCTTCTTACTCAAATATTGCTTCTTCCATCACCTTACTGCCCCAACTTGGGTCACTAGCCACTGTTACCTAACTCGACAACAACTAATGTTTATCACTACTTTATATATTTTAACTAATTGCATTATTTATTAGATATGGGCTTCAAAGCCATGTGTGTTCTTGGCTAAAGATTGCAAGAGCATATTGCGAGGAGAAATTAGCTTTATCACTTCTCACTTTCACAATGAAATAATTATTAGATGCATTTTAAAATAAAGATCGTAATTTAAAATATTTTAAGATTATGAGAATTAAATATTAAAAATTATAAGTTAAACTAAAATTGCACATAAAATATACATACATCTAAAGCTAAAACAAAATAAGTCAAATTTTTTGAAGTATGAGTTAGTAACAAAAAAAAAACTAGGAATTAATAAACCAACTACCATCAATCATAAAAAATATGCAAATACTGTTGAAATACTTATTATTCAAGATTAGTTGTTGATATACTTATTATCGAAGGTTATTTTGCTGAGTTTTTAAAATAAATTTTTGAAATTTTAGAAAACTTATTTGTATTGTAAAGTTACAATTTCAAAATTTAAGAGAATTTAGTTATAAAATATATTAAAACTATGTAGTTTTTAATTATTTATTTATAAATAGATTTAATTTTATTTATTTATTGAAGTTTGAAAAATTTTGTAGTGTTTTATTGAGGTTCTACAATAAATCTTTGGAATTTAACAAAGGTTATAAAAAAAACCTCCGTTATTTTGCTAAGGTTTTAGAATAAACCTTTGAAATTTAACGAAGGTTAAAAACACCTCCGTTATTTTGCTGAGGTTTTAGAATACACCTTTGAAATTTAATGAAGGATAGAAAAACTTCCATTATTTTTCCGAGGTTTTAAAATAAACCTTTGAAATTTAATGAAGGTTAAAAAACCTCCATTATTTTGTTGAGGTTTTTTAATAACCTTTGGAACTTAACGAAGGTTAAAAAAACCTCCGTTAATGAAATCAATTCCTAGGGTTGTATCAACCTCCGCTAAATAACCGCTGTTAAAACCCTTTTTTCTTATAGTGTATGTCCTGTTTGGGTATGACCAATATAGTCCCACATCGCTTAGGAGTCGAAGCTAAGGTTAGTTTATATACATCTTCCTCCCTTCACCCACCGAGACGTCTTTTAAGGACAAAACCATGACGGAGCACTATAACATCCCGCCAAAAAAACTTTTCATATTTATAAAATGAAATAAAGGTAAAACAATAATATCGAAGTGAACATATGTATATATATATATGTATAATGAAATTTCTCCTCACAGGGAGTTTAATACATAACCAAATTAGTTTTCCAAACTTAAACAAAATACAGCAAAATAGAAAAACAGGCGATCTCCTAACAGAAAACAGGCGATCTCCTATCAGAAACAGAAAACAGGCGATCGCCTAACAGAAACAGAAACAGGCGATCTCCTTCCGGCGACCACTCACTGAGGAGCTCTACTTCCTGTAACATCATCTGCTCCCGTGTAAATTATACACGATCATCACAGGTTTAAGAAAACATCCACAAAACAAGAACGCAGGGTAAGCTAGATATTTTAAAGAGAATTTGGATATGAAACTTTAAAATCAAGATAAAACAATTTTAAAACACTCACGTAAAATCCATCAATTTTCCCATTCATTTCACACACTTCACAATTTCATCAAGTGTTATTTGTTTCACATAAACCATCAAGTGTCTATCAAATTTCAATGTTTCTCTTTCTCACGTTAGACTTCCACTAACTCACCACACATAGACACATACCACACCACTGTAAAGTCCACACAGGACAGCTCGTGAAGTCCACACAGGACAGCTACTGAAGTCCACACAGGACAGCTACTGAAGTCCACACAGGACAGCTCGTGAAGTCCACACAGGACAGCTAATGAAGTCCACACAGGACAGCTCGTGAAGTCCACACAGGACAGCTAATGAAGTCCACACAGGACAGCTAAAGATCATCAATTCACCCAATGCACCATACAACACTTAAATGAACGATTCCAACCACAGCAACAATCGTATCAAGGTTCAGATTTTCCAATATCACATGCATTTCACATTTCAATCTCAAACAGTTTCAAACGACACTAAAACAGGGGAGTTCGAAATTAACATTTAAAACCGGCGATCACGTCGCCCCACACATAAAAACAGAGCATCGTGAAAAGAATATGAAAACCGGCGACCACGTCGCCCTCACTTCAGAACCTACTCGCCTAATGTTTTATAAACGAAAAATGCTAGCTTCCCTTACCTGGACTAGCGTAAACTTCTCTAAGAGCTCCAACCCAACGAGATTCAAGGATGCCTTAACTCTGTTTTAGCGTCCGGTTTGGAGAACTTGCAGAGAACCTCCCAGGTGCTCTATGGTAGTCGCCGATAGCCAACTGGTGCGCTAGGACGTCTGAACGTATGGAGAAGGAGAGGGAAGAAACAGGGAACCAAAGTTAACTCACTCAATCACTCTCGAACCAGCCACGTTTTCTGCCTCTCAGGAGTGAGTTTTGAATCTAAGCCAACTTGCCCAGAAATGCCGCTGCCACCACCCACTCTGCAGGAAAGCTTGCGTGCACACTTCCTTGAACAATATGACCACGTGGGTCTCTGTGCATACCAAATCTCTGATGCTACTATTCTGAAACACTCCTAATGTCTACGTGTCGCGCACGCAGAACGTTCATGCTGGGAGCCTGGGTCCCACCTTATCTGTGTGAAACTCGACATCGCGCGATAATCTTCCACCGATGACCGCTCGCGCGATGACTATCCACCGATGTCTCATCCTGGCGGACGACCGATGTCTTTCTCTGGAAGGCGACCGATGTCTCGCCCTGGCGATGACCGCATTCCTCGAGCCCTGGCGATGTTCGCATGTCTCGCGCCCTGGCGATGCCCGCATGTCTCTCGCCCTGGCGATGCCCGACGACACATCGCCACGCCTTGCTGAAGGTTCTTCATCCCACTATGTTACGTCCAAGGTATCATCTCCACATGACTTGGTGACGTCGGTAGCTTCACATTTCCAAGAGTAGATCAGCACTACTCCTCGTGCGCCCATGCATGCAACACTAAGAACGATTACTTATGCTCAAGCATAGAGCTTCGCATGCACAGCGTATCTAAGGCTTAACCCACACCTTGATACGCGTGGTTTTTGGAACCCACTATGGTTAATCCAGCATCTTGACCACATACTACGTGCACTCCCGTCGATCACGTACACCATAGGCGATTGGCGGTCATGTCTCCTTTAGGCGACAGGCGATTATGTGCCAGAGAAGTCGGAGATCGCCTCCGTCTTCAACAACGGCGATCTCGTAGACTTCTAAGCTACGCTTTTCTTCCTTTACTCTTCTTGATCCACATGTCTTCCTCGAGCACATCCACGTGATTACCTCACGATAAAGTCATCGCACCTGACTACTTGGTTAATACAATGGTCAGCCGACCGACCTCTACCAGCTGACCCCAGACCTTGGGCGACGTCCGAGGTCCGACTACTACGAAACTTCATTTACCAGCTCTTTGTATTTTAAATAATAACATCTTCTGAAATTATTTAAATATAACACTTTCATTCCAATTAAAGTTTCTAGGTCCTTACAAGCACCAATCTCCAAAGTGGACAATACCTCAGATGTGGTGATTGACCCTAGGGATGCTATCTCTTGGACTTGAGGTTGAAACATGTCATTTTGTTTAGTCTATTGAAAAAAAAAGAATGAAAATGAAAAATAAAATATAGTTTTTTTCTTCAAGGATAGCAAAATTTAAACTTGAGAAATTATGCAAAATATTCCAACAAACTCAAATCGAGTGGTAATTGTGAAAAAATGTATAAATCTAGAGATCGTTGTTGCATTTTCGAGTTGTATCCTTTTAACTAAGCGAATATTTATATTTTGAAATTAAAAAACTTTTCAATAAGTTTTTGAAATGTTAAAACAATTGTTTTGGTGCTCTAGACAATTGATGTTATGGGCTAAAGAGGATGACCAGTTTAGCATTGTAGTGACCGTCTAACACTTTGGATTAAGTTAGACAGTCATTGTTCATGTCATATGGTGATCATCTATCATGGTAGACATCCAAATGATGATCATCTATCATGGTGAATGTCTAGACATTGACCGACTAGTGTTTCTACTATTTTCTTGTTGATTGTTTAACATTTTCAGCAACATTATATAGTAACCATCTACCATTGTTTTTTCTTTGCTTCATAGCCTATTTTTGCTACTAATGGTTTATGTTTTTTTTTTATTCTTGTTAATGACTTGATATGCTATATATAGGGTTAAGTTATTCAAGTTAGATAGGTTTTTCATACTCCTCTATTGTATCATGTTTTACTGATTCAAAGTTCAAGTTTCTTATTCAGTGGGTTTTAACGTGATTTAGGTTTTTCTTTTTGATCTCTGATGTTTGTTTTCATTTTTGAAATATGGTAAAGCATATTCAATATGGTATCAGGGCATGTTAAATCTCGCTCTGTTACCACTTTCTTCATTTCTTGTGTTTTTAGTTTTACAAAAGGTATGGAATCTTCAACCGTCGATATGCAAAACATGATGGATTTTTTCTCTAACCCTTCGAGCATGTATTATCTGACCCTAAGGAAAACCTAGGTATGGTTCTTGTTTCTATACCTTTAAGAGAAGGCAATTATCATTCATGGAGGCGTAGTATGAGACACGTATTGGTTTCTAAAAGTAAATTGAAGTTTGTCAATGCTGGAATAAAGATTCCTGAATGTGATGATCCCACATATGAAGGAAAAATGCAATATGATGGTGTTCTCTTGGATCACATGGACTCTTTTGCCACAAATAATTGAAAGTGTCCTCTACATTGATGTTGTCGAGACTCTTTAGGAAGATCTTAAGGAAAGGTCTTCAAAAGAGAATTGTTTTAGGATTTCAGATTTATTGCAAGAAATTCATTCATTCAAATAAGGGGAAATAAGTATTACACAATTTTATATTGATTGTAAGATTCTTTGAGAAGAATTAGAGTGTTGAAGACTTGTTCTTGAATGCATCTATGATGTACCTTGCACTTGCATTTTGTCCAAAATCACTATGAAATATAGAGATGATGAGCATGTTATATGCTTCTTGAAAGGATTAAACGATGTTTACAATAATGTTAAGACTCAAGTGCTCCTAATGGAACCTCTTATAGGTATAAATAGTGTTTTTTCTTTAGTGGTGCATCAAGAACATCAATTGATCAACAATATGAGTTTGATTCATGAAGCCAGACCTATTATAAATGCGTTCAGAAGCAAAACAATTGGAAGCCTCAAGGAAGAGAAGGTGGCTGGAAAAATTATAGTAAGGGAAGATGACGATTCTCTACACAAGGTAAACAAATCAATTATTGTAATAAACCTAATCACATTGTTGATGAATCTTACGCCAAGCATGGATACCCCTTTGGTACAAGAAACAATATTCTTCTACTAGTGGTACTGATAAAAAAATGAACAAGTATGCAATATTTCTATACAAAACATCAAGGAAGATCATGAGATAGATGATGGCCTTAGACAAGGTGGTAATCCTTTTACTCCAAAACAAGTATAAAAGATTTTGATGCTTCTACAAGACACGAACCAACACAGTGTTAATTGTTAATCAAGGATGATCAAGAGCTTTGAAGAATCCAAATCCAATGTGTTTGATGATGGCTAGAGTTGCTGCTGTGTATGGGTGGGAACAGGGGTAGATTTTATGTAATCCACACCTTGTTTGAATCCAAAACAAGTTTGAATTGAAAGCCTTTTTAAAATGGAATATTTTTCAACTAAGTGAAAAACAACTTGTTGTTTTGTCGAAACAACCGATTGTTTTATACTTAGAAGGTTTTTGAAAAGGTTGAAAAGTGTTTGGCTTGGTTGACTAAGCTGTCAAAGCCAAAACAATCGATTGTCTCGATAAAACAATCGATTGTTTGTTGTGAAAATTCTAACAACTTTGTGTTTTTGAATTGAATCTTTATTAAATGATTTCTAACTGAATGTGCTCCTGTTTTAAATGCTTTTGACCATTCTGTTGGTCTATATAAAGTTGGTTAGAAGTTTCTAAAATGTAAGAAATAGTTTTGAGAAATCAAAGTGAGATTTGACTAAGTGTTTTCAAAATTCATTGAAGCTTTGGATTTTCAAGTGTGTGGAATAGGACTGGGTTGTATTTTCTGATCTTGAAGCTTTGTAATTCCCAGGTGTATCCTGTTCTCTCTTCCTTGATTACTGTATTTCTGTAAAAGGTTGTAAGTGTAGATTTAGAGGGGTTCTGAATTTTGTGGTGTGGTTTGCCAAAGGTAGTGTGTTTCTTGAGGGGTTCAAGGTCACTACTTTGGTGTGTGTTGTGTGTAATCTGTGATTGATTGCATAGTGGAACCCAGTGGTTTTCTGGGAACTGGATGTAGCCCTTGTGAGTAGGGTGAACCAGTATAAAGTTGTTGGTGTGTTTTTCTCTCATCCCTAACTCTTTTAATTGTTGTTTTAAGTTGTTTTAAATTTGCTGATATAAACAATCGATTGTTTCGAAGAAACAACCGATTGTTTTTTTGTATTTTACTTAAAACAGAATATATTCTTGGCTAACTTGATTTCTTTATCTGTAATTCTGCACTGAGTTTCATTGTAACTTCAAAATTTTTGAAAATCTTTCATAAACAATTCACCCCCCCTCTTTTTTAAGGCCATATATTCTGGATGAATGCTACACCAAGCATAGATACCCTTTTGGTACAAGAAACAAGATTCTTCTGCTAGTGATACTGATAAAAAAATGAACAAGTATGCAATCTTTCTATATAAAACATCAAGGAAGATCATGAGATAGATGATGGTCTTAGACAAGGTGGTAATCCTTTTACTCCAAAACAAGTATAAAAGATTTTGATGCTTCTACAAGACACGAACCAACACAGTGTTAATCAAATAAGAAATCATAATAGTGAGTCCATCAATCATGAATCACACATGGGTAATTCTTGTATCCTTGATATGGGAGCCACTGATCATGTCACTTGTGTTAAATCTCATTTTATCTTTCTTTATAAAATCAAACATATATGCATAAATTTACCAAATAATACTTTTGTTATTGCCAAATACGCAGGAAAGGTTAAAATTGCAAAAAATTATATTATTGTTAATGTCCTTTACATTTCTTAATTTACCTTTAATCTGATTTTTGTTCAACGTCTAATAGAAGATTTAAACTATCAACTAATCTTTTTCTCTTATAAGAATTGTCAGATTCAGGATGAGGATTCCTTCAAGATGATTAGTCATGCTGAATTACACAAAGGGTTATATTACTTGCATAATTTCATTTCCAATTATTCTTGTATAAACACTATTAAAAAACATGAGAATTTTAAAATTGATATTTATAGACTTAGGCACTCTTATGATAAAGTTCTTAAGCAAATATGTGAAAAGTACCATAATTTAGTAATATTTCGTACAAAAGATAGACAATTATAGACTTCAATGGATAAAATAGTTATAATTCAACCTCTAATTGAGGAATTTGAACCTTTTTTTATATATTTTTGGATTATAAGATTAATATGAATGATTTATTCCAAAATTTGTGTTAATTTCAGGAATCTAGGGGAAAATGGAGATAAAAGGGTTAAAGGAGAATGGACAAGTTAAAGACAAGATGAAAGACAAAGTTGGAAGATTGAAAACTCACCCAAATTTGCTCAAACTCGCCCAAGCAAGATCACTCAAGAGGAACTCGCCCAAGACTCAGCCAAGGCTCGCTTAAGCGAGTTCACTGTAGCGAAGTTGATCTTTTTCTCGTGAAACTCGCTTAAGTAAGCAATATCTCGCTTGAGCAAGATGCCACTGAACCCAAGCTCAATTAGATTAAATAGAAGGCATGAGGCATAACCCTAGACATCATTGGGAGGATATTGAGAGATAGAAAACCCTAAAGGAGACAGTTGCTAAGGAGAACATCCTGGATTTTCTTTTCTTGCTTTTCATGCTTGTCATGACCAATATGAGTGGCTAATTCTTTCCTTTGGGATTGAGAGTAATATGTTCAAACTCTTATGTATTGAGGTGATATTTATTTTTAATATTTCATTCTTGATTGATGATTGGTATTGTAATTTTATTATTAAAGTTTGAATCTTTGTTCATGATTTTAATCCTTAGATTTGTCTAGGATGTTCTTATAAGCATCTGACCTAAATGATAATGCTTAACATATTTGAATGTTAGAAATAGATTTGAAATGTTAATTACTTTATAACATTTGTTCGTAATGATAATGGTTTTGTTAAATATGCGAGGAATTAATATTTAGGAGACATTCTTAATACTTTTGTATGTGAGGAGTCGATATGAATGATTTTTATATGTGCATCAATGTCAATCAAGATGAAATGTTATATGTTTTTATTCATTGAAAATACAAATGAGTGAGAAGGATGAACCTCAATCCCAATTTTCCCAATTGACTCATCCAAATAATTTATTTTGTTTTTTTATTTAATTTCTTACAAATTCATGATACAGACAACCTTTCAAATAAACTTTTACATATTCTATTATATTTAGTGAATGTTATAATTAAGAATTTAGAACTATTCCTTGTGGTTTTGATATCCATCCTTAGGGGCAATTTATTACTTCTGACTCAGTACACTTGCTGTAAAATGTTCATCAATATGTATGTCCTTTCCTTACATCAAAGTATCATCTAATACTATTTGTGATTCCTGTCATTTTGAAAAACAACATAGACTTCCCTTTTATTCTAATGATTCTTCTACTAGTAGCATTTTTAGTATTATACATATGGATATATGGGAGCCTATTTTTGTTACTCTAGTTCATGGACATAAATACTTTTGTAACCATAATAGACAATTTCAGTAGACATACTTGGATATATTTTATCCATTCTAAGGCTAAAACTAGATCTCTTATATATAATTTTTTTTATATGTTTTAAATTATTTAAAACAAAGCATTTAAACTATAAGATCTAATAATGGAAAGGAATTTGAATATAATGAATTATATGATAAATTTGGTATCCTTCATCACAAAAGCTGTGTAGAAACTCCACAATTAAATTTTGTTGTGGAGAGAAAACATCAACATATATTAAATGTTACTCGTAGGCTTTTATTCCAATATGGTTTGCCTATGATATATTGGTCATATGTTATTAGACAGGTTATACATATCACTAATCGTCTACATTCTCCTTCTTTAGATGATAAATCTCCTTATGAACTATTTTACAATGAGCATCCTACATATCCAAATCTTAGAGTTTTTGAATCTTTTTGTTATGCTTCCACTCTTGAAAATAACAAAACTAAACTTGATTCTCCTGCAATAAAATGTGTTTTTCTAGAGTATAAGAATGGGATAAAAGGATACATTCTCCTTGATATCATTAATAGGGAAATGTTTATCAATAGAAATGTTATTTTCTATGAGAATGATTTTCCTTACAAAGACAATGCAGGAGTGTCTAGTGACAATTTACAGAAAACTAAAAACTTCATTCAATTGAGTTTTTGATTTTCTGCAAGAACTTGTAAAAGACAACAATATTAATGATGTTCAATTTGAAAATGAAACTATGGGAAGCAATGTCAACACTAAAGATCTGTAGATAGAACATAGATTTTCTATTGGAGAAAGGGAAGATTCTGATGGCATTAGACGGTGTAACCGTCAAAAGAACTCCACAATTCCTAGAAGATTATTATCATAGTATCAACAATTTAGTCAAGTCTAAAGGTAACATTAAGTACCCTATTTTGTTAGTTTTATCTTATGATTCTTTGTCTAATAAACAACCACATTTCACTACGGTTATATCTATGCACAATGAACCCCGAAATTATGAGGAGGATTGTAAACACCCTGAATGGACTAGTGCAATGCAAAGAGATATTGAAGCTCTTCATGCTAATAATACATGGACCCTAACAACATGAACTTGTGACAAGATTCCTATTTGATGCAAATGAATTTATAAGATTAAGTACAAATCTGATGGAACCATTGAAAAGTATAAAGCTTGTCTAGTTGCAAAAGGTTATACTCAAGTTGAAGGTATAAACTATCTAGATAAATTTTCACCAGTTGAAAAATTAACTAGTCTTAGACTCCTTTTAGCTTTAACAGCTACACAACATTGGTATTTAAATCAATTACATGGAGATCTTAAGGAAGAAGTCTATATGGTTCCACCTCTCAAACTCAAATTGAGTCAACCAAATTAGGTTTTCCTTTGAACAAAGTCTTTGTATGGTCTTAAGCTAGCCACTAATTTTGTTCAATCAAAGTCAGATCTTTTTTTTTTTTTTTAAAGATACACCTAATGTTTTCACTACTTTACTTGTTTATCTAGACAATATGATTCTTGTTGGAAATTCCTTAGCAACAATTGAAGAAATAAAGCAGACGCTCAATAATACCTTCAAGAAAAACTTAGGAGAGTTGAAATACTTTCAGGGGTTTGAAGTTGCTAGATCAAAGAAAGGTATACATCTTTGTCAAAGAAAATATGCTATGGATATCTTAGCAGATTCAGGAATGATGGTCAGCAAACCATATCCTTCACCTTTATCCAAGAATATCAAGCTTCTTTTCACACCAGATGCTCCTCTTCATTATGTTGAGTCTTATAGACGCCCTCATTTTGTATTTAAGCAACACACAACATGATATTAGTATTTTTGTTCATTTGCTGAGTCAGTTTGTTCAAAGTCCTACTGTCTATCATCATCAAGCAACTCAGCATGTCCCCCGTTATATAAAGTCCAACCCTTTGCAAGGTCTTTTCTTTTTCTTCATAAGGCTTCAGTGATTCTTATTGGGCATCCTGTCCTATCACTAGACGAGCAACTACTGGATATTGCATCTTCTTAGGGACTTCTTTAATCTATTGGAAATCCAAAAAACAATCTACCATCTCACGCTTTTCCACATAAGTAGAATATCGTGCCTTAGCTACTGCAACATGTGAGTTACAATGGTTAAGTTACCTTTTTAATGACCTTTATATTCAACCAAGTGTTACTTTGTTTTATACTGTGACAATCAATCTACTCGTCACATTGCCCACAACTCCACTTTTCATGAACGGAACAAACACATAGATATTGATTGTCATGTGGTTTGTAAAAAAATCCAAGAACCTCTTCTACATCTTCTTACCATCAAAACTAAGAACCAACCAGCTGATGTCTTCACCAAAGTTCTTGACAGTGCTTCCTTCCAACATCGTATCCAAGCTGGAAATAATGAGTATACATTATTCAGCTTAAGGAGAGGCTGTTAAAACAATTATTTTGGTGTTCTAGACAATTTATGTTATGTGCTAGACAATCATCGTTTAGGATTACAATGATCATCTAATGCTTTGGATTAAGCTACGTTTATGTTATATGATGATCATCTATCATGTAGATGTCCAGATGATTACTGTCCATCATGGTGATGGTCCAAATGTTGATCTAGTGTTTCTACTTTTTTCTCGTTAACTGTTTAATGTTTTCAGCAGCTCTATACAAATAACCGTCTAACGTTATTTCTTTTGTTTAGTAACCTGTTTTTGCTGCTAACAATTTCTATTTTTCGTTTATTCTTGTTAGAGACTTGATATGCTATATATAGGATCACATTATTCTAGATAGATTTTTCAGACTCCTCTATTGTACCATGTTTTATTAATTCAAAGTTCAAGTTTCTGATTAAGTGGATTTTAACCTGATTAAGTGGATTTTAACGTCATTTAGATTTTGCTTTTTGATCTATGATGTTTGTTTTTATTTATGAAATATGATGAACCATATTCAATAAAAAATTTAATTTTTTTCTTTTAAATTTAATCATATCTATTATTTTAATCAATAAAGATTTATTAAGATTATCACTTAAATCACATTTTAATTTAAGTTTTACAATGGTACAGTTGACCAATTACACTTTTAAAATTTATTTAAAATGATCTTAATTTTATAAAAGATAAATTATGTTTTGGGTCCTATAAAATAGAAAACTTAATAAAAACATCCTATAAAAATGTTTTCTTCCTTTGTTTCTTCACTCTCTATCTATGTAGCACAGACACGGACACGGACACTGATACGACATGGACACTATACGACACGGACACGGACATGGAGATACGTATAATCTCTAAAATGTAAGACACGGAGACACGGATCTATATATTATATAATTATGAATTATATAAATTGACAATGAAGATTTATGTGCACAAATAGGTTTCAAGATTTTTTTTTAGCATAAAATGTTTTTCATGACTGATTCAAAAAGATTTGTTCCTTATCTTTATAATCATAATAAAAATTTATATAATAAGTTTAAGATTTTAGAAAATTAATGTATTTCTCCTTTTTAAAATCATGTTAGAACTATGTTAAAATTGTCAAAAATTCAATAAATATTTTTTGAATTGGACACTTCACCAATAAGCGTCCTACGAGTGTCTTACGAGTGTCGTGTTCGACACAAGTGTCTGAACTTCATAACTCTCTATTAAACAGGATTAACATTACCAATATACTGTCACGTGATTTTTAATTAAATTTGTTATTTAAAATTATTAAATAATGTCCTAAGATAAGAAATCAATGAGTAAACATAGTTTATTATAAAAATTAGGTGGAAAATACATTGGAATTTATGATAAGTATATTCTTCTTAATGTCATGTTCTCATAAATTATTTAAAATGTCAGTAACCGTAACTCATTTTTTTAATTATTTTATAACACACAGAGGATAATGTTGTAATTACCATGAGAAACAAAATCAAATAGAAACAATGCAGTGGACCATAAAACTTCAGCTGTGGAAACTGTACAACCCTTTCTTTAGACATATCTACTTTGAATGAAGAAATGCAATTGTTCATCCTTTGCACTCATTTCTACTTATTTCCCACACACTTTCCTCCAATCTATACAAATATGATATATTCCAAATCTCTTTGAATAATCTTAATTTTCTTATCTTCCTTTTTCCTTTTGAAAAACAAAGAATACATAAGTCTACCAACATAGGTAACTCGGGGATATTGGCGTTGCAGCTGTGGCCACTGAACAAAGACCCTTCTCACTCTTGCAATACTCTCAACATAGAAAATCGATGACCATCTCATTCCTAGTACCTGCACAGAAGCTTGAGCAATTTCAGTAGCATTACAAACTATCAAATGAAGTAGATAAATTAAATTATGGAACTAAGATAAGAATAATGAAGGGCAGTAAGAACCTTAAATATGAATTCAATTGCACAGAGGGGAATGCAAGTTCCAGGTCCATTGCAAAGTATCTGGATTAAGTAGCAGACAAAATTACGTCAAATTGAAATAGAGTAAAAAATAATAGAAGCAAATAATGATTGGCATGGTACCACTTCTGGTCTAATTTAATCATTAGCCACAACGCATGCACCATTGAAATTAATGTAATCCAAATGACGTTATATACCATTGACCAACTTCCCTACATCGATATATCTTCATGAACTGTGCCGGGTGACCTCTGTAGCATTCTGCGGTAAAATTTATTTCTGATAAGAATTTGTAAGCCACCAACAAGCAGAAGTATTCATAGCCCATCAAGCTCTAATAAAAATTAACATATTGCCACTATGCCAATAGAAGAAAATAGTAAGTTAGATAAATAAATATTCTCTATTTTCGGTTCCAAAGTCTGGAACTGGAAAAGTTTCAACAAGAAAACGTAGCAGCAGCTATTAAAGACTACAAACTTGTTGTTCATAAGCTATTATTACATTCCCAGATGCCTCTTGCAAAAAACCTTACCTATTGCAAACAAAAGTAGTCACGTTTGTAATCATCTGGCAACAATAATTAACATCCAATTATACAGGACTTTAGCCAATTTACAATCTCCAAACAAAAATAGTAGCATTATTTTCTCACAACTAGGAATGGCAATGCGGGCTGACCCGTCCTGCATATAGACCCATTCCCTGTTTGGCCCACAAAATGTGGGTTGAGTTGGCCTGTCTCGCGTAATGAATGTGAGTTGATTCCTCTGTTCCACCTTAGATAAGGGTCAGTCTGCGTAAGTTTTTTTTTTTTTTAGAAAGTCAATAAAAATGTTTGTTACTTTTTGCTATGAAAAATTGAATATACAAATTCAATAATTATAAAAAATTAAATATAAATAGATTATAATTGAATAAAAAATTGAACCTATGTTTGCTACTGATATAAAACATCAAATATCAATATTCTTCAATTTCAAATATAGTCAAACATCAATAATTCAATTAAGATAAAACATCAAACATCAATATTCTTCCATTTCAAAACATACCCAAACATCAAACACAACTACATTAAACATAGCCAATTCAAAAACATGAATATTCTTACATTTCAATAACATTGGATGCAGACTTAGAAGAACTTTCATCAACATTTTGATAATTATAATCTTCTCCGTCGTCTGCATACATTAAAACAATGACAATGAATTAATTAATATAAAATAAAAAAATACAATATAAAAAATATCAATTAAAATAATTGAATTACCCTAAGAAAATCCATTTTTCCAACTAGAAGTATAAATTATTGCTTCCACATTTTCAAGCAAAAGACGATTCCTATATTTGTTAAGAATTCGAGAACCAATGCTAAATATAGATTGTGATGCAACTGTGGTTATAGGGATGCTCAACAAATCTCTAACCATTAAAGCAAGATTTGAAAAGTGTTGACTATTATTTTTCCACCATTCTAACACATCCATCTGCTTTAAAAAGTCAAAATCCAAAGTTGGTTCATCCAAATAAGTGTCAAGTTGCGTCTTTCCAACTTTATTAGCTACTTGAAGCTTGTGCATTTTTAATTCCTATTATGATGTAATAAATTAGTAGCATGGATAATGGACCACTGCAAAAAAAATTAAAAATGAATTAAAGTGCATTATTAAAGTAAGTAACTTACATAAAAAAGACTTGGTTTAGACATAGATGAGGATGAAGATTATCCTTGCTTATGCTTTTGAACATTTGATGATGTTGTCAAACCTTTGGTAGAATATTCAGCAAAAATTTTGTATAATTTTTCCTTGATCTTTTCCACTTCAGCTCCTAAGTAAGTGAATCAATTTTTTCAAGGCAAAAACCCAATGTTTCTAACTTCATCCTCGGGTCTAAAGTTGCACCAAATGCAAGTACAACACTATATTCATCCCAATATTTCTCAAATTTTAGTATCATCAATTTAGCCATGTTCTTAATTAGTACATCCTCATCCTTCACATTTTCCATCAACAAACACTGAATTTTTCAAACTTGTAAAAAATACAATTTGGAAGTAGGATAACTTGTTGCAGAAATCAAATTAGTGATATCATAAAAGGGTAACAAGAACCTACAAATTTTTCCTACTCTCTCCCACTCTTCCTCTGAAGGGAAATATTTATAAGATTCATCAACCAAGTACAAGCTTCCAAAAACACGTTGATATTTAAGAGCACTTTTAATCATCAAGTAAGTAGAGTTTCATCCTGTAGGGACATCAAGACACAACTCACATGATGCATCAATATCACTAAACCTTTCAAGACATTGTTTAAATTTCACCATTCTACTTTCTCAACCCCTCACATATTTGATGCTATTTCTAATTTGGTCCAAAGCTTCACCAAGCACCTTTAACCCTTCTTGAACAATTAAATTTAATATGTGTGCACAACAACGAACATGAAAGAATTCACCACCACATATCAAACCATTTTGTAGAAGAAGTTGACTTTTTAAAGTATTTTGGAGAACATCATTAGTAGAAGCATTATCCAAAAAAAAGTCATAGAAAACACCTTTTTCTCTAATCCCCAATCTTGAAAATATTCATTAATTTTCTTAAACAACTCAAAACCTATGTGAGGGGGAGACATATGACAAAAGTTCAGTAGCTTGCTATTTAACTTTGGAAAAATACAGACGAGTGAGAAGGATGAACCCCAATCCCAATTTTCCCAATTGACTCATACAAATATTTTACCTTAATTTATGTAATTTCTTGGAAATTTGCAATACAAACTATTGGAGATCTTCAAGACTACCCAACCATTGTGTTTGATGAAGAAAATGTCCTTGAAGAGATGTGGATGTTGTCATGGGAAGTGCATAAGCATTCAAGAGAAGCTTTTATGTCTAATAAATTGTCTTAGTAGCTAAGGTAGATTAGATTAAATGTTCTTGATATCTTGATCTATCTCATATCTCAAAGCTATGATGATGAGCCTAAACACAAAGTCTTTTTCTTTTTTTTTTTGAAAAGATTAAAACTGTTTTACACTCTCATAGATTTTTCAATCTATTAAAAGTTTTTTTCAACCAATTTTAATTTCTGGTTTACACCTATATAGGTTTTTCAATTGGTTTTTTGGTAAAACAATTGATTTAAATTTTTTATGATATAAAACTGTTTTTTTTTTCAAAATTCAGTTTTGTTTCCAAAAATAGTTTTGTTTTCAAAATTTGTTTTCAACTTCTCAAAATTTTGTTTCCACTTAGTGTATTTTCTTAACAAATTTGAAACTGTTTTAATAAATCAGTTATGTTTTTAACTTTATAAAAGGAAGGCTAGTTTTTAGAGTTAATCATCACTTGAATACACATTTGTTTACTATTTTCAAAGAGTTTTGGGAGGTTCTTTTGAGAGAGTTTGTTCTTGTGTTGTCACTTTCTCCATTGGCTTGAGATTGGGAGTTTCATCAAGGTGCTACAGTTTGGAGATCCAGTTTGTATCTCTTAGCCGTATATAAGGCGTCTTCGTTCCTTAATTGTTTTACTTTGTAAATTTGTCACAGTGTGCTTCTAAGATAGAGTTTCTTGAAGCATATGCTTAGCTGAAATAGTGTTTTTCAGTGTGTGCCTATAGTTCTTAAAGGGTTCAAGAACTGTTCTTGTGTAATCTTGTGTAAAAGATTGTTGTGATATAGTGAAATCTATCTTAGTGTGAGATGAAATTGGATGTAGCTCAGTTTTGACTGAACCAGTATAAATTCTTGTGTGTTTTTCTGCCTTCATATTCACTGCCTTTAAAATTTGGAAAAATAGTAAAACTGGCATAAAAAGTAATATATTGTTTTAAAGATTAACCAGTTTTTTTTTTCTACAGAATCTCTTTTACAATTTTCTGATATTGAACAATTCTTAGATTGCTAACTGGACTTAAAGAACTGGATAAATACAAAGTGTTATGAGTTTTGAATCCTTCTTAAAATAAAGTTTTAATAAGTCATCAAGTATTAACAAAATCAGAATCTTATATTTGAAAACTGTTTTTAAAACTAATACTATTTAAGTGAACTGTTTAGAATATAAAATCCAAGTAAAAAATATAACCAGTTGTTTTTTATATTAATCGACTGTTTCTTTTAAGTTGCTCTTTGATAGAGAAATTTGAACCTGTTGTTTCAAGAAATAATCAGATTTTACTATCAACATTGCTTAAATAATTCATTTGCGAAAATTATCCTAAGAACAATTCACCACCCTTCTTGAACTTAGACTCCCAGAAAGTCAACACAAACAACCTTTTACACATTTTCTTATATTTAGCGAATATTATACTTGAGATTTTAGAATTGTTCCTTTCAGGTTCGATATCCATCCTTAGGGAAAATTTATTACCCTAAACCAATAGTCCAAGAAAGCTATGATTGAATGTTCTGAGTGTGAGTAAAATTATACTCATCAGAACTTTACTCCCAAGTTCATATCTCTAAACCACTCAATCAAGTTTTTCTCTTCAATCATCATAGTTGAAACTTGAGCTAATTTTCTACTCAAAGCATCTACAACTACATTGGCTTTCACTAGATGACACATAATCTAGAAATCATAATCATTCAATAAAACTTCATCCATCTTTTTCAATTCCTTTTGATCAAACAAATATTTTAAGCTTTTATGATCAGTAAACACATGAAGTTGAACTCCATACAAATAATACATTCATATTTTCAAAGCAAACACCACAACTACCAACTCTAAGTCAAGAGTAGGATAATTTATCTCATGAACTTTGAGTTGTCTTGAAGCATATACCACTAATTTCTTCTCTTGCATTAGAACAAAACCCATCATTAAGTACTAAGGTTTTAGCTACTAACTAGTTTAGTGATGTGGACATCCAAACCCAAAGACATGGTGAGGAGGAACTTGACCAAGACATAGGTGGACCCATGACAAGAGAAAGGCTTAGAAAGACCCCAGAGACATTGCAACACAAGGTGACTAATGTTTTGGAGGCCCAATTGTTAAATGACCCGCACTTTAAAAAGACTACGTTGATTACATGCACAACATGCTAGGAGTATTAGAATAAAAAATTATTATTATATTGCTTGGAGTTAGAATTTGAACCTAGAACCAGTTAGAAAGTATCAACTTAACCATTGGGACAAATGATCCTTTCTTAAAACATAGGGATTGTAGTTTTATTTGTTTTGCTTACAAACAAGACAAGACCTATAACTAAATTTGTATTTATACACTTTTGGAATTCAAAATGAGAATGAATATTTTGGCAATTTAATAGAGAGAATATATCTCTGCTAGGGTTCTAATACAATCCAAGTAGCCAAGCAGATGACCAAGGACTCAAAAGATAATTCACACTGTGATCAGTCATCTCCGCCTTTAAGACAAGGCCCCACTAAATATTAGAAGGACCTCAGCAAAAGAAGAACTAGGCATAGACCAGAACATCAAATGTTCTTTCTTCTAGTCTTTTATAACACAAAATTTTTTGTAAATAAATTGGACTCACTTTGGGGGTCTAAATAGAAGAATAGGCTAGAGTAGGTTCACATAGCATAAATGGGAGTGTACTTAGCGAAATGGGCTTGTGCCAAGCCACTTTTTCAAGACAAGGTGATATGATTCCAAATAGAACTAACAGTAGAATTAGGAATTTTGGATTACGGAAAGGAATCAATTAAAAAATAAAAACAATGAAAACCTGGATAGAGGAAGGTGCCACAAACAAAGTTTGATTAGCCTAAGGATGATCACCATAAGAATTGGTGGATTCTTGATAAGATCGCAAGATGCAGGAAACTCTACAGAAGTGATTTTGTGAGACTTGTGAGCTCTCTTTTGGGGTCTTATCTTGGGTGGGCAACATCTCAAGTGGCGGCTCTTTGCACCACTCATCTTGGAGTCCTATCTTCTCCAAGTGGCGTGACAACCTTCTTACCATAAGCTCTCTTCATCTTTTCCTCTTTTTGATCTTTATTTGCGCCTTCCATTCCATTTCCTTTTGTTATTATTCATCTTTTGTTTCTTATCTTTAATTTCTGCACCTTGCATCATCCACACCATATTATTTTTTTTTCTCTTTGTCCTTATGAAGTGCACCTTCACACTTACTTAATCACTGGGTTAAGTTCGTGTCCAGTGAGAATCTTCTTAGGGTTCTCACCATAATTGCTAATCCAAACTTCATAAACAAAAGTGAAACCATTAAAATGTGCCAATCTAAAATCAACTCACATTATGTGGTATTCAGAGCATGGTAATCTTGTGCTTAATTGCTTTTGAGTTGATTCTGCCTTTAAAATTCCAGCACATTTTAAATTCTTGCGTTTACCTTCAAGCAATTTAAATTCTGCCTTTACATTCTTGTCATTTACAATTATGCTTTTTATTCACTAAGCACTTTAAATTCTGCTTTTGAATTTTATTCTGTGTCAATTTTTTTTCCTTATCCCTTTTGCTTGAGTCTTATGTTCTTAGTGTTCTAGGAGTCTTAAACTCATTCTACTTATTTTGATTTTAATTGTGAAGAGCTAAAATCAAATTAGAAGTTGTTTGAGTAATGACTGATTTAATTCCAAAACATAGAATGCAAGTGTTCATATGAATTGAATCCCAATTTAATATCTTTTCGAAAATTGAAAAGTGAAGTCAAATATGCATGAACAAAAGAGTATGGAAATTTTGAATCCATAAAAATAAGGACAAAAAAAAAAAAAAAACAACAATTTGAGGCATTAAGATTTCAAATTTCAAATTACTAAAGGGGGTTCTAAGTATATGGCAAATTGTTTTCGTACTTGTGGAATTTAATCCTTCTTGCTTTAATAATTTCTAAGGACATTAAACCATCATAGTTAAAGTTTAAGTAAGCTTCTTTGAGTCTTCAAAAGTGCTTTTCTTGTTTGTCTTGTTTTAAGTTTTGCCACTATCTTTTTCCCATTTGGTTTAGCTTTCTTTCTTTTAAGCTTTTCTTGCTTGTCTTTCAAAATTTCTTAAGTTTTGTTGTGGGGATCTTTGGTAAGAAAGTGTAAGTGCTTTGTCATCTTTCACTTAAGGTGTTACTACCAAGTGTAGACCTCTGTTTTTAGAGTGCAAATCTTTCTTAAGTGCATTACAATTCTTCCTCCTTTACTAAAAAGCTGAGTGATACAAGTGAGGAGTGGATAAGATTGTTATTTTTCACTAATTGTTTGTTTCCTTTTTGTGCAAATTATGGCTCATTTGTCTTCAAGAGGATCTTCAAAGCCACAATCTGTAAGGACCTCGAAACTTTAATTGGAATGAAAGTGTTATATTTAAATAATTTCAGAAGATGTTATTATTTAAAATACAAAGAGCTGGTAATAGAAGTTTCGTAGTAGTCGGACCTCGGACGTCGCCCAAGGTCTGGGGTCAGCTGGTAGAGGTCGGTCGGCTGACCATTGTATTAACCAAGTAGTCAGGTGCGATGACTTTATCGTGAGGTAATCACGTGGGTGTGCTCAAGGAAGACATGTGGATCAAGAAGAGTAAAGGAAGAAAAGTGTAGCTTAGAAGTCTACGAGATCGCCGTTGTTGAAGACGGAGGCGATCTCCGACTTCTCTGGCACATAATCGCCCGTCGCCTAGAGTACACATGATCACCAATCGCCTATGGTGTACGTGATCGACGGGAGTGCACTTAGTATGTGGTCAAGATGTTGGATCAACCATAGTGGGTTCCAAAAACCACGCGTATCAAGGTGTGGGTTAAGCCTCAGATACGCTATGCATGCGAAGCTCTATGCTTGAGCATAAGAAATCGTCCTTAGTGTTGCATGCATGGGCGCACGAGGAGTAGTGCTGATCTATTCTTGGAAATGTGAAGCTACCGACGTCACCAAGCCATGTGGAGGTGATACCTTGGACGTAACATAGTGGGATGAAGAACCTTCAGCAAGGCGTGGTGATGTGTCATAAGTCATCGCCGGGATGAGAGACATGCGGGCATCGCCAGGGCGAGAGACATGCGGGCATCGCCAGGGCAAGAGACACGCGGGCATCGCCAGGGCGAGAGACACGCGGGCATCGCCAGGGCGAGAGACACGCGGGCATCGCCAGGGCGAGAGACACGCGGGCATCGCCAAGGCGAGAGACACGCGGGGATCGCCAGGGCGAGAGACAGACGGTCATCGCCAGGATGAGGGACGCATCGGTCATCTTCCAGGGAGAGACATCGGTCGTGTTCCAGGGAGAGACATCGGTCGTCTTCCAGGGAGAGACATCGGTCGTCTTCCAGGGAGAGACATCGGTCCTCTCCCAGGGAGAGACATTGGTCGTCTCCCAGGGAGAGACATCGGTCGTCTTCCAAGGAGAGACATCGGTCATCTTCCAGGGAGAGACATCGGTCGTCTTCCAGGGAGAGACGTCGTTCGTCCGCCAGGATGAGACATCGGTGGATAGTCATCGCACGAGCAGTCATCGGTGGAAGGTTATCGCGCGATGTCATGTTTCACACAGATAAGGTGGGACCCAGGCTCCCAGCATGAGACGTCTTGCATGCGCGACACGTAGACAAAAAGGGTGTTTCAGAATAGTTAGCATCAGAGAGTTGGTATGGAAAGTGACCCAGAGTTGGTGCGCAGAGACCCACGTGGTCATACTATTAGAGGAAATGTATACGCAAGCTTCCCTGCAGAGTGGGTGGTGGCAGCGGCATGCCTGGGAAGGGTGGCTTAAGTTCAAACTTCAGTTTGGATAGGCAGGGTTCGAACGCTGCTTGAGTAGAGAGAAATTGAGTGAGCTGGTCTTAGCTCCCTGTTTCTTGTTCTCCTTCTCCATATGTTTAGACGTCCTAGCGCATCAGTTGGCTATCGGCGACTACCATAGAGCACCTGGGAGGTTCTCTGCAAGTTCTCCAAGCCGGACGCTAAAACAGAGTTAAGGCATCCTGGAATCGCGTTGGGTTGGAGCTCTTAGTGAAGTTTACGCTAGTCCAGGTAAGGGAAGCTAGCATTTTCGTTTATAAAAACTTTAGGCGAGTAGGTTCTGAAGTGAGGGCGACGTGGTCGCCGGTTTCATATTCTTTTTCACGATGCTCTGTTTTTATGTGTGGGGCGACGTGAATCGCCGGTTTTAATGTTGTTTTCGAAATCCCCTGTTTTAGTGTCGCTTTGAACTTGTTTGAGATTGATATGTGAAATGCATGTGATATTGGAAAATCTGAACCTTGGTACGATTGTTGCTGTGGTTGGAATCGTTCATTTAAGTGTTGTATGGTGTATTGGGTGAATTGATGATATCGAGCTATCCTGTGTGGACTTCACGAGCTGTCCTGTGTGGACTTCACTAGCCGTCCTGTGTGGACTTCACTAGCTGTCCTGTGTGGACTTCACTAGCTGTCCTGTGTGGACTTCACGAGCTGTCCTGTGTGGACTTCACTAGCTGTCCTGTGTGGACTTTACAGTGGTGTGGTATGTGTCTATGTGTGGTGAGTCAGTGGAAGTCTAACGTGAGAAAGAGAATTATTGAAATTTGATAGACACTTGATGGTTTATGTGAAACAAATAACACTTGATGAAATTGTGAAGTGTGTGAAATGAATGGGAAAATTGATGGATTTTACGTGGGTGTTTTAAATCTGTTTTATATTGATTTTAAAGCTTCGTACTTCAAGTTTTAGAATAGCTAGCTTACCCTGTGTTTTGTTCTGTGGCTGTTTTTCTTAAAACTGTGATGATCGTGTATTTTACACGGGAGCAGATGATGTTGCAGGTAGTCGAGCTCCTCAGTGAGCAGTTGGAGGAAGAGATCGCCTGTTTTCTTTTTATGCTGTATTTTGGTTTTATTTCGAAACAGTTGATGGAATGTATCAAAACCCCTATAAGAGGGACGTTTCTTTTTGAGATACAATGTATGAGATGATGTATTTTCAATATATATACATATGTTGATTTTATAAATTAATGTCTACGCTTATTTTATTATATAAATATGAAAAGACTTTGAGGGGCGTTACACAATCTCTTCAAAAGGCATGTCTTTTGGGAGAGCTTGAGGAGATGAGGCAATTAGGGGAAAGGTTGCAAGGATTAGAAGCGGCTCAAGAGAGACAAACTAGAGAAAGGAGATGGAAATCGAGAAGAGCCTCTAGAAGCTACACACACTATAGGAGTCAAGAAGAAGAACAAGATTGGAGAGTGCACAATCTTGAAGAAAGGCGCCATCAGCACCAACAACCAAAAAATTATTTTCCTTTTGTAAAGTTACCTAGTTTTGGTGGGGATAGTGACCCAAATGCATATTTAGGATGGGAAGCTAAAGTAGAACAAATCTTTAATGTGTATGAGGTCGAAGAGGACCAAAAAGTTAAGTTAGCTTCCCTAGAGTTTTTAAACTATGCCATGCAGTGGAGGCATCAAACTGTAATGGACATTGGGGTAAACAAGAGGCCAGTCGTGGTCTGTTGGGACGATTTAATGTTATGCATGCGCGTGCGATTTGTTCCTCCTCATTATAGGAAGGAGCTCTTTTTGAAGCTCCAACGGCTTCATTAAGAACCTAGGAGTGTAGATGAATACTTCAAAGATTTAGAAGTAACTTTTGACAAAGATTAATATGCATGAAATGAAGAGTCAAAGATTGCTAGATTTGTGAATGGATAAAGAAGAGAAATTCAAAATTTTGTAGAACTTTATGAGTATACATCTTTAGAAAAATTGGTTCACCTAGCCATCAAGGTTGAATCACAACTTTTAAAGAAAACATCTTTCAAACATACTAATAATGATGGCTTCTATAACTCATCTTGGAAGGGTAAAAATAAATTTTCAAAACAAGATAATCCTTCCAACTCCTTTAAAGAATCCACCCCACAAACTTCTAAAGACAATCCTTCTCCTTCTAGGACTAAATCACCAACCAAAACCTCAAGTAGAAAATGTTTTAAATGTTTAGGTTTTGGTCATATCGCAGCAAATTGTTCTAACAAAAGAACCATGATGGTAAAAAGGGAGATAGTAGTAAGTGACAATAGTGATCAATCTTCTAGGTTTAACTCCCCTTCCCCTTCAAAAACCCCAAGTGAAAATGAATGTGAGATACCGTGTGAAGGTGACTTATTGGTGGTAAGGCGAATGTTGGGAACAATTCCAAAACCTTCGGATGAAACCCAAAGAGAAAATATTTTCCACACCCACTGCCTTATCAACAAGTTATGTTCCATGATAATCTATAAACTACAATGGCTTAGTGAAAAGGGTGAAATCATGTTTAATAAACAAGTCCTCATAACTTTTGTATAGGAAAGTATAAAGATAAGGTTTTATGTGATGTTGTGCCAATGGAAGTCTATACATATTCTATTGGGAAGGCCTTGGCAATATGATAGACAAGTTTTACATGATGGCCATACCAATAAAATGTCTTTCAACTTCCAAAGGCATAAGGTTATCTTAAAACCCCACTCTCCCAAAGAAGTTCATGAGGACCAAATAAAAATGAAAACCAAAAGAGAAAATTAAAAAAGAGAGGAAAGTAAAACAAGTCTAAACATCTCACCTCACGGAATCAAAATAATAATGTTGACTCATACAAAACTAACTACGCCTCCTAGGTATACTTCCTCCTTCTCTTTTTCATTACCTAATAAATCTAAATACTTGACATCTTGGACAAAGAAGTTTTAGGATGAAATTCAAACACCTCCTAAAGGTTCTCACCTTCTAAGAGGATTCTCACCAAAAAGTCATTTCATCCCCAAATATTCTTTCCAAACATGGCTTGTATCTAGAACTTACCCATATGAACTCCCAAAGCTTAATGAACATAAGTTTCCTTCACATTCCACACCTTGCAATATCTTATATGTGAACAAACTAACTATGTTATTTGTAGGAGTTCTAAATTTGAGGCCAAATTCTATCTAACTTGGGGGGCATGATACAATCCAAGTAGCCATGCAGATGACCAAGGACTCAAGAGACAATTCACACTGTGATCAGTCATTTCAACTATCAAGACAAGGCCCCACCAAATATCAGAAGAACCTCAGCAGAAGAAGAACTGGGCATAGACAAGAAAATCAAAATGTTCTTTCTTCTAGTCTTTTACAATACAAAAATTTTTGTAAATAAATTGAGCTCACTTTGGGGTCCAAATAGAAGAATAGGCTAGAGTAGGTTCACATAGCATAAATGAGAGTGTACTTAGCGAAATGGACTTGTGCCAAGCCCATTTTTTCAAGACAAGTCACCTAGAATTAGGGTTTTTAACCTACCTTCAAGAAGATCCTAAGGGGTGGTTTTGACCAAGGTCAACAACCCTAGGCCACCTCTCTTCCTTGCCATTTCTATCCTTCACCCATCTTGACCACCAAGGCACCCCTTCCTATAAATAGGGTGCCTTGCCTCATGTATTTACACTTGATTTTGAATATAGTGAAGAAACTCTGCAGGAGTGATTTTGGGAAAGTTGTAAGCTTTCTTTTGGGGTCTTATCTTGGATGGGTAACATCTCAGGTAGCGGCTCTTTGCACCACTCATCTTGGAGTCCTCTCTTCTCCAAGTTGCATGACAACCTTCTTCACCATAAGCTCTTTTCATCTTTACCTCTTTTTTATCTTTATTTATGCCTTCCATTCCATTTCCTTTTTTTATTCTTCATCTTTTGTTTCTTATCTTTAATTTCTACACCTTGCATCATCCACACTATATTATTGTTTTTTCTCTTTGCCCTTATGAAGTACACCTTAACACTTACTTAACCACTTGGTTAAGTTCGTGTCCAGTGGGAATCTTCTTAGGTTTCTCACCATAATTGCTAATCCAAACTTCATAAACAAAAGTGAAACCATTAAAATGTGTCAATCTAAAATCAACTCACATCAGGTTCTTCCCCGCATCTTGCGATCTTAACAAGAATTTACCAATTCTTGTGGCGATCATCCTTAGGCTTATTAAAGATTGTTTATGGCGCCTCCCTCTCTTCAAATTTTCACTTTTACTATTTTTAATTGATTCCATTCTGTAACCCTAAATTGTTAATTCTACTATTAGTTCTATTTGGAATTATATCATTTGGTATTCAAAGCAAAGGTTTGAGTGATAATACAATTCTGCATCCTGTTTTTTTTTCCTCATCACTATTCATGACATTGTTCATGATACGGTTGATCTTTTAAAAAGAAAAAAAGAAGAAGAGGAAAATAGAAAAAAGAAAAAGAAGAGGAAAAAAAAAATAAGAATCATCCAATGCATACTTCCTGTTTGTTAAAAGTCCTAAGTTTCAAATGTCCTGTCTACATATTTTTTTTCTCTATATATTGTAATTTTCTTTCTTGTTTGTTGGTAGTGAAATTGTTCTTCACTACTTTTTCTTTCATCGATGTTAAAATATCAAAATTTTATTTTAAGCTTGTGATTGTTACCATTGAAAGCGAGTCTTGATTATTGATGGCTTGATTCTTGTAAGAACCTTAAGTTAGAGAATGAGTGGTAAAAGGAAGTGTGATCATTAAAAAAAAAAAAGCCTTGTTGTGTGAAAAACGAGTGTAGAGTGTAAACACATGAGAAAGTGGTATGAGGCCTAAACTTATTGTTATTTTTAATCTGTTTACTTGAGCACGGCATGGAAAATGCCAAATAGTGGACTTTTACAAATACAAAATGCAATCCTTAACACAACATTTGGGGAAACTAATGAAACAAAAAAGTGATAGACTACATGAGAGGTTGTGATGTGATTCTCTTATGAACCTTTCTTGGTTTGGGTTAAGTTGATATAGGTTTCATTGTATTCATGACACTTTCAAGAATTAGGATCAAAATTCTAAAGAACAATTAATAGAGTGTCTACTCAAGAAAACAAAGGTTCATACTAAAAACACATGAATAGGTAACTTGTAGTGTAAGATAACAACGAAATATGAATGGGTAATTCAAGAACAGCAACCAAAGTGCAGTAACAACACAAAAACAGTACAAAGAAACAAGAATTAAAACAAGAACACAACAAGAATTGAAACTAGTAATAGAAACACAACAAGAACATAACCTACTATTGAAAATTCAAGAAAACAACATGAACCATAATATCCATGGAAACCGAACCAAAAACAGGTGGCTATAACAAGTTTGAACTGATTAAAATGGAAGAACAACACATCAAATGATAGAGGACATCACAAGGAAGAGAATGAATCGATTGGAATTGAAAACAAACAAGTAGAACAAAAATGGGTATTTTTAGAAGATGAATAGAAATGACTTATGTGTTTGTAGCCTTTTGGAGATGTGATTCACGCCACTTGGAGGGTGGTTCTTCCAAGATGAGTGGGTGGTGCCACCACTTGAGAGTCTCCAAAGCTCACAAGATAAGACATGGAGGAGAAGAAGAGACAAGTCTCACAAACTCACTCTCTCTTAATTTCAAGATAATTTCTTTACTTCTAACTTTCAACTTTTTATTATTAAGAACCAAGCACTCCTATTTATAATAAGGAGGGCTGGACATATTACAAGGGAGAAGGAGTGGGAAGAGTCACTCTTCTAGCTCCTTCTAGTGCCTAAGAGGGAAAGGAGTAGAAGAGTCACTTTTTCCACTTTTTCCTAAAGAAAGTGCTTAAAATGCCTTACATTTAGAGGTTTCTTTTGGTTTTCCTCTTTGGCACACTCCTAAGGCTATTTCTATATTATTTACAAATTTATGCAAGAGTATTTACAAAGATTTATTTATACTACTATCTTTTGAATTTTCAAGAGAACCCAAAATGTTCTACTTTTTAAGAAGACTAGTAAGAAGAATTTTAAATGCTTGGATGGATGGCCTCTTCCTCCATTAGTGAAATCCTCTTCTACTTGATCTCCATCAGGTTAGATCAAATGGAGCAGGCACAACAACAAAATCATGAAAATAGAGGTGGAGATAGAAGGAGGAGAAGAGAGAATGAGGGAGAACAAAGACAACTGAGATTTGATGGGATAAGATTAAATATTCCCACATTCAAAGGGAAGAGTGGTCTTGAAGCTTACTTGGAGTGGAAGATAAAGTAGAACTTGAGTTGCTTGTAATGAGTATAATGAGGAGCAAAAGATGAAGTTAGCAGCAGCTAAATTTTCAGATTATACCTTAACTTGGTGGAATAAATACCAAAGGGAGAGAATTAGATATGAGGAACCCATGGTGGACTCTTGGACTGAAATGAAAAGGATTATGAGAAAGAGATATATTCTAGCAAGCTACCATAGGGATTTGCAACTAAAACTTCAAAGAATGACTCAAAGGAATAGAAGTGTGGAAGGGTACATTAAAGAGATGGAGGTGATCATGATTAGAGCTGGAATGAATGAAGAAAATGAAGCAACCATGACTAGGTTTTTAAATGAATTGAACCATGATATTAGGGATTTTATGGAGCTGCAAGAGTATGCTGACATGGAAGGTTTGTTGCACAAGGCTAACCATGTAGAATAATAACTCAAGAGGAAGGGAATCATGAGGAGGAGTTCTGACGTGAATGGATTTAAAAAAGAAAAATGAATTTAAAGACTCCTAAAACACTAAGAACATAAGACTCAAGCAAAAAAAGTAAGCAAAAAAATTGACACAAATAATTCAAAAGCAGAATTTAAATGACCTAATGAATACAAAGGCAGAATTGTAAATGACAAGAATTTAAAGAATAAATTGAAAGGTGCTGAATTGTAAAGCGAAATTTAAATTGTTGGAAGATAAAGACAAATGAAATGTGTTGGAATTTTAAAGCAGAAAAGATAAGCACAATTAAAACCATGCTCTCAATACCACATGATATGAGTTGATTTTAGGATTGCAAATTTTATGGGTTACTCTTTTGTTTATGAATTTTGGATTAGCAATTACGGTGATAAGCTCAAAGAAGATTGTCACTGGACACGAACTTAATAAAGTGGTTAAGTAAGTTTGAAGGTTCTCTTCTAGAGAGCAAAAAAGAAAACACAATATAAGGTGCATATGATGATGATGGTAGAATTAAAGAACATAGAAGATATATTGAAGCAATATGAAATCGAAATAAAGGGAGAGATAAAGATCATCAATGAACGTAGAATAATGGAAGAATAGTGGCACAAAGAATGAAAGAAAAAGGTGAAGAGATGAAGAAAGCTTATGGAAAATGGAACAAGGAATCACACCACTTGGAAGGTGAGCAATTTCCAAGATGAGTGGTGAGGAGTCGCCACTTGAGATGCATTACTCTCAAAATAAGACCCAAGACCAATTTAGGAGACAAGGCTCTCTAATCACTCAAGTAGAGTTTTTCTTCGTAATTCAAATTCAAGTGTAAATTACATTAGGCAAGGCACCCTTTATAAAGGAGAGAGTGACTTGGGGAGCAAGAGTGAGAGGGTAGGAAGGTCATTTGTGAGAAACCTTCTAGAAGATAGGTCGAAAAACCCTAAACCTAGGTGCACTTGTCATGAAAGGTGTGTTGAACCAAGTGGTGTTCAAGGTTTTGAAGAATCCAAATCCTTTGGAGGATGATGAAGCTTTTGCTGTGCTTGCTGTTGCTGTGCTGGTTTAGTTAGGATCTGGGTAGTTTGAGTTGTGTAACTCAACCTTTGATTGAATCTAAAGCTCAAGCATCTCAACTTTCAAACAAAGTAAAGTGTTTATTTCAAACTGAGTTAAAACAACCGATTGTTTTATCGAAACAACCGATTGTTTAAGCTTAGGTGTTTTGAAAATTGTTTTGAAGTGTGAAAATTGGTTAAGTAACAAAACAACCTATTGATTCGAGGAAACAATCGATTGTTTGTTATGTTTTTATAACAGAAAACAGTTTTGACTTTGACTGAGCTCTAAATGGTTTTAATTCATACGCTCCAGTCATTAAATGCTTTGACCAATCTTTCTAAAGCAATTAAGAGTTTGTTAAGATTTGATTACAAACATCTTCTTTAAATATATACAGAAAAACAGATTTGAGTTTTAAGAATCTAAGTGAATTGAGAAAGTTTTTCTAAGAGTTGGAGATTGCTTAGAGTTTTGGTTGATCAAAGTGCTGAGATAGGATTCTCTTGTACTGATTTCAGATTGCTTCTATAACAAGTGTAATCCTTGTAATTCTGTGAACATTCGTTTGTGTTGTTGCTAAGAAGAGCTGTGTGTTCTTGAGGGGATCAAGATCAGCTTTCTTAGTGTGGTGTGCTGACCAAGGAAAGTGTGTTTCTTGAGGGTGTTCAAGGTCACTTTCTTGGTTGTGTGTAAGTAATCTAGTGTTGATTGCTTAGTGGGTTTCCTCAGGGTTTCTGAGAAGACTGGATGTAGCTCTGGGTTGGAGTGAACCAGTATAAACATCTGTGTACAATCTCTCTATCCCTAACTCTTTAATTTCAGTTTGTTTGTTGTTTGCTGGTATAAACAACCGATTGTTTCGAAGAAACAACCGATTGCTTTCCTGGCAGTGCTGTTTTGCTTGCTGTTTTGGCAAACTGAATTGCTTAATCATTTGATTTCTGAAAGATATTCATTCTAGCTTGGAAAAGTTTGCGAAAACCTCTTTAAACAATTCACCCCCCGTCTAGTTTAAAGCCATAATTACTAACAATTGGCATCAAGAGCTTGGTTCTTGAAAGTTATTCAAGTTGATCTAAAATTTTTTTATGGCTGGAAAACTATCTTTTGAGGAAGGTGCTTCAATCTACAAACCACCTTTATTCTGTGGATTGAATTATAAGTTTTGGGAAGCAAGAATGAAAATCTTTATTGAATCAATTGATCAAAGAATTTGGGACTCAATTGAGAATGGTCCTTACATTCCAAAGTTCAAAAAGAATAATTCCTTTACTATAAAACCTTTGTCCAAATGGACAGATGATGAATGTAAGATGGCTCAGCTTGATAGGTCTGCTCAAAACATTATAGCTTCTGCACTAGATACTAATGAATTTTTCAGGATATCAAAGTGCAAAACTGCTAAGGAAATGTGGGAGACTCTCAAGGCTGCTCATGAACCAAAGGAAGCAATGACAAAGAGTCAAGCAAGAAGGAAGAGAAGACAAAATAAGAAAAGCCTCAATCTTTGCTTAATGGCCAGAAGGGAGGATGACTCATGTAGTGTAAGTTCATCAAACTCTTCAAACTCTGAAAATTATGGTCAATTGCTTCAAGCCTTTCAAGAAACACATGAAGAAGCAAACCGATTGGCTCTCTTAAACAATCGATTGAAAGAAAAGAATAGCTGGCTTGAAAACAGGGTAAAAGCACTGGAGGAGGATTTAGAAAATTCAAAAATGGATTTTGAAAATCTGGAAATCATTTACAAAAACTCCTCTTGCAAGTGTGACACTCTAGTTTGTGAAAATTGCGAAAATCTTGAAAAGAAGGTCCACTATCTTGTTAAAACAGTGGATAAGCTTTCTAAAGGCCAATCCAACTTTGAAAGTGTGCTAGCTTCTCAAAAGTGTGTTTTTGGAAAATCAGGATTGGGTTTTAATCCACAAAACCAGCAAGATAGATTTTCAAAAACTTTTTCAAAAAGGCCAGAAAAACAATCGATTGGACCATCGAAACAATCGATTGTTACATGCTTCTATTGCATGAAAAGAGGTCATTCTGTGCGATTCTGTAAAATCAGAAAACATGCTGTTCCTAAAGGGCTTATGAAGTGGATTCCCAAGAAAAATAAAGCTTGTGTTGATGAGTATACACCAGATGGACCCTCATTCATAAGGGCACCAAACCTATGTACTTGAGAATTTTCTTTGTAGGAAATCTTGGAGGAGAGAAAGTAGCTTTGGTACTTGGACAGTGGATGCTCCAAGCATATGACAGGGGACAAATCAAAGTTCCTGAGAATATCCTTCAAGCAAGAGGGTCATGTCACCTATGGAGATAACAACAAAGGAAGAATACTTGGAAGAGGATCCATAGGAGATGAGAGCATCTTGGTGATTCATGATGTGCTCTTTGTTGAAGGCCTAAAGCATAATCTGCTGAGTATTAGCCAACTGTGTGACAAGGGGTATCAAGTGATGTTCAAGGCAAACACATGTGAAATCTGTCTACCCAACACTAAAGAGGTAATGTTGGTAGGTAAGAGAGTTAATAATGTGTATCTTCTAGATATCTCTTCACCATGTTAATTATGCTCTTGTTATTGTTGATGATTTCTCTAGGTACACTTGGACCTTGTTCTTGGAGTCAAAGAGTGATGCCCTTGCTGCATTCAAAAAGCTAGCAAGAAGACTTCAAAACACAAAGGGCAGTAACATAGGCTCAATAAGGAGTGACCATGGAGGAGAATTCCAAAATGAGAAGTTTGTCAAGTTCTGTGAGAAGTTGGGAATTCTACACAATTTCTCTGCTCCAAGAACACCACAGCAAAATGGAGTTGTAGAGAGGAAGAACAGGTCTCTTGAAGAGCTTGCAAGGACAATGCTTAGTGAATCTTCACTTCCTAAGTATTTTTGGGCAGATGCAGTGAGTACCTCCTGTTATGTGATGAATAGGGTGCTTATAAGGCCCATTTTGAAGAAAACTCCATATGAACTTTTCAATGGAAGAAAGCCTAACATCAGTCACCTCAAAGTCTTTGGCTGTAACTGTTTTGTTCTCAACAATGGAAAGGAAAGCTTGGGAAAATTTGATGAGAAAGCTGACCTTGGCATCTTCATTGGTTATTCCCTCACAAGCCATGCTTATAGAGTCTATAACAAAAGGTTAATGACTGTAGAAGAATCAGTTCATGTAGTCTTTGATGAGGTAGATCGCAGAATCAGTGAGAACCCAAAGATCAGTGCTGAGGAAGACGAACAGAGCATCAGTTTGGAGAAGCTGGATATCTGTGCAGAAAAACAACCGGTTGATTCGCAGAAACAACCGATTGAAATTCTGCAACAGAGTGAGCTGCCCAAAGAGTGGAGAATTCCCAGAGATCTGTCAGTGGATAACATCATAGGGCAGATAAAGGAAGGTGTCTCCACACGTAGCTCCATCTCAAACTTCTGCAGACACACAACTTTTGTCTCTCAAATTGAACCAAAGTCAATTGAAGAAGCTCTCAAGGATGAGAAGTGGGTTGAAGCTATGCAAGAAGAGCTAAATCAATTCGAAAGAAATGAGGTATGGTTTCTTGTTCCTAGAACTAATGAAATGAATATTATTGGTGCAAAATGGGTTTTCAGGAACAAGCTAGATGAGGAAGGAGTGATCACAAGAAGTAAAGCAAGGCTAGTTGCCAAGGGCTACAATCAAGAAGAGTGCTTAGACTATGGTGAAACCTTTGCTCCTGTGGCTAGATTGGAGGCTGTGAGGCTGCTGCTGGCTTTTGCATGTATGAGTGGTTTTAAACTCTTCCAAATGGATGTAAAAAGTGCCTTCTTGAATGGCTACATCAATGAGGAAATCTATGTAGATCAACCACCGGGTTTTGAAGACCACAAGTATCCCAACCATGCCTTCAAGTTGAAGAAAGCTTTGTATGGTCTGAAACAAGCTCCAAGGCAGTGGTATGAGAGGCTTAGCAACTTTCTGCTATCTCTTGGCTATGAAAGAGGAATGATAGACAAGACTCTCTTCATCAAGAAGTCACATGCAGAAATAATTCTTGTGCAAATATATGTTGATGACATCATCTTTGGTGCTACACAAGATAGGTTGTGTGAAGAATTTGTGGCTGCTATGAAAGGTGAGTTTGAAATGTCTATGATGGGAGAACTATCTTTCTTTCTTGGATTGCAGGTTAAACAAACAAAGGATGGGATCTTCTTAAGTCAATCAAAGTATTGCAAGGAGATTCTCAAAAAGTTTGAAATGGAGAATTGCAAAGAGGCAAGCACTCCAATGCCATCAAGCTGCTACATGGATGCAGATTCTGCTGGAAAGAGTATAGATCAAACAAAATTCAGAGGATTGATTGGATCATTGCTTTATCTAACAGCAAGTAGACCGGACATCATGTTTGCGGTGTGTCTATGTGCAAGATTTCAAGCAAATCCTAAAGAGTCACACTTCAAAGCTGCAAAGAGAATTCTGAAATATCTCAAAGGAACATCATCTGTAGGATTATGGTATCCCTCTCATTCTCCACTACATTTAATTGGTCATTCAGATTCTGATTTCGCAGGTTGCAAGCTAGATAGAAAAAGCACAAGTGGCACTTGTCACCTTCTTGGCTCTAGCCTAATCTCATGGCATAGCAAGAAACAAGCATGTGTTGCTCTCTCTACTGCTGAGGCAGAATATATAGCTGCTGGTAGCTGCTGTGCACAGATCCTATGGCTCAAACAACAACTTGCAGATTTTGGTGTACAAATCAGCAAAGTTCCTTTGATGTGTGATAACACAAGTGCAATCAATCTTACCAAAAATCAAATCCAGCACTCAAGGACCAAACATATTGAAATAAGACATCATTTCATCAGAGATCATGTGCAAAATGGGAACTGTGAAGTAAAGTTTGTGGAGACCAAACTGCAGCTAGCTGACATCTTCACAAAGCCTTTGCCAAAAGAGAGGTTTTTCTTCTTAAGAAATGAGTTAGGTATTCTTGATCTAAATAATCTTTCTTAAAATCTGTGTTTGGTACATGTTAAAATTTATTTGTGAAGACAAATAGGGGGAGATTTATTGGTACTTGTATATCTGTATCTTATTTGAATAAAAATGTTTAAATCTCTGAGTATAAAAGTGTTTTTCTGCTGCTGCTGATAGAAACAATCGATTGTTTCGTGTAAACAACCGATTGAATTTTATGTTAAAAGAGGTATAATCTAACTGGCTGCTGTAAGAAGCTTTGGATGGTACAAATGTTTTCTTTGCAGGAACTGCTTCAGATTTAATCAGTACAACACAAGCACCAGGGATTTGTCTTCATCAAATAGGGGGAGATTGTTGAACCAAGTGGTGTTCAAGGTTTTGAAGAATCCAAATCCTTAGGAGGATGATGAAGCTTTTGCTGTGCTTGCTGTTACTGTGTTGGTTTAGTTAGGATCTGGGTAGTTTGAGTTGTGTAACTCAACCTTTGATTGAATCTAAAGCTCAAGCATCTCAACTTTCAAACAAAGTAAAGTGTTTATTTCAAACTGAGTTAAAACAACCGATTGTTTTATCGAAACAACCGATTGTTTAAGCTTAGGTGTTTTGAAAATTGTTTTGAAGTGTGAAAATTGGTTAAGTAACAAAACAACCGATTGATTCGAGGAAACAATCGATTGTTTGTTATGTTTTTATAACAGAAAACAGTTTTGACTTTGACTGAGCTCTAAATGGTTTTAATTCATACGCTCCAGTCATTAAATGCTTTGACCAATCTTTCTAAAGCAATTAAGAGTTTGTTAAGATTTGATTACAAACATCTTCTTTGAATATATACAGAAAAACAGATTTGAGTTTTAAGAATCTAAGTGGATTGAGAAAGTTTTTCTAAGAGTTGGAGATTACTTAGAGTTTTGGTTGATCAAAGTGCTGAGATAGGATTCTCTTGTACTGATTTCAAATTGCTTCTGTAATAAGTGTAATCCTTGTAATTCTGTGAACATTCGTTTGTGCTGTTGCTAAAAGAGCTGTGTGTTCTTGAGGGGATCAAGATCAACTTTCTTAGTGTGGTGTGCTGACCAAGGAAAGTGTGTTTCTTGAGGGTGTTCAAGGTCACTTTCTTGGTTGTGTGTAAGTAATCTAGTGTTGATTGCTTAGTGGGTTTCCTCAGGGTTTCTGAGAAGACTGGATGTAGCTCTGGATTGGAGTGAACCAGTATAAACATCTGTGTACAATCTCTCTATCCCTAACTCTTTAATTTCAGTTTGTTTGTTGTTTGCTGGTATAAACAACCGATTGTTTCGAAGAAACAACCGATTGCTTTCCTGGCAGTGCTGTTTTGCTTGCTGTTTTGGCAAACTGAATTGCTTAATCATTTGATTTCTGAAAGATATTCATTCTAGCTTGGAAAAGTTTGCGAAAACCTCTTTAAACAATTCACCCCCCCTCTAGTTTAAAGCCATAATTACTAACAAGGTGGGCTTGGCACAAGCCATATTTATGCTAAGTACACCCCAATTTATGCTAAGTGAACCCTACTCTAGCTTATTCTTCTACTTAGACCTCCAAAGTGAGCCCAATTTATTTGCATAAATTTGTCTTATGAAAGTACTAGAAGGAAAAACATCTGATATTCTGGTTTATGTCTGGTTCTTCTTCTGCTGAGGCTCTCTTAAGGTTTGGTTAGGCCTAGTCTTCTATGCTGAGATGACTAACCTAATTGTGAAGTTTCTATTATGTCCTTAGTCATTTGTTTGTCAAGGTGGTTTGTATCATGTTCTAACAATAATAATAATTCCAATTGGAAGGATAATGTTACGAAGGATAAAGGAGTTCCCTCAAGTTCAACCACATCTTCAAGTGGGAAGTCACCTAATAAGTATAATAATTGACCACCTAAAAGGAAGACAAGTGAGGTAAAATGTTTCAAATGCTTGGGAAAAGGAAATTATTCTTTAGAATGTCCAACAAAAAAGAATATGGTCATGTTATCAAATGGACAAATAGATAGTGAACCTTCAAGTGAAGAAGAGAAGGAAGAGGTAGAGGTGGAGTTGGATGCATTGGAGGGTGATTTGTTGATGATTCAGAGGCTTATGGGAAGCAAAATGCAAGCTTTGGACAAAACCTAAAGGCAAAATATTTTCCATACTAGATGTTCCATTCAAGGAAAAATATGTTCACTCATAGTTGATGGAAGAAGTTGCACCAATGTAGCTAGCTCAAGACTAGTTACCAAATTGAATTTGGAGACAAAACCCCATCCAAGGCCATACAAGATTCAATGGCTTAGTGAATATAGAGAGATGAAAGTGAGCAAGCAAGTGGAGGTGAACCTATCCATAGGACAATATAATGACAATGTCTTGTGTGATGTGGTTCCAATGGAGGCAACTCACATTTTTTTGGGGAGGCCATGACAGTTTGACACCAAAGCTATCCATGAAGGTTTCACCAATAAAATCTCTTTCATGCACAATAACAAGAAGAAAGTCTAAGAGAAAAGAGAGATGAGTGCAACACCTAAGTATAGCAAGAGTGAAACACCTAAAAAGAGAGAAACACATGAGAGAAAAATGAGTGGATTACTGAAAGTGAATGAAGTGAAGAAGTTGCTACTTTCTAGTAAAGCTCTTGATTTACTTTATTGCAAAAAGAACACTTTGGTTGCTGACCATTCTAACCAAATTAATTTTCTTCATACTATTGACTCTCTTTTGTAGTAGTTCAAGGATGTGTTTCCAAATGAAATTCCTAGAGGACTCCCACCTCTATGGGGATTTGAACACCACATTGACCTTCTTCCAGGAGCATCTTTGCCTATTAGGCCAGCTTATAGAAGTAACCTTCAAGTGACAAAGGAGATTCAAACTCAAGTTGAAGAATTGATGAACAAAGGACGGGTACAAGAGAGCATGAGCCCATGTGTTATTCCAGTCATTTTGGTGCCTAAAAAGGACGGTTATTGGAGGATGTGTACAGATTGTAGAGCACTAAATAACATTACCATCAAGTATAGACACTCTATTCCCAGGTTAGATGATTTATTGGATGAATTGTATAATGCTTGTATATTTTCAAAAATTGACTTAAGAAGTGGTTACCATCAAATTAGGATTAGGGAGGGGTATGAATGGAAAACTGCGTATGAGTGGCTTGTGATGCCATTTGGGCTAACAAATTGATGAAACCATGAGAGATAGAGAACCCACTAAGCTAGCCCAACCATCCAGAAGGATGACTAGGAGCATAACACAAGACACAAGACTAGGTTAGGATCACTCCATAGTTAGTGCCTCGGAGCCTATCATTCCTCAAAGGACCACCAGGAGCAGAGCCCACATGATGGGAGCTGAGCACCAGCTAATCTCTTTATTTTTAATTTCAGTAGATTAGGGTGTATTTAGCATAATATAAGGTGTACTTTGTTAGAATTAATGGCTAAACAAGAGGGGTGTGAATTGTTTGTTGAAAGATTTTTGCAAATAATGCCCAAGAATGAAGTTCTTTGATGAATTACAAAAAGAAAGATCAGATAAGCCAAAAGAAACAAGCTTTCAAAACTGTTATCAGAATTTTAACCGATTGATATTTCAATATAATGGTTGTTTATATCATAGCAGCAAAAGCAAGTTACAAGCAGTGTTCAATACAAAATTTTAACCGATTGAAAATACGAGATAACCGGTTGTTCTTACAACACCAAAAATATCAAACAGTTTATACAAGAGAGAGATAGAGAGATTCACACAATCAACTTATACTGGTTCACTCACCTCTAAGCTACATCCAGTTACCAGAACCACACTGGGCAATCCACTATGTAATTCACAACAGATTACAATTCACACAATTACAAAGAGAGGATCTTTTCACCCAAGATCACACTCACACACTCTTTGCAATACAATTCACGCTATAACAGCCCTCTACCAAGCAAAGTTACTATTTTCATAGACACTATCAGAAAAAAACAATTACAGGAAAGGTTTGGAACAGAATACACCTTAATTGCGAGATCCTAGAGACACTTCTTGATCATACCAAGACCTTTGAGCAACCTTGAAAAGCTTTTTACAAAAATTCTCTCAAAAACAGATTTCTAAATCTCTTTCATTGGATTCTGTAAAGTGAATTTCTCTTTTGAAAAACGGGGAGGAAGTCCCATTTTATAGCACTCAAAAGATGCTCGTTAATGACGAGCCAAAATCAGTTTAAAGGGCCAACTGTAATTAGTCATAACTAATTTTTGAAAAGTTGTTACATATTCAAATTTCAACCGGTTGAAACCTTGAAATAACTGGTTGATTTTGTTAAAAACAGTTACGAAGGTAGTTGGAAAACCCATGAAACAGGCCATGTGAAAACAATCGATTTAACCGAGAATATAACCGATTGTTTATCACTAAGGTTTTGAAAAACTCTTTTTCTCTTTTAAAAACAAGATTGTTCAAGCTAAGTTCTGAATCAAGAGTGAAACATACAAATTCTAGAACACTTTAAAAGAACTAAACCCTAGCAACAACACAACATCCAAGCTCAGCACAGATTCTTCAAAGATTTGGTTTCATCAAAGCCTTGTTTCCAACATTCTCCCCCTATTTGATGAAGACAAATCCCTGGGTTGCTTTGAGGTGTTTGTTTAGAATTTGATCATCACCTACTATCACAGATAAAAGCAGAAAATGCAGGATAATCTTTTCCAGAAAGCAAAGCACCATAAAACAGTTTCACAATCAAACCAGAGTGAAAACCAAAGCATAGGTGCAGCAGAAAAACTATCGGTTAAAACGCAGGATTAACTGGTTAAAAATATCAGAGCAGCAAAGTAACTTCTATCTAATGTTGTGATTAAAGCAAAATAAGGTGTGCAGATAATAGAAGATTACAACCCAAAGCTACCAAGCTATTTCTCCCCCTATTTGTCTTCACAAATAGACAAAAAGAAGGATTAAAAACAAAAATATATTTAAGATAAAGCAAGTTGATCAATAATCCCAAGTTCATTTCTTAGTGCATAAAACCTGTCTTTGGATAATGGTTTTGTGAAGATGTCTGCAAGCTGATCTTCATAAGTAACAATTGAATTTCACAGTCTCCATTACTGACATGATCACGAATGAAGTGATGCCTAATCTCAATGTGTTTGGTTCTTGAATGTTGAACCTGATTTTTTGTGAGGTTTATTGCACTTGTATTGTCACACATCAAAGGCACCTTGTTGACTTTCAATCCAAAGTCCTCCAACTGTTGCTTAATCCATAAGGTCTGTGCACGACAGCTTCCTGCAACAATATATTTTGCTTCAGCTATTGACAAGGCTACACATGCCTACTTTTTGTTGTGCCATGATATAAGGCTTGATCCGTGTAGATGACATGTTCCACTAGTGCTCTTTCTATCCAATTTACATCCTACAAAATCAGAGTCAGAATATCCTACTAAATGGATAGGAGAGTGATGTGAGTTGAATTCATCTTTGTTTAATTTGTAACACTTTATGAAGAATTGGATCAAGATTCTTAGGACAATTATGGTGAGCCACCTAGAGAAAATCCCCACTGGACATTAACTTAGCAAGTGCTAAGTAGATGTGAAGGTTCATTTCTAAAGGACCAAAGGAAAAACACATGTTTAAGTGACTTTTATGAATTATATGAATTAAAACCGTGTGGGTATCATAAGACAGCAAGGTATATGTATGAACAACACAAGAACAATTCAAGAACACAAGATTAATAATAGCAACACAATAAGAATTGAAACTAACAATAGAAACACAACAAGAACACAACCTACTATTGGAAATTCAAGAAACAACATGAACATAGATACTCATGGAAGTCGAATAGAAAACAAGTTGGTATGACATGTTTGCACCGATTAAAATGGAAGAACAACACATCAAATGAAAGACGACATCACAAGAAAGAGAATGAACCGATTGAAATTGCAAACAAACAAGTAGAACAAAAATGGGTATTTTTAGAAGATGAATAGAAATGACTTATGTGGTTGTAGTCTTTTGGAGAATGTGCTCATGCCACTTGGAGGGTGGTTCTTCCAAGATGAGTGGGAGGTGCCGCCACTTGAGAGTCTCCAAAGCTCACAAGATAAGACATGGAGAAGAAGAAGAGACAAGTCTCACAAACTCTCTCTCACAACAACTCAAGATAGTTTCTTTACTTCTAAATTTCAACTTGTTTTATTATGAACCAAGGTCCCCTATTTATAATGAGGGTGACCGGTTTGGGTTTATAAGGAGGTAGTTAGAAGAGACACTTTCTAGTTCCTTCTTAGCGCCTAAGTCTAGAAGAAGTAGGAAGAGTCATTTCTTCCACTCTTTTACAAATCCGTCCCAAAAAATGCCTTACACTAGAGGTTTCTTTGGTTTTCCTCTTTGGCATATTCCTAAGGCTATTTCTATATTTATTTACAAATATTTACAAATTTTTATACAAGGGTAATTACAAAGAGTGATAACATTTCATGCTCTTTACCCAAAACTTTAGCCTTTCTCCTTGTAATCCTTTGAGGCATGAAGGATGTTGAGCTAATTTTTCCTTGAGCTTCTTGGGCTTGGGCCTCATCTTCCTCTTCTGTTTGATCTCCATCAGAGAGTGCGAAGGATACTATAAACCCACGGATGTTGTTCCTTTGAGATATTTAAGGATCCTCTTGACAACTTTAAGGTGAGATTCCTTCGAACAGGATTGGAAGCTTGCACAAAGACATACAACAAACATTATATCAGGTCTATTTGCAGTAAGATATAGTAAAGAACCAATCAATCCCCTGTATTTAGTTTGGTCCACTACTGTTCCAGCTTCATCTGTACTTAAGTAACAGTTTGTAGCCATAGATGTTGTTGCAGCTTTACAGCTTTCCACTCCAAATTTTTTGAGAGTATCATTACAGTATTTGGATTGACTCAAGAAGATGCCTTCTTTGGTTTGTCTAATCTGCAGCCTAAGAAAGAATGAGAGCTCCCTCATCATAGACATCTCAAATTCCCCCTGCATAGCTTTTACAAAATCTTCACACAATTTATCATTAGAAGAGCCAAATATAATATCATCTACATATATTTGAACTAAAATCACATTAGAATCAGATTTTTTAACCAAAAGTGTTTTGTCAATTTTTCCTCTTTCATATTGATGAGATAGAAGAAAAGTATTTAACCTTTCATACCACTATCTTGGAGCTTGTTTAAGACCATACAATGCTTTCTTCAACTTGTATACATGATTAGAATTTAGGTGATCTTCAAATCCAGGCGGTTGTGATACATAGATTTCTTCATTCACAATTCCATTCAGGAAGGCACTGTTCATGTCCATTTGAAAAACCTTGAATCCTTTCATGCAAGCAAAGGCCAGGAAGAGTCTCACAGCTTCTAACCTTGCTACAAGAGCAAAGGTCTCATCATAGTCAATTCCTTCTTCTTGGTTGTACCCCTTAGCAACAAACCTTGCCTTGTTCCTTGTGATAACTCCTGAATCATCTAATTTGTTTTTGAAGACCCATTTTGTTCCTATGACATCTATTTGATCTAATCTGGGAACCAAGACCCATACTTCATTCCTCTCAAATTTGTTGAGCTCTTTATGCATTGCCGCTATCCACTGCTCATCTTTGAGTGCATCATTGATAGTCTTTGGTTCAATCTTGGAGACAAATGCTGTATGATTGCAGAAGTTGGCCACATTCCTTCTTATAGAAACACCTTGTTGATCTGTCCAATGATGTTTTCAAGTAAGAGACCTCTGGGGATTCTCCACTCCTTTGGAGGATCACACTACTAAAAATTTTCAATCAGTTGTTTCGCAGAATCAACCGATTGATTTTCTGTGTTGTTTTCTAGATTCTTCAAGAATATATTATGTTCATCTTCTTCTGCATTGGTCTTTGATGGTCCTTGCTCAGAATGGTTAGTTTCATCAAAAACAATATGCATAGATTCTTCAACAGTCATAAGCCTCTTATTGTAAACTCTATATTCATGACTAGTTAGAGAATAACCAAGGAAGATACCTTTGTCAGCTTTTGCATCGAAATTACCCAGATTTTCTTTGTCATTGTTGAGAATGTAGCACTTGCATCCAAAGACTTTTAGGTGTCCAATGTGAGGCTTCCTTCCATTTAGCAACTAATAGGGAGTCTTCTTTAGGATTGGCTTGATAAGAACTCGGTTCATCACGTAACAAGCTGTACTTACCGCATCTGACCAAAAACATTTAGGTAAGGATGATTCATTCAGAATGGTTCTTGCTAGTTCTTCAAGAGATCTATTCTTCCTCTCCATCACTCCATTTTGCTGAGGTGTTCTTGATGAGAGAAGTTATGAAAGATCCCTAGTTTGTTGAAAAAGTTGCTGAATTTCTTATTCTGAAATTCTCCACCATGGTCACTCCTAATTGCTCCAATGATGCTGCACAAAGTGTTTTGTAGTCTTTTTGAATGCATGAATATGGTCCATGTAAACCTGGAAAAGTCATCTACAACAAAAAGAGCATACAAATTTCCTCCAAGACTCCTAGTTCTTGAAGGACCAAAAAGATCCATGTGTAGTAGTTCAAGAGGTTTTGAGGTGGAAACACAGTTTTTCGGCTTAAAAGATTGTTTTGTTTGTTTTCCTCTTTGACATGCCTCACACACATGTTCCTTCTCAAACTTGAGTTTGGGTAAGCCAATAATAAGATCTTTTGAAATCAATTTATTCAAATGATTCATATGTATGTGAACAAACCTTCCATGCCAGAGCCATGATTCTTCATGCTTTGTCAAGAGACAACCAATAGATGAAGAGTTAAAAATATCAAGTAAATACACATTGTTTGATCTCTTACCAATTAACAGTACCTCCTTAGAATTTGGTAGACGAATTTCATATGTATTGGTTCTGAATGTGACTTGATAACCTCTATCACAAAGCTGGCTTATACTGAGTAGGGTATGTTTGAGTCCTTCAACATACAGAACATCATGGATTAAAAAGCTATTTTCATTACCTATGATGCCCTTACCAAGGATCTTTCCTTTGTTATTGTCTCCATAGGTCACATGCCCTTCCTCTTTAAGATTGATGCTGACAAACTTAGATGCATCTCCAGTCATGTGCTTGGAACAACCACTGTCCAAGTACCATATGTGTTGTTACTCACCAAGGAATCCTGCAAAATTTAAAATCAGGTGGCAAGATCTGGTCCCCTAATAAATTTGGGTCCAAGAGGGTTAATGTGATTGCTAGGAACCTCAAAAAACTTGGGAACCCACTTTAGGATACCTTTAGGAATAGAAAATTTTCGAATTTTTCAAAACCTAACAGAGTGACCCTTTCTCATGCAGTAAAAACAAACAACCGGTTGTTTCGACTTTTTAGTCGGTTGTTTTTCTGGTACAGATGAAAAGGGTTTTGAAATATTGCTTTTCTTGCTCTGTGGGTAAAAGCCAAGTCCAGATTTTCCAAAAACACAATTTTGTGAGGCAAGCTCAGTCTCAAAATTGGACATTCCTTTAGACAATTTATCCACAGTTTTTATAAGATAGTAAATATTCTTTTAAAGAGTTTCACAATTTTCACAAATACTAGAATCACACTTGCAAGAAGAATTTTGATAGATCATCTCAAGGTTTTCAAAATCTGTTTTTGAATTAATTAATTCTTCTTCGAAGACTTTGACTCTGTTTTCCAACAAGCTGTTTGATTTTTTCAACTGATTATTCAAAAGGGCCAATCTAGAGGCTTCTTCATGAGTCTTTTTAAAAACCTCAAGAAGTTGAAAATAGTTTTCATTACTGATGGATGAGTTTGAACTTACAGTGTTTGATACAGATTCCTCCTTTGCCATTAGACACTTGTTTAATTCTGAACTTCCAGAGGATGATTCAGCTGAGGATTCATTACTGTCCAGCAAATTGCTTATTGAATCTTTGTGTACTTTCTCAAGAGTATCCCACATATCTTTGGCTGAGATACACTGTGAAACTTTAAGAAGCTCATCATAATCAAGAGCAGAAACAATTATATTCTTGGCAACACATTCAAGATGATCTTTTTTTTTTCATCTTTAAACCATTTAGAAGCAGAATTTTCAGAAAAACTTATGACATTCCAAATGTTTCTGTCTATAGATTCAACAAAAATCTTCATTCTAAAGCACCACATATCATAGTTCACACCACAGAATAGAGGTGGTTTATTTAAAGAAGCACCTTCCCTAAAAACACGCTTATTAGCCATTAACACAGATTTGAAAAACATAACTTGAATATTTTTCAAGAACCTAGCTCTTGATGCAAATTGTTAGAATTAATGGCTAAACAAGAGGGGAGGGTGAATTGTTTGTTGAAAGATTTTTGCAAATAATGCCCAAGAATGAAGCTCTTTGATGAATTATAGAAAGAAAGATCAGAAAAGCCAAAAGAAACAAGCTTTCAAAGCTGTTATCAGAATTTTAACCAATTGATATTTCAATATAACTGGTTGTTTATGTAACATCCCGCCAAATCCTCTTTTCATAATTATAAAAATGAAATAAAGGTAAAACAATAATATTGAAGTGAACATAATTATATATATGTAATGAAGTTTCTCCTCACAGGGAGTTTAATACATAATCGGTCAATTTTCCAAAAACTTAAACAAAATACAACAACATAGAAAAGCAGGCGATCTCCTATCAGGAAAAGGCGATCTCCTATCAGAAAAACAGAAAAAGGGTGATCGCCTAACAGAAACAGAAACAGGCGATCTCCTTCTGGCGACCACTCACTGAGGAGCTCTACTTCCTGCAACATCATCTGCTCCCGTGTAAATTATACACGATCATCACAGGTTTAAGAAAAGGCCAAACACAACACCAAAAATCATAGGGTAAGCTAGATATTTGAAAGAGAGTTTAGATATGAACTTTAAAATCAAGATAAAACAAATTTAAGATACCCACGTAAAACCATCAACTTTCTCATTCTCTTCACATGACCATCAAGTAAACACATAGTTCACAATTTCCTCAAGAGTCGTTCTATTCACATAATGCATCAAGTGTCTATCAATTTCAATGTTCCTCATTTCTCACGTCAGACTTCCACTGACTCATCACACAAGACACTTGACACTACTTCCGGAAGACTCATGCATTGACTAGACTCAGAGATCTGCACCTGTCATACTGCCCCACTGTGAAATCACACACATTCACAGGGTCGCCGTGAAATCACACACATTCACAGGGTCGCCGTGAAATCACACACATTCACAAGCGTATAAATGAATCTCAATATCATCACTATCCTAGCATGACAGGGTTAATCCATACAACGGGTCAAGCTCGTTCTCTTTCAAACAACTCACCCATACGTATGAACCTCCTTCGACTCTCAACGCCTGAATAACTTCATCTATATGATTCCATTATATCAGGAGAGTCAGGATATCTCATAAAAACGAATCACCTGTCAATGCACATCCTACACGATCTTACACGGTATTTTCTTTCCTGAAAATACTATGCCTTGATCCCACATTCACAACATTCAACACATCATACAACACTTAAATGAATGATTCCAATCACAACAACAATCATTCCATGGTTCAGGTTTTCGAATATCACGTTTAAATCTCAAACAGTTTCAAACAACACAAAACAGGGGAGTTCGAAAAACAACGCCAAAACCGGCAATCTCGTTCAAAAACAGGGGATTATGCAATAACAGTTGAAAAACCGGCGACCACGTCGCCCCATCATCTCAAACATCTACTATAAGGTTTTCGTTGGAAAATAAGGCTAGCTTCCCTTACTTGGACTAGCGCAAAACTCCAAGAGCTCCGAAACCCAACGAAGCTTAAAGATGCTTTCACTCTGTTTTAGTGCCCCGGTCTGGAGAACTTGCAGAGAACCTCCCAAGTGTCCAAGGGCAGTCGTCGCTCGTCGTACTGGTGCTTGAGGTTGCCTGAATCGCAGCGCGAAGGAGAGAAAAGAGAGGGATGAAGATGCACTCACTCTTTCACTCTTGAGCCACTGCAACGTTCTTTGCCTCCCCGCAGTGGGTTTTTGAATCCAAGCCTACTTGTCCACGCATGCTGCTGCCACCACCCCCTCTGCAGGAAAGCCTGAGTGTACGTTTCACTGAACAGTACGGCCACGGTTGTCTCTTGCGCATGCCAACCACTTCCCTGAACAGTACGACCGCGAGTGTCTCTTGCGCATGCCAACTTTCTGATGTCACTATTCTGAACCACCCTTTTTGTCTACGTGGCGCGCGTGTAGGACGTTTCATGCTGGGAGTCTGGGTCTCACTTTATCTGTGTGAAGCTCGACATCGCGCGACAACTTTCCACCGCTGACTCATCCTGGCGAACGACCGATGTCTCGTCCTGGAAGACGACCGATGTCTCTCTCTGGGAGACGACCGATGTCTCTCTCTGGGAGACGACCGATGTCTCTCTCTGGGAGACGACCGATGTCTATCCCTGGCGATGTCCGCATGTCTCTCGCGCCCTGGCGACGTCCACATGCCTCGCGCCCTGGCGATCATGTGTAGTAGGCGACCGGCGATTATGTACTAACCAGGCAATCTTATAGTCTTCTAAACTACACTTTCCTTCCGTTTTATTTTAAATAAAAACATACTTAGAATTCATTTAAAATATATTCCTTTTTATTCCAATTTAATTTTACAGGTCTTTACAGTTTATATCACAACAACAAAAACAAGTTACAAGCAGTGTTCAATACAGAATTTTAAGCGATTGAAAATACGAGATAACCGGTTATTCTTACAGCACTAGAAATATCAAACAGTTTATACAAGAGAGAGATAGAGAGATTCACACAGCCAAATTATATTGGTTCACTCACCTCTAAGCTACATTCAGTTCCCAGAACCACATTGGGCAATCCACCATGTGATTTACAACAGATTACAATTCACACAATTACAAAAAGAGGATCTTTTCACCCAAGATCACACACACACACTCTTTGCAATACAATTCACACTATAACAACCCTCTGCCAAGCATATTTACTATTTTAACAGACACTATCAGAAAAAAACAATTACAGGAAAGGTTTGGAACAGAATACACCTTAATTGCGAGATCCTAGAGACACTTCTTGATCATACCAAGACCTTTGAGCAACCTTGAAAAGATTTTTGCAAAAACTCTCTCAAAAACAGATTTCTAAATCTCTTTCACTAGATTCTGTAAAGTGAATTTCTCTTTTGAAAAAGGGGGAGGAAGTCCCATTTTATAGCACTCAAAAGATGCCCGTTAAGGACGAGCCAAAATCAGTTTAAAGGGCCAACTGTAATTAGTCATAACTAATTTTTGAAAAGTTGGTACATATTCAAATTTCAATCGATTGAAAGCTCGAAATAACCAGTTGATTTGGTTAAAAACAGTTATGAAGGTAGTTGGAAAACCCATCAAATAGGCCATGTGAAAATAATTGATTAAACCGAGAATATAACCAGTTGTTTATCACTTAGCTTTTGAAAAACTCTTTATCTCTTTTAAAAACAAGATTGCTCAAGCTAAGTTCTGAATCAAGAGTGAAACATACAAATTCTAAAACACTTTAAAAGAACTAAACCCTAGCAACAACACAACTTCCAAGCTCAGCACAGATTCTTCAAAGATTTGGTTTTATCAAAGCCTTGTTTCCAACATACTTAGCATAAATTGGGCTCACCTTGGGGGTTCCAAATAGAAGAATAAACTAGAGTAGGGTGTACTTAGTAAATTGGGCTTGTGCCAAGTCCACCTTTCATGACATGTGCTCCTAGGTTTAGGGTTTCTTTGACCTACCTTCTAAAAGGTTTCTCACAAATGACACCCCTACCCCTCTCACTCTTGCTACCCAAGTCACTCTTTCCTATATAAAGGGTGTCTTGCCTCATGTATTTTTACAGTTGAAATTGAATAGAAAAGAAACTATGCTTGAGTGTTTAGTGAGCTTTGTTCTCCTAAAGTTCTTGGGTCTTATCTTGAGTGTAGTGCACCTCGAGTGGTGGCGCTTCACCACTCATCTTGGAGTCTTTCACCACTCCAAGTGGCGTGTTGTTCCTTTCATCATCCATAAGCATCTCTTATCTCTCAATCTTTTACACCATTGTCTTCCATTTATGCTATTTGATTCCTCTCTTTTTTTCATTCAGTCATCATCTTATCATTTCTATCTTATGTTGTTCTGAATTCTACAATTCATCATCTTGACCACATAATTGTGTTTTCTCTTTTGCTCTTTAGAAGAGAACCTTCACACTTAATTAACCACTTGGTTAAGTTCATGTCCGGTGGCAATCTTCTTTAAGCCTATCACCATAATTGCTAAATCAAAAACCATAAACAAAGTGCAACCCATAAAAATGTGCAATCCTAAAATCAAATCACATCACAAATCCCCCAAGCACTTTTATGAGATTAAGGATGTTTTGAGAGAACTTTTGGGCAAATTTTTTGTGGTGTATTTTGATGATATCTTGATCTATAGCTCTAGTATGGAATTACACGTGGAACATTTGTGTGTTGTTTTGAATGTTCTTAGAAAAGAAAATTTGTATGCTAATCTTGAGAAATGCACATTTTGTACTGAACAAATTGCATTCTTGGGTTTTGTGGTAAGTGCCAAAGGAGTTCAGGTAGATTATGAAAAAGTGAAGGCTATCCAAGAATGGCCTATCCCTAAAAATTTGAGTGAGGTTAGGAGCTTTCATGGCCTAACTAGTTCCTATAGGAGATTTGTAAGGAATTTTAGCACCTTGACAACACCTTTAAATGAGATTGTTAAAAAGCATGTTGGGTTTAAATGGGAAGAAAAACAAGAAAAAACCTTTGTTGCCCTTAAACATGAATTGACTAATGCCCCAATTCTTGCATTACCAAACTTTGCAAAATCTTTTGAGATTGAATGTGATGCATCTAATGTGTGTATAGGAGTTGTTTTGATTCAAGTAGGTCATCCAATTGCTTATTTTAGTGAGAAATTAAATGGTGTTCCCTTAAACTATCCCGCTTATGATAAGAAGTTGTATGCCTTAGTGAGAGCATTACAAACATGACAACACTATCTTTTACTAAAAGAATTTGTGATTCATAGTGACCATGAGTCTTTAAAGTACTTAAAATGCCAAGGAAAATTAAATAAAAGACATGCCAAGTGTGTTGAATTTTTAGACCAATTTCCATATGTCATAAAGCATAAAAAAGGAAAAGGAAATATTGTGGTTGATGCTTTGTCTAGAAGACATGTGTTGATTGCTAATCTTGAAACAAAATTGTTTGGTCTTGAACTTTTTAAAGAAATGTATCCACATGATTCTGAATTTGTTGAAACCTTTAATGCTTGCACAAATTTTAACACCAATAGATATTTTAGGAACAATGGTTATTTTTTTAAGGTGAAAAGATTTTGTGTTCCTAAATGTTCCATTAGAGATCTTTTAGTAAGAGAAGCACATGAGGGAAAGCTAATGGGACACTTTGGGGTTCAAAGACCTTTGACACTTTGTGTGAACATTTTTATTGGCCTCACATGAAACATGATGTGCAAAAGTTTTGTGAAAATTGCATTACTTGTAAAAAGGCCAAATCGAATGTCAAACCTCATGGTTTGTACACTCCTTTGCCTGTTCTTGATAGTCCTTGGATTGATATTTCAATGGACTTTGTATTGGGTTTGCCACGGACTCAAGGAGGGAAATATTCCATTTTTGTGGTTGTTGACACATTTTCCAAAAATGGCTCATTTTATTCATTGTTAAAAAATTGATGATGCTTGCCATGTAGTTGAGTTGTTCATAGCACAACAAATTGTTCTCCATTTGAAATTGTGTATGGATTAAATCCTTTAACTCCATTAGACTTGTTACCTATGCTTAGCATTTCTATTATAAAGCATAAAGATGCACAAGCTAAGATTGACTATGTGAGAAAGCTACATGAAAAGGTTAAAGCACAAATTGAAATTTTTTTTTTTAAGGTTATTCTAAACAAGCTAACAAAGGAAGAAAGAAAGTAATCTTTGAGCCTGGAGATTGGGTCTGGGTACACATGAGGAAGGAAAGGTTCCTGAACAAAGAAAATCCAAGCTCCAACCTAGAGAGGATGGAACTTTCCAACTGTTACAAAAAATTAATGACAATGCCTACAACATTGACCTTCCAAGTAAGTACAATGTGAGTAGCACTTTTAAGATGTCTGATTTGTCTCCTTTTACTACAGATGATGAAGCTTGGTGTTGACTTTATGGGAGTCTAACTTCAAGACGCGGGATGAATTGTACTTAGGATAATTTTCGCAAAAGCACTTTTAAGCAATCCTGACAAAAAAATAGTTGACTGTTTGATAGAATAACAAATTAAAATTTTCCTAGCATAAAAGAATTTCAGAAAAACAACTAATTGTAGTGAAGAACAACTGATTATATTTCTAACTTCAAATTTTATATTCTTGACAACTCATTCACTTACACAGTATTAGTTTTAAATTCAGATTTCAAATAGAAGATTTTAATTTGTTTTAATACTTGATGATCTATTAAAAACTTGATTTTAATATGACAAGAAAGATTCAAAACTTAAAACACTTTGCACTTTACTTATTTCTTTAAGTGTAGTTAATAGTTTTTAGGAATTGTATGAACATGAAAAGAAAATTACTAAAGCAAAAACAACTGGTTGATCTTTAAAACAACAAATTACTTTTATACCAATTTTACAGATTTTTCAGAATTTCAAAGTAATGAATATAAAAGCAGAAAAACACACAATGATTTATACTGGTTCACTCTGTAAGGACCTATAAATTAATTGGAATAGAAGTGATAGATTTTAAATAATTTCTGAGTATGTTATTATTTAAAATAAAAAGGACATAAAAATAGAAAATATCATAGTGGTCAGACCTCGGACGTCGCCCAAGGTCTGGGGTCAGCTGGTAGAGGGCGGTCGGTTGACCATTGTGCTGACCAAGTAGTCAGGTGCGATGACTTTATCGTAAGGTAATCACGAGGGCGTGCTTGAAGGGAGGGGGCACGTGAAGCAGGAAGGGTAAGAGAAAGGAAGGTGTAGCTTAGAAGTCGACGAGATCGCCGTTTGTTGAAGAAGGCGGCGGCCTCCGACTTCACCCGTATGAAATCAGAAATCGCCTATTTTGCGCATGATCGCCGTGTGCGAAGATTTCACATAATCGCCAATCGCCTATGGTGCACATGATCGCCGAAAAGAGCACATCGCCGAGTATTCGAGAAGACTTGGTAAGCACTTAGTATGTGGTCTAAATACAGAAGATGGGTGATATAGAAGATAGGTGGCATATCTGCCACCATGAGTAGTGTGACCCGTGATACCCCAGACTTAGAGGAATGGGAGGATGAACCTTCAGCAAGGTGTGACGTTGTGACATCGGTGACCAGAGTAAGGCAATGTGTTCTCGTCACACACAAGGGCGATAAGAGATCGCCAACAGGATGAGAGGAGCATCGGTCATCAACCAGGATGGGAGACACATCGGTGGTCTGCCAGGGTGAGACATCGGTTGTCTGCCAGGGTGGCACATCGGTTGTCTGCCAGGGTGAGACATCGGTTGTCTGCTAGGGTGGCACATCGGTTGTCTGCCAGGGTGAGACATCGGTGGTCCTCCAGGGTGAGACATCGGTTGTCTGCCAGGATGAGGAATCAATCGTTCGTCAGGAAGAGGAACCAGTCATCGCCGGGATGAGAAGGACATCAGTCATCGCTGGGATGAGAGGCACATCAGTCATCGCCGGTATGAGGGGCATGGTCATCGCGCGAGCAGTCATCGGTGGATGGTTATCGCGCGATGTCGTGTTTCACACAGATAAGGTGGGACCCAGGCTCCCAGCATGAACGTTCTGCATGCGTGACACGTAGACAAAAAGGGTGTTTCAAAATAGTTAGCATCAGAGACTTGGTATGCGCAGAAACCCACGTGGTCATACTGTTCAAGGAAGTGTGCACGCAAGCTTTCCTGCAGAGTGGGTGGTGGCAGCGGCATTTCTGGGCAAGTTGGTTTAGATTCAAAACTCACTCCTGAGAGGCAGTGGACGTTGCTGTGGTTCGAGAGTGATTGAGTGAGTTAGCGTTGGTTCCCTGTTCCTTTCCTCTCCTTCTCCCTGCGTTCAGACGTCCTAGCGAACCAGTTGAAGATCGGCGACTGCCCCTGGATTCCTAACGTTGTGCTCTGCAAGTGTTCTGATCAAAGCCGTGAAATAGAGTTAAGGCATCCTTAAGTCGGTGGGTTAGAGCTCGTAGTGAGATTCTACGCAAGTCCAGGTAAGGGAAGCTAGCATTTTCGTTTATAAAAACTTTAGGCGAGTAGGTTCTGAGGTGAGGGCGACGTGGTCGCCAGTTTCATATTCTATTTCACGATGCTCTATTTTTATGTGTGGGGCGACGTGATCGCCGGTTTTAATGTTGATTTCGAACTCCCCTGTTTTAGTGTCGTTTGAAACTGTTTGAGATTGAAATGTGAAATGCATGTGATATTCGAAAATCTGAACCTTGAAATGATTGTTGCTGTGATTGGAATCGTTCATTTAAGTGTTATATGATGTGTTGAATGTTGTGAATGTGGGATCAAGGCATAGTATTTTCAAGAAAGAAAATACCGTGTAAGATCGTGTAGAATGTGCATTGATCGGTGATTTCTATAATGAGATATCCTGACTCTCCTGATATAATGGAATCATATAGATGAAGTTATTCAGGCGTTGAGAGTCGATGGAGGTTCATATGTATAGGTAAGTGGTTTGAAAGATAACTACTTGACCTGTTGTATGGATTAACCCTGTCATACTAGGAGAGTGATGAGATTGAGATTGAGATTATGTTTATGCGCATAGCTGTGGGAACTTTACAGCAATGTAGTATGACAGGTACAAATCTCTAAGTCTAGTCAATGCACGAGTCTTCCGGAAGTAGAGTCATGTGTCTATATGTTATGAGTCAGTGGAAAGTCTGACGTGTGAACCATGAGTATTGAATGTATTGAATAGACACTTGACGAGTTTGTGGAATATGGGGATGTTGATGGTTGAAATTGATATAGATTATGAATGGTGTGAAGATTTATGCTTTCTATTGATATAAAGTTTCATATTTAAAGTTTTTAAAAATATCTAGCTTACCCTTTTGTTTTGTATCGTGGTTGTTTTTCTTAAACCTGTGATGATCGTGTATATTTGCACGGGAGCAGATGAGGTTGCAGGTAGTAGAGCTCCCCAGTGAGCATTTTCTGGAGGAGGAGATCGCCGATTTTGAATGCTGTTGTTTTGTTTTATTTTGAAAACTCCTGTATGGAGATGTATTAAACTTCCTCAAAAAGGGATATTATTTTGAGGCACGTTTGTAGTAATGGATGAATTATATTATGTATATATCTATGTTAAATTTTTGATATTACTGTTTCACCTTTATTTTATTATATAAAAAAATGAACAAAAAAATTCTGAGGGGCGTTACACACTCACAACTGAGCTACATTCAGTCCCATCTCACAGTAAGATGGATTTCACTATATCAAAAGAATCTTTTACACAAGATTTCCCAAGAACAATTCTTGAACCCTACAAAAACTACAAGCACACACTAAAAAATACTATTCCGGCCAAGCTTAAGCTTCAAAAAACCCTATCTTAGAAGAACACTAAAACAACTTTACAAAATAAAAGAAGTATGAAACGAATACACCTTATTTGCAGACTTAGGAGACACAACCTGGACCTCTAAACTGCAGCACCTTGATGAAACTCTTAATCACAAGCCAATGGTGAAAATGACAGCACAAAGAACTTCACAAGGTTTCAAAAATAACCCTTCAAAACTCAAATTCTCTCAAAGAACTTCTCAATCTTTTACGAATTGTAAGAATGTATGTATTCAAGTGATGATTAACTTAGAAAGCCAACTTTCCTTTTATAGAGACAAAAACATAAACAATTTTGTGAAACAATTTTAAATATGTTAAGAAAACAACAGATTGAAAGTTAGAATAACTTATTGAAATTCTAAAATACACTAAGTAGAATCAAAACTAATTTTTAGAAGTTAAAAGCTGAATGTGGAAACAAAACTAACTTTGGAAACAAAACAAATTGCAAACAACTTTATATCAGAAAACTTTTAATCAATTGCTTCTTCAAGAAACCAATTGAAAAAGTTGTAGAGTAAGTAAATCAGAAACTTTAACAGGTTGTAAAAAAAAACTTTTAATAGATTAAAAACCTGTGAGAGTTTAAAAAAAAATTTAACTTATTTTCAAAGGACTTTGTGCTTTGACTAATCATCATAGACTTGAGATAAGAGATGGATCAAGACACCAAAAATCTTAGTTTAATCTATCTTAACTACTTAGAAAACACCAAAGCTTCTCTTTAATGCTTATGGTAGCATCCACTTCCAATCGAGGCATATGACAAAACCCTAAACCTTAGTACCTATTACTTCATCAAACATTATAGTTAGGTAGTCTTTGAGATACCGAACACTTTGGACTTAACTTCAAGTCTTTCTCAAGAGGGAGAAAATGATGTGGACTTCTAAGCCAACTCTAAGTCACGAGTAGGATAATTTATCTCATGAACTTTGAGTTGTCTTGAAGAATATACCACTACTTTCTTCTCTTGCATTAGAACAGAACCCAACATTAAGTACTAAGGTTTTAGCCACTAACTACTCTAGTGATGTGGACATCCAAGCCCAAGGACATGGTGAGGAGGAACTTGACCAAGACATAATTTCAGACTTAGGTGGACCCATGACAAGAGGAAGGCTTAGAAAGGCCCAAGAGACATTGTAGCACAAGGAGACTAATCTTTTGGAGGCCCAAATGTTGAATGGCCCACACTTTAAAAAGACTAAGTTGATTACATGCACAATATGCTTGGAGCATTAGAATAAAAAAATATTATTATTTTGCTTGGAGTTAGGATTTGAAAACCCAAAACCAATCAATTAGAAAGTATCAACTGAACCACTGGGACAAATGATAATTTCTTGAAACCTAGGGATTGTAGTTTTATTTTATTTACTTACAAATGAGACAAGACCTATAGCTAAATTTGTATTTATACCCTTTTGGAATTCAAAATGAGAATGAATGTTTTGGCAATTCAATAGAGAGAATATATCTCTACTAGGGTTCTTCCCTGCATCTTGCAATCTTATCAAGAATTCACCAATTCTTGTGGCAATCATCTTTAGGTTTATCAAACCTTCTTTGTGGTGTCCCCCTCTCTCCAGGTTTTCATGGTTATTGTTTTTAATTGATTTCATTATGTAATCCTAAATTTCTAATTCTACTGTTAGTTCTATTTAAAATCATATCATTTAGATTCTAAATTAATCTTTAATTTAAAATTAGAATTTAATTTAAAATCTAAAGTAATTAGTAGTTAAAACCTTGATAGCTAATGTCTGATACCAGTTTAAAAATCATTTTATAAATATTTTATTAATAATAAAAATTATATTAGATACCAATATTATTTAGTTTACGAAATAGTATACAACTTAGTCACTATAATGAATAATTATTTTTTTATCTCTGAGTTAGTTGTTATTAAATATTTTTTTTGTAGTATTATTTTAAAGTAAAAATAAATTATTAATTCTGTAGATTCTTGAAAAAAAAATGTACAGGTTTTTCTCAAAGATAATCTAAATATTAGCTTTTAAACATGAAAATTTCTCTCAAATAAAAAAAATGGGAAATGGAGATGCTTCTCCGGAGATAAATGAGAAGAAAAAAAGTCTAAAATTAATACATAAATGATATAATAAAAACTTAAATAATTGAACGAGAAATAAGCAGATTTATTGAATCTCTATCATGCAATAATGAATTTGAATTTATAAGACATCACTTATTGATGTCTATGAATTGGTGACATCACTGACCTGATACGTTGGTTTCATGATCAGTGATGATTGAAAAACCTTATATATTGTATACACGGAATTATATTTCAAAAAAGAAAGTCAAGGAGTAACACTTTGATCATGTCATAAATGTAATATCATGTCAGTGTATATTAAATATACACAACAAGATAACTGTAATATAATGTCAGGGATATCATTGATGTAATATACATAATAATAGACAAAATAATTGTATATAATATTTTTTTCACATTAAAAAAAATTATAAGTTTATAGCATCATCTCAAAATCATTTTACTTTAAAGATTTTACGTAAAAATTAAGAATGATAATAAACTATTACTTATTAAAATACCTTTACTAAAATATGTATCTATCTTGCCATAAATGTATTATTTTTATCAGCTGCAAGTACAAACATTAGTATAATTTATTAAATAAATTATAAAAGAAAGTTTAAGACTTCATCGAAAATCAAGAAAAATAAATTTGGATATTGTTAAGAAAAAGTTGCAATTGCATTGGAGACCATGAAATGAAAACTTTGGTCGATAAATGTCTAACCTTTGTTAGAAAAAGTAAAATTAGAGGTATCACTTACTTATTGTCATAGATATTTTTTAATACCTGATAAGATCTGCATGAAGATCTAACTTAGTCTAAAAGTCTCTTTAGAAACATATTTTGTTATAAGATCTTTAAAAGATTTGTAGATTTGTTTTATATTATTATATGTCATATATGTATATTAAATATAACTATGTATATACACTATAACATAATATATTATTTATTTAAAAACATATGTTGTTATAAATTCTTTAAGTAAGATATAAATTTATCTTTTAATAATCTTATAATATTGATCTTTTATGTAGATCAACATACTTAAAATAAATAAACGAGTTTAATATAGTATAACAAATTTAACATAATAATGGTACCAATAAAAATATAACTAACATAAATGCATTGACTAGTTAGATCTACAAAGACTTTTGAACCAAATATATGTTTTGAAAAATAAAAACCTAGGTCCTTCCTAAAAAAATGGTTTGATGTAGGCCAGTGTCATGGGCTCGTATAGCGTGACATATTTCCAAACTTATGTGAGACAAATAGAATAACTTTCCTCCTTTTTATAAATGCATTATGTATAGTAAAAGATAAGTAGGCAATTACCAAGAAGAAGATCTTAGTTGTATTTAAATTTGTAGATGTTTGTTGAATTACTAATATAGTTTTGAGTGTAGTATTTTATTTGTTTACAATATATTTTCAAAATAACTTTCACAATAGGAGTAGAAGATGTTTTAGAGATTCGATGACTTTGTGGATGATCACAACTAATTTTGATGATAATAAATAAAATAAATTTAAATACAATAATTATATTTGGAAGTTCGTGTGTATATGCATTATGATTTATTAGAATAAATTTATAAATAACAATAAATAACAATTTGATTTCCAAATATCCTCAACCTATCAAAACTACATTGTATAAAAAAATTTAGTCTTCTAGTGAACATATTTTTACTCAAACGTAGAACATTTAATCTTAGCCTTTTTTACTGTTTTAATTAGAATTTATCTAAGTGAGTTTTTTTGGGTTCAAGTGCAAATATTCTTTAATATCATATTTTTAATACAACAAACAATATAATTCTTGTTGCAATGAACGATCTCACGGAAGTGTCTACTGAACTAATGCAAAGTTTGAGAAGAGTTTACTGCATTGATGCGTTTATGCTTATTAGTCAAAGTCCAATTTACTTATTTGAAACAAATTTAAAAACAAAATTTGAAAAAAAATAGAAATAAATCCACATAATCTGAAAAATTGGAAACAAAATCTAAGAAAAAAAATTGAAAAATAAAATCTACAAAATTTCATAAACAAAATATATAAATATATGGGAAAAAGAATATTGGAAACAACATTTGAAATAGAATATGAATCTGAAATCTACAAGGAAAACGAACCTATAAATGGATACAAGTTATAAGGAGGAAGGACATCATCTTACACTACACATTGGAGAGGTTCTAACCTAGGTGTGTTGATTTCCTTAGTTTTCTTCTTTGCAATTATTTTTGTTTTGCATTTGCATGGAAGGATAAATCTTTATGAGTTGATTCTCTTGTGATTTTACATTGAATTATGAGGTTCTGTGCAATTTAGTTTTGCTCCTTAATTTTTGTAACAATCTATGCTAAACAATCTGGTCTTTTTGAATTCTAATTTCTGTTTAGGAATTATTTTTGAACACTTGTTCATAATTCAATTTTTCCCCTTAATTGGAAATTTTGTTTAGTTTTCTTTATTATAAACAATCTCTTTTTTACTTAATTCAAGAGGTAAAATACTAAAATTCTCACACCTATATGCTTGGGCATGGGAGAGAAACTTAATGAATTGATTGATGTTTATTTGATTGATTAGCAAATTGATTAATGCTTGTTTGTTTAATTCACTTCTATATGGAAATTGGATTAACGATATGTATGTCAACTGGCGAAGGATTCAATGATGAATGGAAATTGGAAATCTTCTTTGTAATTTGCTTTAATCTTGTTATTTTAATTTCACTATTTTGAAAAACAACAATCCCCCTTTTATTTATCACTCTTTCTAATTAATACCTATATAGACGATATACGAACACTATATCACTAAATTTACAATTGAATTTGTGGGGAGACGATTAGGATTAACTAATCCTATGTATACTTCAATTTAGTCGACTTTTGATGTAGTAGATAATCTATGTCAAGCACTTGACGATCCAAAACATTGCACTGGACGATCTACACTAAAACTCTTTTATTTAATTAAAAATAATAGCAATCAAATTTGGTGTTATTGTTAGGGAATTCAATTAAATTTCAATTTCAATTTTTCTTATTTTTTTGTTATTTTGTGTTTTATGAATTTTGAATTCTTCTACTTTTGTCAATTTTTAATTATTGTGATCAATTATTAATGTTCTTACTTATCTTCTTTTTAAAAGAAAATTTATGAGTTCCTGTTTTAGTTTAATTTTTTATTTTAATAATATAAATTTGAAAAAAAATATTAAAAAAGTTGAATTTGAAAAAATATAATATTTATCTTATTTTATTTTCCTGTATCTTATTTAATCTTCTTTTATTTTATTTTATTTATGTTTTTAAGTTTCTAATTTTTTGTTTCAATTTTTATTATATTTTGGTATGTTTCATTCCGTGCATATTTGTGCGCATTTGGGGTATGACCTCTAGGTGAATTATATCCTTTAGATCCAGAATTTGGACAAAAATACTATAGGCTAGTTAGACAGTCTAGAGCGTCTAGTTATTTTTTCTAAAAGAGAGTTTGATTCTTACTTTTCTTTTGTTCCAATTCATATTTCTACCATGGTTGAGAGAAATTTGAGAGCGCTTGTTTCACCTAATGTTCATATTTGGACTTCGTGCATTCAATATCCTAAAACAGGTGTGCTTGTAAATTAAAATATGGTTTCATTTATTTGTTGCCAAAGTTTCAGGGTCTTGTTGGTGAATATCCACACAAGCACCTCAATGAATTTTGTATTGTTTACATTGTTTGGAGTTCCTGAGAAACACATCAAGCTCACATTCTCCTTGTAATACGCGAAAAAAGACTAGTTATACTACTTCCACCAAGATTGATCACTAGTTGGGAGAACTTGAAAAGAATGTGTTTGGAGAAATTTTTCCCCACGTCTAAAGTGATTGCAATACCAAAAGAATATGTGGTATAATATAAGGCAACTAGATAGGGAGGTTTACATGAGTATTGGAAAAGATTCAATAGACTCTATGCAATTTGTCCACATCACCAAATTTATGAGCAACTGCTCATTCAATATTTTTATGATGGCTTAACATTCATAGATAGACATATGATATACGGTACCATTGGAGGAGCTAGGGTGGATAAGACTCCAGCTGCAACAATACAACTGATTAAGAATATGAATTCTAATATCAATAATTCAGTACCAGAAGCAACTTACTGATCTTGACTAGAAGAGTCCATGAGATAGGGACAACCTATGTTGCTGACCACATAAACATAGAAAACAAGCTAGATGATCTAGCATCTTTGGTTAAATAGATGGCGATGTCTCGTACGGTTGCTAAACTACATGGTATATGTACTTCTATTGATCGCCCTACTAATTCTTGTCTCTCCTTACATGAATCTTAAAGAGATGGTGCTGAATTGCAGTAGGCATATGTTGTAAACATCTATGGTAATGACATACCGTCTAATCACCAACAACAATAGTATAATCATGAATTTCCTCCAACAGATGCAATCTAGATTGGAGGAATCATCCTAATTTGAGATAGAGGGAACTCCCTATAACAACAACAACTTTATGTTCCATATCAATCCCATGTTGTTGAAACTAGTAGACTATCAAACACAACCACAATAACAATACTAACCTTCACCACCAGCAGCCTTTTCTGGAGGATTTAATGCAACAAATGACTGTAAATATCAAGAATTTTCAACAAAGGCAAACATTCAAAGCTTGGAAAATCAGATTGGTCAAAGGCCCCCTAGTATAAACCAGTTGGAGTCTCAGAGTTCAACCAAGCTCCCTACTTGTGACTGCAATCACTTTGAGATCAGGTAAGAGTGCACAAGCATCTGATAAACAAAAATTTGCGCAAGAAAATGAGACTAATACAACAATAGACAACCTATCCAAATAGTCCAATGCAATTGTAGATGGCAAACATTCAAAGCTTGGAAAATCATATTGGTCAAAGGCCCACTAATATAAAGCAGTTGTAGTCTCAAAGTTCAACCAAGCTCCCTACTTGTGACTACAATCACTTTGAGATCAGGTAAGAGTGTACAAGCATCTGATAAACAACAATTTGAGCAAGAAAATGAGACTAATACAACAATAGACAGCCTATCCAAATAGTCTGATGCAATTCTAGATGATTTGATCATATAGTCTGATATAACAACAAATGACTATGTGCAAGAAAGAACTAGTTGTAGCAACCTAAATTCTTCAAGCAATGAACAATTGTCTATTCCTCTCCCATTTCCAAAGAGAGTTATTCCTAATCCATTTAGCAACTCTAACTTGGTTAGCCAAGATAAACCATCCAACAACAGAGATCAACTATCTGTTAATGGAAACTAACCATGTAGCAGCATAGAAAAACCTTCTATTCCTCTATTATTTCCACAAAGATTTGTACAAAAGAGTAAGAGATTGGAAGAAGCTAATATGAGATTTTGGAGAGCTTCAGAAAAGTAGTGGTGAATATACCTCTGCTTGATGCCATGAAACAAATTCCAAAATATGTCAAGTTCTTAAAGGATATATGCACTTATAAGAGGTTTCTGAAGAATAACGAGAGAATCAACATGGAAGGAATGTATGTGCACTTATTGAGAGACATGTGGCTACAATCCCTGAAAAATGAAAAGACACATAAACTTTCATTTCCTTATATCATAAGCAGTAATTTTTTTGACAATGTTATGCTTGGGAGCATCTATCAAAGTTATTCATTTACCTATTTTCACTTCTTTGTCTCTTGGCCCTTTAAAAGCTATAGGTGTTGTCATCCAATTGTCCAATAAGAGCATTGTCCACCCTATAAGACTCATAGAAGATGTGTTGGTCCAAGTTAATAAACTGATTTTTCCTGAAAATTTTTAGATTTTGGACATGGATGGAGGATATTCACACACTGGTGCAACCACCATTATCTTGGGCAAACCCTTCTTGAAGACAACCTGAACCGAGATTGACGTGCATGCATGGATACTTACTATGCAATTTAGTGAGAGTCACTACAAGAAAATCATTTATTAGAAACCAATTTTAGAGACAAAAAATAATTAGTTACTATAGTAACCAAATTAGAGACCATTTTGGAGACTAAAAAAATTTTAGGTTTCTAAATTAGTTTCTATTATTGTTAAATGGTTTCTAAATTAGTATCTAATTAGCTACCAAGGTTTTTGCTACCAAATTTAGAATCTAAATAATTGGTAGTTAAAATCTTGGTAGCTAATTAGATACCAATTTAGAAACCATTTAACAATAATAGAAACTAATTTAGAAGTAAAAAAAATTTTTAGTCTCCAAAATGGTCTCTAATTTGGTCACTAGCAACTAATTATTTTTTGTCTTTAAAATTTAATTTTTATTTAATGATTTTCTTGTAATGAGTCTGGTACCACTTTGTTTATCATATTGACATGCTTACCGGAGTTATGGATGATGATTTGTTTGAGTTTCTAGGATATTTGAATTTTTCTGATTTTTTATTTATTTTACTAATGTTGAGATAGAAGAGTTTATTTTGTTTGATAATTTTGATATTAGTTATGCCACAATTTTGATCTTGATGCACCAACATAGTTAGTTGAGCCAGAATGCACATGCTCAATTATAGCAACTACAATCGCAAATGAACCAGTAGATTTACATGTAGCTAAAATGACTCCCTTCCCACCTCAATTATGCTTATTTGGAGGATGGGAAAAACTTCTAGTAATCATTTCCATTGCTCTTTCTGATGATCAAGAAAAAGAATTGTTGCAAATAATTAAAGAACATACTAAGCACTTGGTTGGACGCGCTTAGACATTCCAAGTATTAGCCCCTCCATGAGTATGCATAGGATTCTGTTGGAGGAGGGGACAAAACCTATAAGACAACCTCAGAGAAGACTTAATCCCCATATTAATTAGATGTTTAAGCGTCTAGCAGGTAAGTGACAATAGTACTTCTCATATGATTTTTCTAGTTATTTTCAAATATACATTGCACTTGAAGACGAATATAAAACCACATTAACCTACCCTTTTGGAACATTTTCTTATAAAAGGATGCCTTTTAGTTTATTTAATGCACTTGGTACTTTCCAGAGATGCATTATGAGCATTTTTGCTGATTTACTTAAGCATTGCAACAATTTTCATGTATGATTCTAGTGTTTATGGTTCCTCCTTTGATGAATGCTTAGTTAACCTTACTAGAATGCTTGACAAATACATAGAGACTAACCTTGTTCTGAATTATGAGAAGTTTCATTTTATGGTAGAACAAGAAACGATCTTAGGTTATATCTTCTCTAGGAAAGCAATAGAGGTAGATAATGCTAAATTAGATGTTATATCAAATTTTTCTTGTTAAATCAATAGACGGTCTAGTCAATGTTAGACAATCCTACACCCTCTAGAGGATCTTCTGAGATGTGAGTCTATATGTTTTGATGATAACAAAAAATATAAGATAGGTTAAGATATCTAACAAAATACTAAGTGTGCAAATTCATTAGAAGTTGTGCTGTCCAGATTATATCGATAAAATGATTGATATGATCTTAATCAAATATAAACCCGATGTGGAGTAATTGGAAAATGATTATTATTATTTAATTTGTTGTGATATTATTCTAAAAATAAACTATATGATTGTTATTATTTATTCTGTTACGATATTATTCTAAAGATAAAATATATGATTGTTATTATTTAGTCTGTTATGATATTATTCTAAAGATAAAATATATGATTGTTATTATTTAGTCTATTATGATATTATTCTGATGAAAAACTATTTAAATAGAGAATGACCCACAAAAAATAGATGGAAGTATTATTCTGTGCAATAGATACTACACTGATATTTTATGCTCTCACTTACTTGATCGTCAGAGTATTGTCAACAGGTGGAGCTCCCTTCATCTCACTTTGATCTTCAAGCATCCCAAAGCTACAATTACGAAGGATCACCTCGGAGACCACCTGCAAGTGTCTGACCTCGAGTTTTGGCGAGAAAAGCAGTTATGGGTTGATTAAACCTATTAGACTATCATGAAAGCTCAACAGATGATATAGTTGAATAGGCATTGACGAAACATGTTAGACATTGTCAATACAACGTATTAGATTATTACAAAGAGTTTCAGACGAACAAGTACTAGCTGGAAAACACAGATGATGGTCAATGTGAGAAAAAGCTACATAGAGTTCTCATTAAGACAGTAGATGATGTCTACAAAAGAAATCAATGAACCATGCTATTAAGTCATACTTTTGACATATGATGATGCAATTTAAATGTGACAAACGATTACACTTTTGAAATGTGTTGGACGATCAAATAACAGGGAAGTTTCCAAACTCAATATTTACTTTCTATAATTATTCTTTTAAACTCAATATTTACTTTCTATAATTATTTCTGAATGTGTTTCTAATACTTGTTTTTGATATGATTGGTTCATATAAATCAAATATTTAATCAAAACGAATTTAGTAATTTGATATAGAAAGTTTTTGAATAAATAGTGTTTTAATTGAAAATTTTTCGAAAAATAGAGTACACATATTCACTACATTAAAAGGTTTTTCAAATTTTTTTAAGGAATTAAATCCAAGCTAAACTATGTTATGCTTCAACGTTTAAATCTTGTGTTAACTTGAAAACTATTTGAAAGTGCATTTACGGTTAAAATTCTGAAATAGAAGGATTAAATAATTTAAAAATATAAAAGATATTGTTTGAGTGATTTTCATGTGTCTAAATGATTAACAAATGATCTTTAAACTCGTTTTGATTAAACTGGATCATATAAATAACTTACATCAAAACACAATTTTTTGGAATAAATATATAAAATATTTTCCAATAAGCATAATGAATATATCATGTGGCTTAATTTCCTGATGTTTGAAAATGTTCTTTGAAATTATTATATAATATTCTCAAATACACTTCTGCTTTATTTCATATTCAAATATGTATTTGAAGATATTTCGAAAAAGAGAACACACATGTGTAGCACTCATTTAAAGGTTTTTTGAAATATATTTTGTGGAATATTATTCAAGAGAAATTATGCTTATACTGAAAAAGATTTACTTTAAATATAAACTTGAATATATTAATGTTTAGTTGAATTATATCTAAGATTGGAAAGTATTGACAATTCAAATGATATTGAAAGATATTATTGTAATTCATTGATGTATAATTGCTCCATTATATAGAAAATATTAATGATCACTGAAAATCACAAAAAGATTTCAAATCTGTGTTTATTTTAATTAGTTGATTTGTATTTTAATCAGTTGAAATAATTATTGTTTAGGTCTAATGACTATAATAAGTATTTTAACATATTCATTTATCGTATCAACCTAAGGTTTTTAAAGGATTTAAAAATGATTTTTTTTGTCTTTTCTGTTTAGTGAAATCAACCAGTAATTTTTTCAAAGCTGAAAAACTTGTTCATGTTAGAAAAAAATTGTATTATTAAGATAATAACAATTTATTGGGTAAAACTTGACTAGTAGAAGCTTTGAACTTCATTGTAAACTCACTCTTTTAATGTTGAAATTGTATTTGCCCAAGTCTATTTTTTTGGAAAGACAATAATGACTTAGTAAAAAGGAATACTTAGATTCTTAAACTTAGTGGAATTTAAGTATTGATAAAAGTAATGGTGTAAAAACTCGTAATTCATTGTGATTAATGGAGCTCTTTACAAACTGTAAAAAGAAACCAAATGTAGTTCATAGTTAAGGTTAAACTATATAAAACAGTATACTTATACTCATTTTCTATACTTTTGACTTTACTTAGTGTTGTATTTTAAACTGGTAGACTATATATTGTTTCATTTACATATGCTGAGAATGGTCTCTTTCCTAGACTTTCGGTTTTCAAAAGCATTTCATTTTTATTCTTTTCAAAAAACTTAATTTGATTTGCAAGATTTTGTTTATGTTGAAAAGTTCACATTGACTAGAGATAAGGTCAAATTATAGTAAATAAGTCAATGCAAACCTCACCTTATAAGTTAGTTTTGTAGGGTTGATTTAGACTTAAATTTCATTACTTTAAGAGTTTCAAACACTTGTGTTCTTACAAAAGTGTTTCCTCTTTGTGCTTTAGTGTGAGGTTTTCTTTTATAAGATTGTCTAATCATTCAGGCTTAATTTTCAAAGTCACAATTTTCAAATTTCTTGACATATTAGAGAGATGTTCATTGCAAACTTCAAAACAAAATGTAGATTAATAAAATCTACGACTTCATTAAATTCATTAGACAATTGTTCAAATATTGTATTAGCCGAGAGACACATTTGACCTTTTTCTTTTTCTTCCTCAAATTATGAAAATCAAGGTCTTCCTAAGTTGACATAAGACTTCTCTTTTTATCTCTTTCTTGAAGAAGCTTTTCTTCTCTTGGTTTGAATACTCTTATTGAAAATTTCCTAGTTTCTTGCACTCATAGCCTAACACTTGGTTCCTTCTTTTATGATCATTTTTATCTATGCTATTTGTACTGGGCATGAGTTCGGCCCTCGGTTTTGGGTTGGTCATAGCTCGGTTCTCGGGTGAGGTTGAGGTCAGCTCGACTATTGGGCCCTGGGTAAGGGTTGTGAGATTGGCCCAGTTTAATTAATGAGCCCAAAAGATATAATAAGGCTGCCATATGAGAGGGGCACATCGTATGTGCTTATAGATAAATATGTGCAAGTAGTTATGATATGTTCGTGCTTGTTATTTATTGTTTGCGTATGTTTTTTGTTGCATGTTATTTACACACTAATGCCTGTTGATAGTTGTTGTTAACCCTAAAAGATAGGGACGTGCATTTAAAACAGAATGTTGACCCATGGTTAGCACCTAAAGATCATTGGTGCCTGTGACAGGTAGTTTTTCTGTTAAAGATAAAAGATTAATGTGCTTAGTATATTTTCAATTAAGATTTTATTCTCTCGAGCAAGAACTGTGGCATGTGCGGTTATAAAAGGGGCCTAAAACCCCAGATGAAGGTACGTTGTTTTTGTTGAACCAAGTGGTGTTCAATGTTTTGAAGAATCCAAATCCTTTAAAGGATGTTGAAGCCTCTGCTTTGCTTAATGTTGTTGTGCTGGTTTATAGCTTTGTTCTAGGGTAGTTTAATGTTGTAATCCAACCTTAGATTAAATCTCAAAGCAATTAACATCTCAATCTTTAATAAAGCAAAATGTTTTTCAAGCTAAGTTGAAACAACCGATTGTTTTGTCAAAACAACCGATTGTTTACACTTAGGTGTTTTGAGAAAGTATTGAAAACTGTTTTTGAATGGTGAAATCTGTTAAGTAACAAAACAACCGATTGATTCGAGGAAACAATCGATTGTTCGTTTTGGAACCATAACAGAAAAATTGTTTTCTTTGACTGAGCTTTAAATGCTTTAAAACTGAATACGCTCCAGTCATTAAATGCTTTGACCAATCTTTTTAAAGCAATTAAGAGTTTGTTAAGATTTGATAACAAACTATATCTTAGTATAAATTCAGAAAAACTGATTTAAGTAAAAAGAATCTTTTAACAAAGTTTTTCTAAGAGAGTTTTTAAAAGTGTTGAGATTGCTTAAGAGTTTTGTGATTGATCAAGGTGCTGGAATAGGATTCTACTTGTATTGATTTCAGATATTCATCTGTAACAAGTGTAATCTTTGTAAACTGCTGAAACAATTCGTCTGTGTGTTTTTGTTGAGATTGGCTGTGTGTTCTTGAGGTGTTCAAGATCAGCAATCTTAGTGCTGGCCAAGGAGAGTGTGTTTCTTGAGGTTTTCAAGGTCATTCTCTTGGTTGTTGTGTAAGTGATTAAGGTGTAATTGCTTAGTGGATTTCCTCAGGGTTTCTGAGAAGACTGGATGTAGCTCTGGATTGGAGTGAACCAGTATAAACAACTGTGTACAATCTTTCTATCCTTAACTCTTTAAATTCAGTTTGTTTGTTGTTTGCTGGTATAAACAACTGATTGTTTCGAAGAAACAACCGATTATTTTTTCTAGTTTTACAGTTTTGCTTGTTGTTTTGGCTAATTGAATTGCTGAATCAATTGGTTTCTGAAATAAATTCATTCTAGCTAGGAAAAGTTTGCGAAAACCCCTTTAAACAATTCACCCCCCCTCTAGTTTAAAGCCATCTTTTCTAACAGTTTTTGTACACTAGACTGAAAATTGTTACTTTTTGTGAGTCCTCATTGACTTAATCATCGAAGTGTAGTCAACAGATAGGGCGCCCTTTGTCACAACGGAGTCATATTTGAAGAAGCAAATAGAGACGTGATCCCATATCCAGAAGAAGGTGCGTTCAGCCTAAGTCAACCAGCAAAAGAGTCACATTTGACCTTTTTCTTTTTCTTCCTCAAATTATGAAATCAAGATTTTCCTAAGTTGGCATAAGACTTCTCTTTATCTCTTTCTCGAAAAACCTTTTCTTCTCTTGATTTGAATACTCTTATTGAAAATTTCCTAGTTTCTTGCACTCATATCCCAACACTTGGTTCCTTCTTTTAGGATCATTTTTATCTATGCTATTATTCGTCTTTGTACTCCTAAAACCTCCTTTCTTTCTCCATATTTTGTTAAGCCAACGACAGGTGGAACCAAAACGGATCGGACTAGTTCATTTTGCCACCTCTAGAGATAAACATATTTTTTGTTTCATATATATTATTTTTATATATTATGTAAATAGAGTTGTTGTAAATATTTATTCAAATATAATTAATTTAATTATAAAATATTGTCCTTTCACTATAAGAAAATCATTAAATAAAAACTAATTTTAGAGACAAAAAATAATTAGTTGCTATATGGACTAAATTAGAGATCATTTAAGAGACTAGAAAAAATTTTGGTTTCTAAATTAGTTTCTATTATTGTTAAATAGTTTCTAAATTGGTATCTAATTAGCTACCAAGGTTTTAACTACCAAGTATTTAGATTCTAAATTTGGTAGCAAAAACCTTAGTAACTAATTTGAAACCAATTTAGAAACTATTTAACAATAACAGAAACTAATTTAGAAACCCAAAATTTTTTAGTCTCTAATTTAGTCAATATAGTAACTAATTATTTTTTGTCTCTAAAATTGGTTTCTATTTAATGATTTTCTTGTAGTGTTTGAAATTTTTTTTATTAATTGAACCAAGTAATGTTACAATCATCAATGGTTAATTTTATATGTTAAAATAAGATTAATCATATTACAACATTTTTTTTATTAACTATGTTATGTTCGTTAGATCTCTAGCCTTGTTCAAGCAGAGAAAATTCTCGTTTAAATGTAATTACGTATTAATTTTATTAAAGGGCATGAGAAAGTATGAATACACGAATATAGTTAACAACATATCACAATAAGAAATAATAATTCAATACTTAGCTATATTTATTATCATAAAAAATTTTAATCCAAGGATTGTCTAATACTTCTAGACTGTTCATGTATTTGATCATTCTGAGTCTTAATATTAACCAAATAAATGATGAAGAACTTAAAAATTTAACATTCATAAATTTGACTTTTATGATAGTTGCCACAATTCATATTAATAAACTTACCATAGTTTCTTTTGTTTTTTAGTTTCTTGCACTATAAGAAAAAATGGTTTTAACGGGGATTTATTTTCACATTATCTAAGGTCAAAACCTCTCTTAAGTCATTTCACTACAAGAAAATAATTAAATAGAAACCAATTTTAGAGACAAAAAATAATTAGTTGTTATATTGACAAAATTATATACTTTTTTAGAGACTAAAAAAACTATTGGCATCTAAATTAGTTTCTATTATTGATAAATAGTTTCTAAATTGGTATCTAATTAGATACCAATGTTTTAGATACCAACTTTAAAATCTAAATAATTGGTAGCTAAAACCTAGGTAGCTAAAACCTAGGTAGCTAATTAGATACTAATTTAGAAACTATTTATCAATAATAGAAACTAATTTAGATACCAATAATTTTTTTAGTTTCTAAAATAGTTTCTAATTTTTCAATATAGCGACTAAATATTTTTTTGTCTCTAAAATTGGTTTCTATTTAATGATTTTCTTGTAGTTACCCAGGGTTGTAGTTTTCCCTGCTAAATCATCCCTGGGGAATGTGTTCCTTGGGGTTTTTTTAAAGCTCAGGAAAAGTCTTTTAAAACCCCTGTTAAATAACATGGGTTTAAGAACCTCCATAAAATATCACTGATTTCAAAACCTTCGTTAAATACTATGGGTTTAAGAACCTCCGTAAAATACCATGGGTTTCAAAACCTTTGTAAAATACCATGGGTTTAAGAACCTCCTCTGTAAAATACCATGAGTTTTAAAATTTCCGCAAAATGACTTGCCATTTCAAATAACCTTCAACTCCATTTTCCACCATCTCTAACAATCCTCCTGACTTTTCTCTTCCACCGTAGACACACTGCTCTCCGGCACAAACTCAATGGTCGCTGACGACAGTCCTAATAAGGAATCACAATTCAGCCACACTTATGTCTATTATATCTAAGGAGAAGAAACACTAAATAAGGCACTATGTTCTTTTCACTCCAATATTGTTTCTTCCATCACCTTACTGCCCCAACTTGGGTCACAAGCCACTGTTACCTAGGTCGGCAACAACTGGTGTTTATCACTGCTTTATATATTCTAAATAATTTCATTATCTGTCAGATGTGGGCTTCAAAGCCATGTGTGTAGCTAAAGATTACAAGAACATATTGCGAGAAGAAATTAACTTTATTACTCTTCACTTTCAGAGTAAATTAATTATTATAATGCATTTTAAAATAAAGATCTTGATTTAAATATTTCAAAATTATGAGAATTAAATATTAACAATTATAACTAAAACTAAAATTGCACATAAAATATGCATACATCAAAAGCTAAAACAAAATAGGTCAAGTTTTTTGAAGTATGAGCTCGTAACAAAAAAAAAAACAAACTAGAAATTGTATAAACTAACTACCATCCGTCATAAAAAATATGCAAATATTATTGAAATACTTATTATCCAAAATTAGTTGTTGAAATACTTATTATCCAAGGTAATTTTGCTAAGTTTTTAAAATAAAATTTTGAAACTTTAGAAAACTTATATGTAATGTAAAGTTACACTTTCAAAATTTTAGAGAATTTACTTATAAAATATATTAAAGCTATATAGTCTTTAATTATTTACTTAAAAATATATTTAATTATATTTATTTATTGAAGTTTGAAAAATCTAGAGTCCTTTATTGAGGTTTTCTACAATAAATCTTTGAAATTTAACGAAGGTTAAAAAACCTCCATTATTTTGTTGAGATTTTAGAATAAACCTTTGAAACTTAAAAAAGGTTAAAAAAACTTTCGTTTGTCGAGGTAGTAGAATAAATCTTTGGAACTTACTGAAAGTTAAAAAAACCCTATGTTATTTTGTTGAGGTTTTAGAATTGTTCTCGCTGGTTGACTCAGCCGTCGTTGACTTCAAAGACAGGTGGTGGCTCCTCCTATCACGAGTGGTTACTGCCCTGGCTCCGTTGAAACAGAGAGGCCCTACCTGTTAACTGCACTTCGACGATCAAGTTAGTAATGGGCTCAGAAACAATGAGTAAGTAAGATAGTTCAAGCTTAGAACTGCGTACCTTTCTAGGGTTCTTACCACCCTTTTTATAGGTTGTATCTAGGTCAACTCTTTGTCCCACGGAACCTTTCCTTAAGTGGAATTAGGGTTACCACTGAGGCATCTGTTGCGCGTTGCACATGCTTAGCATAGCCGTGCACATAACCTTCCTTTCCTAGAGCGCGTGGTCTTAACAGTATGGCCGCTAGGGTACCAACTCATGCACCAGCGCTGCAGGGCCATATGTTCTGTAGATGCCCTAAGTATTCATGTGCCATGCATGCTGCCTTCCCTGGAAACCCTAACCCTCATGGGCCTTAGTGCCTCCAGAAAATACTTACTCGTGCTAGCCCTGAACATGCTATACAGACCTCATGCATCGATCCTCTCGTGAATATAGGTCTTTCCTGTTCTGGATGATATCTTATTATTATAACTGGGGCCCACCTCTGTGGCCCAACTTCACTACTGGGGCACCGACGTCCGATGTCAACAATACTGATGTCCACCTATGCTGAGGCCCGAGGTTAGGTCAGTACACAAGCCCCCAGGCTCGAGCTGGAGCTAGCTTCCACGAAAAGCCTAACCTTTTCCCCTGGCAAGGCATGATGAGGTGTGCACAGTGCGTGGAGGTGACATTTCACCAAACTCTTTCTGGGGCATACACGTGGCCAGATTAGTGGTTAAAAGGCTTTGCCGCTTGCGTTTCCCTAATTTGATAATATTTCAAAAACTCAAGCATATTTCTCCACTGTTTCACTACTCTTCACGAACCCTTGCATCCTCCTTCAAACTCTCTACACCCTCTTCATCTCAATACCTCATCTCCCCGAAGTGTATTTATTTAAAGGTACGTCCTTTATCTCACAACTGCTATGGCTTTATCATTCTGATGTCCTTAATCTGTCTTAACTACTTTGGGACTATTTAGGTTTTCTGCACTTTATGATTTTTGCGATTGTAAAGTTGTTTTCTATTTTCTTTTCTCTTCGCAAAGTACCCTTTTTTCCTCTTTTGAGTTTGCACTTTTTCTCTCTTTTGTTTTAGCCTTTCTTCATAGGATGGATCAAGCACCTCCATCTCAACCTCCCCCCAACTACAAGTTATTATACCGCTGGGCTCCCAGTGGCCTCCTAGAAGAACCTTCTAAGTTCACTACTCTCGCGAGCATAGTAACCTATAGGAAGAGTGAATCCCACCACAATCTCGTATCTTTGGGAGGGAACACGACAAATTTGTATGGGTAGCGCCTTGTAGGGTAGTCGAACCTGTCTCGGAAGGACCCCTTTGCTTCATCTACTCCACTATCTTCAAAAAACTCCTCCTCCGCCTGCCCTTCACTGGTTTCGAGCGGCCCCTTTTGACTGAGATTAACATAGCCCCTACCCAGCTACATCCTAATAGTTGGGCGTTTGTTAGGGCATTCTTCATTCTATGCCAACACTTCAAACACCTGTCGTCCGTGGACATGTTCCTGTATTTTTTCGAAGCCAAGAGCCCGGGGAAAAAACTGTGGGTGAGCTTTAATGGAGTGGCTGGGAGAGTGCTGCCCACCCTTTACCAGCAATCATACAAAGGGTTCAAGGGGAAGTTCTTCAAAATCCACTGCAACAAGAGGGATCCTACCCTCCTAAACAGGTTTCCCCTCTATTGGATGGAGAAATCTAGGCTGAAGAAACCCAGAAGTCTCGAGGACTTACCCCCACAAGAGACAGAGGTGTGCGAGTTCTTGTCCAACCTTCGAGTAGAGTTCAGCTCTGCCGAGCTGATTAAGCATGAATACAGCCCCTCTACCCTTAAGGCTTACATCGGTACCCCCTTGCCCCTATACCTGTAGGTACCGCTTTTGACTGCATATGTTGTTTGCTTGATTGCTCATTGTCTTCTCTCTTCCTACGCAGGCATGGTGTTGAACGCCGAGAAGAGGAGGCAACTAGCTGCCTTGGCCATGCAGAAGAAGGACACCCCAGGCCCTTCTATCCCAATCTCCTCCGCCCCTAGCCCTTCTACTAAGGGTAAGAGGCCCAAAGGCGTGGCCGAAGTTGCTGAGGCTGCTCCTTTCGAGGACAAAGACACCCAATCGAGCCTGGTCTTTACGAGGAAGCGCAAGGCTGACGCCGCCATCCCCGTGCCATCAGACTTAGATGGCCAAGCTCCCTCCTATAGGGAACGCCCTCCCAGCGCCTCCTCCCTTTGCAACGTTGCAGCGCAAGAGGGCAGGGAGGAGAGTGCCTCGGAGGGCGACCTATGGGATCTTGCCGTCAACCTGTCCTCCTACATCCAAAAGGTGCTACGGTCTGCCCACGCCAAGGAGAGATTGGGGAGCTTGGAGATGGATCCCCTGGTGGAACAAGTGTCTAGACATCTTAGGGAAACCCTCATGGGGTCCAGCCTCCTTCTCACCAAGGCACAGGAGGCTAAGGAGCCAACTAGCCGAGAAGCCCTCAACGCCATTGGCCTGAACCGCCAAGTAACGAGGCTTACCCTGGAGGTGGACGAGCTCCGCAAGGCTTACAAAGAAACCAAGGGTCTCTTGTTCGAGAAATGTCAAGAGGCCCTAAGGTAGTATGCTAGAAATGGTGACCTGCGCACTGAGGTGGATGACTTGAAGAAGGAGATGGCCTAGGCGAGGGAGGAACTGGCCAAGCTGCGGGAAGAGATGGCTCGTAAGGAGGAGGCCTACCAGTAGATGAAGGATGAGCTCACTAGTGATGTCGCTGAGGTTTATGGAGCAGGATTTGGGGACGCCATGGCCCAGGTTGCCTGTGTGCATCCTGGGGTGGACCTTTCCCAAACTGGGCTGAATAAGACCATTGTTGATGGGCGCTTGGTGGATGCTGAGTAGTAGTGATGACTCCTATCATTTGACTTGTATTTCCTAATGAACCAATATTTATTTGTCAATCAAACAAACATTTGAGACTCCTGTATATATACTTTAATTCATGAAGTCTTTCCTTCCTTACTTGTCTCGTCTTGTACATGTGCAAACACTCTCTTCTTTGAGCTGGCTTTCGTTCGTCTCGCTTGTCTTGGACTAACCTTGTCAACTTGCCGAAAACCATGCCAGTCTCGATCTGGTTGTGTAAAGGCCAGGGAGAGGTTTGCCTTATCGGGAACCTTGTTGTCCTCGGCCTTGACTTACAAGTCAAGGGAGAGGTTTGCTTTTACTGACCTTGACCTTGCCCCAGAGGGGCGAGAGATGATTTTTAACTGGGAGCCTTACTATCCTCGGCTTTGACTTACAAGTCAAGGGAGAGGTTCGCTTTTACTAACATCGACCTTGCCCCATAGGGGTAAGAGAGGATTTTTAATTGGGAACCTTACTATCCTCGGCCTTGACTTACAAGTCAAGGGAGAGGTTCGCTTTTACTGACCTCGACCTTGCCCTATAGGGGTAAGAGAGGATTTTTAACTGGGAACCTTAAAGAATCCAAATCCTTTGAAGGATGATAAAGCCTCTGCTTTGCTTGATGCTGTTGTGCTGGTTTAAAGTTTTATTCTGGGGTAGTTTTATGTTGTAATCCACCTTTAGATTAAATCTCAAAGCAATGAGCATCTCATTTTTTAAAAAAGCAAAGAGTTTTTCAAACTAAGTTGAAACAACCGATTGTTCTGTCGAAACAACCGATTGTTTACACTTAGATGTTTTTTAGAAAGTTTGAAAACTGTTTTTGAATGAAGAAAACTATTAAGTAACAAAACAACCGATTGATTCGAGGAAACAATCGATTGTTTGTTTTGGAACCATAACAGAAAAACTATTTTCTTTGCCTGAGCTTTAAATGATTTGAAACTGAATACGCTCTAGTCATTAAATGCTTTGACCAATCTTCTTAAAGCAATTAAGAGTTTGTTAAGATTTGATAACAAACTATATCTTGGTATAAATTCAGAAAAACTATTTTTAAGAAGAGAGAATGTTTTGAAATTTTTTTTCTAAGAGAGTTTTTCAAAGTGCTGAGATTGCTTAAGAGTTTTGTGATTGATCAAGGTGCTGGAATAGGATTCTACTTGTATTGATTTCAGATTTTCATCTGTAACAAGTGTAATCTTTGTAAACTGCTGAAACATTTCGTTTGTGTGTTTGCTGAGATTGGTTGTGTGCTCTTGAGGTGTTCAAGATCAGCAATCTTAGTGTTGGCCAAGGAGAGTGTGTTTCTTGAGGTGTTCAAGGTCATTCTCTTGGTTGTTGTGTGAGTGATCAAGGTGTGATTGCTTAGTGGATTTCCTCAGGGATTCTGAGAAGACTGGATGTAGCTCTGGGTTGGAGTGAACCAGTATAAACAACTGTGTACAATCTCTCTATCCTTAACTCTTTAAATTCAGTTTGTTTGTTGTTTGCTGGTATAAACAACCGATTGTTTTCCTGGCATTGCTGGTTTGCTTGCTGTTTTGGCAAACTGAATTGCTGAATCAATTGGTTTCTGAAATAAATTCATTCTAGCTGTGAAAAGTTTGCGAAAACCCCTTTAAACAATTCACACCCCCCTCTAGTTTAAAGCCATTATTTCTAACAATTGGTATCAGAGCTTGGTTCTTGAAAGTCATTCAAGTTGATCCTAAAATCTTTTTAAATGGCTGATAGACTACCTTTTGGGGAAGGTGCATCAATAAACAGACCACCCTTGTTTTGTGGTTTGAATTACTAGTTTTGGAAAGTTAGAATGAAAATATTTATGGAATCTCTTGACAAAGGAATTTGGGATGCAATTGAAAATGGTCCTTTTATACCAAAGTTTGAAAAAGATGGTTCTGTCATTGAGAAGCCATGGTCTCAATGGACTGATGCAAAAAGCAAAAAGGCCAAATTCAATTGCATTGCCAAAAATAGTATAACCTCTGCTTTAAATTCTAATGAGTTTTTCAGGGTCTCACAATGCAAATCATCAAAAGAAATGTGGGATACTTTGGAAGTCACTCATGAAGGAACAAATGAGGTTAAAAGAGCTAGAAAGCATGCTCTCATCCAAGAGTATGAGATGTTTAGAATGCTTAAAGGTGAAACGATAACTGAAGTGCAGAAAAGGTTTACACACATCATCAATCACCTTATGAGCCTAGACAAGACATTTGACAAAGAAGAGCTAAACATCAAGATCTTGAAATGTCTTGATAGAGCATGGCAACCAAAGGTAACTGCTATTTCTGAATCTAAAGATCTAACATCTTTAAGTGTTGCTTCTTTGTTTGGAAAGCTTAGGGAACATGAGCTAGAGATGAATAGACTCAATGTTCAAGAGAGTGAAGATAAGCACACAAGGAGCATAGACTTGAAAGCATCCAAACATAAGGGAAAGCAAGATTCAAGTGATGATAGTGATGAGGAAAATCTTAGTTTGCTGTCAAGAAAATTCAGCAAATTCCTAAAGAAAAACCGCAACAAAGACAACAACAAGGATAGGTATGGAAACAAGAAACCCAATGAGTTGAATTCAAATAACTATACTTGTTTTGGTTGTGGTGACCAAGGTCACATAAAGGCGGATTGTCCCAACAAGAGCAAAGAGAAAAAAACAAGCTACAAGGAGAAGAAAGGCAAGACAAAAAGAGCCTACATAGCTTGGGATGAAAATGAGGTGTCATCATCAAGTTCTTCATCAAGTGAAGATGAAAAGGCCAACATATGTTTAGTAGCTGAGGATGATGATGATTCTTGCAGTTCAAGTGAGGTAAGTTCATGTGCTTCCTTAAATGAACAAAATTATAGTGAATTGCTTGAAGCTTTTCAAGAAACACATGATGAAGCTAATAGATTGGTTATTTCAAACAATCGATTGAAAGATCTTAACAGTGTGCTTGATAAGAAAGTTAAATCACTTGAAGAGGATCTGAGAAAAGCAAAAATTGATTTTGAAAAATTGGAAAATCATTTCAAAAATGCCTCTTGCAAGTGTGAAACTCTCATTTGCACAAATTGTGAAAACCTTGAGAAAAAGGTTCATTATCTTGTTGAAACTGTGGACAAGCTTTCAAAAGGGAAATCAAACTTTGAGAATGTCTTGGCATCTCAAAGCTGTGTTTTTAGAAAGGCTGGTTTAGGCTTCAATCCACAGAACAAGCAAGATAGGTTTTCAAAAGTTTTTTTAAGAAAATCAGAAAAACAATCGATTGGATCATCGAAACAACCGATTGTTACATGCTTTTACTGCATGAAGAAAGGCCATTCTGTTAGATTCTGTAAAATCAGAAAGTATTGTGTTCCTAAAGGTCTTATGCAATGGATTCCTAAGGGATGTGATGTTACTAACAGCAAAGTAAAGTCGAATGGACCCAAATTTGTAAGGGGACCAAATCTTGCTACTTGAATTCATTTATGCAGGAAGAATTAAGAGAAAGAGAAGAAAAGAGTCATCTGATCAAGCTGTTGAAGAGAAAGAAAGTCATTAAAGCTGAGTCAATGCTATGCAAAAGATCAAAATAGTGAAGAGAAGTTTTCTTGATCAACAAGCAGTTAGATCATTGAAGAAACAACATAAGGATAAGACTTTCCTTTAATTGTTCTTAATATTTGTTTCAAAGTTCTTTCTTGTGATTAATTCTCTTTTAATCAATGTCTTCTGCTTTAATCTGTTTCTGTTAATGGCTAAAATCTTCAAAATCAAGTTTTTTTTAACTGCTGCAGAAAAACAACCGATTGTTTTGAGTCTGACAGCACTGTGAAGAAATTAATTTAATTTTTTATTTTTTCTTTTCTCTTCTATCCGTTGCAGATAAATTTAAAGAGGGTGAATCTTGGTCAAAAGATCTGTATTGAAAGCTGAACATGCTCAGAAAGAAGTTACAACAATCATAAAGGAATATATTCCAAAATCTTGGAAATTTAAGAGCCTTTATGACTAGTCAAAGATCACATGTGAAGACCATGTGATTTTCAGTTTTTATTCTGACATTTTCTGTGCAGAACAGAGTCAAGTTCTCTCTCTCTGAAAATCAGGTACCCATTGAATGAAATTAAATTCAAATTGATTTTCTTATTGCTATAAAATCAAGTGCAGATTTCTTCCACAAGAACAACCAATTGCAACATCTCTTGCAATATCTCTTGCACCATCTCTTGAAAAAAAGAATCTGGGAAGTGTGCTCTCCTCTATTTCTTTCGTCTCTGCAGTCATGGAATCAACCCCTCCCACCTCCAAAAGAGTCAAAACCAGGGCTGTAAGGTCTGGAGGAAGGTTAGAAGGCTGGTTTTCTGGAGATAAGGATCTCATTGAGAAATATAGATATGAGACAAGTGTCAAGAAGATAAACAACCTCAAGGTTGTATGCTTTGATTGGCTGAAAAGTCAAAAGCTTGATAATGTGAGAAGGCTGCTCAAGGATCAATCTCTCAGAAAATTCCTAGAGCTGAAGGGAAACATCTATCCAGATTTGGTGAGAGTTTTCTACACAAACTTGAAGTTTGAGGGAAACAATTTAGTTTCTCATGTAAAAGGTGTGGACATGGAGATAACCCATGAAGTTTGGGCTGCTGTTGCTGGACTCAAGTTCTCTGGTCTACGAATTAGCAAAGGAAACCTTGGTGTGGTGGAGGATTTTAACAAAATCCAGTTCTACAGAAGTTGCTTGAAGAATAGTCAATCTCAAGTTAGCACATGCTCGGTTGGAGGTTTGAAGCTTGATGAGAGGTTGCTTGCTCTCATTGTAACTTGGATTCTAACTCCAAGGGGGAGTAACCACTCTGTGTTAACTGAAGAAGATCTAGTTTACATCTTCTGCATCACCAAGAAAGTCAAGCTCAATTGCATTCATATAATCAAAGAACACACGCAAAAAGCCATGAGGTTGGGTGATTATCACTATCCCTATGCTGTTTTGATATCTAAATTTCTACTCTATTTTGAAGTTAATCTTGAAGATGAAACTTCTGAGCTGGTCAAGTCAACTCAAGAGTTGAACAATGGATCACTCAGCAAGATGGGCTTTACAAAAGTAGGTGGAAAATGGATAAGTAAGGATGGTGATCATGGTGCCTCATCTAGTGGTGCTGCTCATCTTGAACAAGAAGAACCTGCTGATATGGATGTTCAACATGAGGATCCAACTGGAGTTTTTCAAGGTATAGGATCTAGTGCTGCTGATGATCATCAAGGAGAAAGAATACAAACCATGTCTCCTTTTGAAAGATTCATGGTGAATAGGCTGGATAGCTTTGCTAACAATCAAAGGAACCTTCATGATCTCTGTGTTAGCAATTTCCAGAGGTTTGACACCAGGTTTGACAACATGGATGCAAGGTTTATGAGTCTGGATGAACAAATTGAAGCTGTCCAGAATCAAATCTTTGATCTTCAGTTTGGAGATAAAGAAGAATGAAAGACAAACAACCGATTGGACATCGAAACAATCGATTGTTTTTTGTAGCTGTTGGTTTCTGGTTTTAAATTTCTTTCCTTCTACTGTTGCTGTTTTAATTCTGATGTAATGGGAAGAATATTGTGTTTTATCTCTTATCTTTGTCTATTTATGAAGACAAATAGGGGGAGATATATGCTGTGTTTCAAGTTTTAAGTGTTTCAAGTTTTAAGTTTCTATTTTTTTTAAGATGTTAAAAACAGTTTGGGTAATTTTGTATTTTGTCTCTGATATTAATTGTTTAAGCTTTAACCTGTTTATACGTATGCTAACAAAATATCAGAAGTTCAATGTATTGCTCAAAGTTCAATTGCAGGAATTGCTTCAGATTTAATCAGAACAACACAAGCATCAGGGATTTGTCTTCATCAAATAGGGGGAGATTGTTGAACCAAATGATGTTCAATGTTTTGAAGAATCCAAATCCTTTGAAGGATGATGAAGCCTCTGCTTTGCTTGATGCTGTTGTGTTGGTTTAAAGTTTTGTTCTGGGGTAGTTTTATGTTGTAATCCACCCTTAGATTAAATCTCAAAGCAATGAGCATCTCATTTTTTATCAAAGCAAAGAGTTTTTCAAACTAAGTTGAAACAACCGATTGTTCTGTCAAAACAACCGATTGTTCTGTCGAAACAACCGATTGTTCTGTCGAAACAACCGATTGTTCTGTCGAAACAACCGATTGTTTACACTTAGATGTTTTTGAGAAAGTTTGAAAATTGTTTTTGAATGAAGAAAACTGTTAAGTAACAAAACAACCAATTGATTTGAGGAAACAACCGATTGTTTGTTTTGGAACCATAACAGAAAAACTGTTTTCTTTGACTGAGCTTTAAATGATTTGAAACTGAATACGCTCTAGTCATTAAATGCTTTGACCAATCTTTTTAAAGCAATTAAGAGTTTGTTAAGATTTGATAACAAACTATATCTTGGTATAAATTCAGAAAAACTGTTTTTAAGAAGAGAGAATGTTTTGAAAAAGTTTTTCTAAGAGAGTTTTTCAAAGTGCTGAGATTGCTTAAGAGTTTTGTGATTGATCAAGGTGCTGGAATAGGATTCTACTTGTATTGATTTCAGATTTTCATCTGTAACAAGTGTAATCTTTGTAAACTGCTGAAACATTTCGTTTGTGTGTTTGCTGAGATTGCCTGTGTGCTCTTGAGGTGTTCAAGATCAGCAATCTTAATGTTGGCCAAGGAGAGTGTGTTTCTTGAGGTGTTCAAGGTCATTCTCTTGGTTGTTGTGTAAGTGATCAAGGTGTGATTGCTTAGTGGATTTTCTCAGGGGTTCTAAGAAGACTGGATGTAGCTCTGGGTTGGAGTGAACCAGTATAAACAACTGTGTACAATCTCTCTATCCTTAACTCTTTAAATTCAGTTTGTTTGTTGTTTGCTGGTATAAACAACCGATTGTTTCGAAGAAACAACCGATTGTTTTCCTGGCATTGCTGTTTTGCTTGTTGTTTTGCCAAACTGAATTGCTGAATCAATTGGTTTCTGAAATAAATTCATTCTAGCTGTGAAAAGTTTGCGAAAACCCCTTTAAACAATTCACCCCCCCTCTAGTTTAAAACCATTATTTCTAACACCATAGAGGCAAGAGAGGATTTTTAACTGGGAACCTTACTGTCCTCGGCCTTGACTTACAAGTCAAGGTAAGGGTTCGTTTTTACTGACCTCGACCTTGCCCATAGGGGTAAGAGAGGGTTTTAACTGGAACCGTACTATTATCGGTCTTGGCATACTCACACAAGAGGGAAGTTCACTAAGAACCTTACTATTCCCGACCTTGGTGTCTCTGTCCTAGGGAGAGGTTCATTTTACTGCGTTGTACAATATTCTTGCAAATATATCTTTTTAACTGAATTTTTATTTGGTGACCTCGTTAAAAAACCTTGATAAGGGAAAAAGAGTGTCTCCTAAAACTGTGTACAATGAAATGATCAACTGAAATAATTAACTGAAATAAAACTTTAAATTTACTCTGTTCCAAGTTCGAGGAATCGTCCCCCCTTCTAGGGTCTCGAGCTTGTATGCTTTATTCCCAAGCACCTCTATCACACGAAATGGACTAGTCCACTTGGGAGATAACTTGTTTTCTAACTGGTAGGGGTGGGTCTTCCGCATTACCAAGTCGACGACCTGGAACTGTCGAGGCCTCAACTTGGAGTTGTACTTGTACTCCACCCTTCTCTTCAATGTTTCAGCCTTGATGCGTGCTTCCTCCTTAACCTCATCCAGTAGGTCCAGGTTCACAATTCTTTCTTCATTGGACTCCTCGGCCACAAAGTTTTGGAAACATGGTGAACTCTCCTGAATTTTTACTGGAATCATTATGTCCGAACCATACACCAAACTAAAAGGTGTTTCCTTGGTGGTGGACTAGGGGAGTGGTGTGGTATGCCCACACAATTCTAGGAACTTCCTCTGCCCAAATTCCCTTGGCTTTCTCGAGCCTTCTCTTCAGACCTCTGAGTAGAACTCGGTTGGCAGACTCGACCTGCCCATTCGTCTGGGGGTGCTCTACTGATGCGAACACCTACTTTATCCCAAGCTCTGCACCCAGTTTGCCCTCTGCACACAGCTTGCCCAATTGTTGGCTTGCAAACTGGGTGCCATTATCAGACACCAAGCGTTTTGGGATTCCAAATCGGCATACTATGTTCTTCCACACAAAGTGTTAGACCTTGTGGGCTATGATTTGTGCAACTGGCTCAGCCTCTATCCACTTTGTAAAGTACTCAATGGCAACCACAAGGTACTTCATCTGCTGCACTACTAAAGGTAATGGTCCCAGAATATCGATTCCCCAGGTATGAAATGGCCATGGGTTGTGGATCAATCGTAACTTCTCTGGGGGTGCATTGTGCCAATCAGCATGTCGTTGGCACTACTTGCATCGTTGTGCATACCTCATGCAATCTTCCCTCATGGTTGGCCAGTAGTATCCTGCACGAATGGCTTTTGACGAGAGAGCTCAGCCGCCGACGTGACTCCCTCATGGTTCTGCCATGATGCCTATGCATTGTTCACCACTTACGCAAGCCAGGATAGGATGAGTATACCCATGTCCGAACAAATTTCCATCCACAAGGGTATACCAGCTCGAATTTTCAATGACTATTCTGGCTTCTGCAGGCTACAGTGGGAGGGTCCCATTAGCCAGGTAATGCCTGTAGGGGGTCGTCCAGGTTTAACCTTCTTCTACCAGGAAAACGTGCAACAACTCTCCTCCTGATGCGTTATATGCGCTTATCCTGGGTGCCTTCAATGTCTATTGAGTCAATGACTGATGACTGCTCTTGACGCCTTCCGATGTGTTGACCTGCTAAACTACTACTGTGTCACTTGTGGTGGTTCGAGGTGTCCTCAGAGTCTCCTGTATCACTGTTCTCTGCCTGCCCCCCTTGCTTGAGCTGGCGAGCTTTGCTAGCAAGTCAACTCAAACATTCTGTTCTCTAGGGACGTGTACCAGCTCGAACCCCACAAAAGTCTCTTTTAAGATCTGAACATACTCCAGGTATGCTGCCATCTACGGGCCTTTGGCCTGGTATTCACCCCTAATCTGCCCCGTCACCAACAAGGAATCACTCTTTTTTAGCAACATCCCTGCAATCAAAGCCTCATACTCAGCTTGGTTATTACTAGCTCTGAAGGAAAAGCGTAGGACATGCTTAATCAATAACCCATTTGGTCCCTTCAGAATGACGCCAACTCCACTACCCTGTTGGTTGGAGGATCCATCTACGGAGAGGACCCATCTGAAGCCTACTTCCTCTTAGTGTACGACCACCGAGGAGACCTCTACCACGAAATCTGCATAAACCTGGCCCTTGATAGGCCCTCTTGGTTCATATAGCACATCGAATTCTGATAGCTCAACCGTCTATCGCACCATTCGACCTGCCACATCAGGCTTTTGTAAGACCTTGCAAATAGGAAGGTCTGTCATCACTATTATAGTGAAACCCTAGAAATAATGGCGGAGCCTTCGTGCTGAGAACACCACCCCTAGGGCCGCTTTTTCGATTGCCTGATAACACACCTCTGGCCCCTACAACACCTTGCTAACAAAGTATATCGGCTTCTACACACAATCCTGTTCCTAGATGAGGACCGAACTGATCATCCGATCTGTGATGGCGAAGTATAAACAAAGTGGAGTGCCCAACTATGGCTTGCACAGCACTGGTGGGCTAGCAAGGTATTCCTTCAACTTGAGAAACAATTTTTCACATTCCTTGGTCCACACAAACCTGTTGTTTTTCTTCAAACACTGAAAGTAGGGATGTCCCCTATCCCCACCTGCTGATACAACTCGGGACAAAGCGGCCATCCGACCTGTTAACTGCTGCACTTCTTTCACCGAGATTGGACTCCTCATGGCTATAATCGCAAGGCACTCGGGGTTTGCCTCTATCCTGCGCTGAGTGAGTAGGAACCCTAAGAATTTGCCTGCCTTTACCCCGAATACACATTTCTTAGGGTTCAACTTTATTCGGTACTTGGCTATGTTGTTGAATAGCTCTTCCAGGTTGGTGACGTGTTGGTTCTTCATCTGGTAGGTGACCACCATGTCGTCTACATACGCCTGCACGTCTCTCCCTATCATAGGGGCAAGTATCCTATCCATCAGTCTTTGATAGGTTGAGCCAGCATTTTTTAGCCCAAAGGGCATCACCTTGTAACAGTAGCAGGAGTGTTATGTCATGAACGTTGTCTTGCACTCGTCCTTGGGATGCATCTGGATCTGGCTGTACCCAGAGAAGACATCTATAAAGTTGAGGAGTCTGTAGCCCGACGCATTGTCCACTAGAGCATCAATGCTTGGCAGGGGGTATGAATCTTTTGGGTAGGCTTTGTTTAAGTCCGTGAAGCCTACACACATCCTCGACTTGCCATTGGACTTCCTGACTAACACCACGTTGGCTAGCCACTCAGGGTATTGGATTTCCCTTATGTGACCAGCATCCAATTGGGTCCTGTCTGATGACTAGTCATCGCTCATCATTGAACTTTCTGCGCCTCTAACGAACAGGTCGGACCTGTGGGTCCTTGGTGAGACGATGGCACAAAAAATCTGGGTCAATACCTGACATGTTGGAGGCAGACCACGCAAAGGTGTCCATATGTCGTGATAACACTTTGGCGACCTGGTCCTGTGCTTCTTGGTTAAGGGACCTGCTGAGTCTGAACTTCCTTCCCCTGATCTCTCTCTCTATTACCTCTTCTGCGGCCTCTGGTCGTCTCTCCCGGGCGCTCTCAGCACGGACGATCGCTCCTTAACTTAGGCATTGGTAGGTGACAGTGCACACCCCTCTCTTTGTCTTAAAGCTATTTTCATAGAACTTCTTTGCTGTCTTCTGGTCAGACTTGATGGTAATCACAGTCCCGTCGAGAGAGGGCAACTTCATCTTCATATCCCTTGATGAGGACAATGCTCCCAACCTGTTCAATGCAGGTCTACACAAATGGATATTATAAGCTGAGGGAGCATTAACTATGGGATACCTGATTGACGATGCGAGACGTAATGTTGTCTGTAAAGGTTCTCCTTAGCTCCAGATGGCCCCTCACTTCTACTTGATCCCCCACAAAACTGTACAAATAGTCGTTGTATGGTCTCAACTGGTCGGACGATAGTTGTAACTTGTTGAAGGTCGACTAGAACATAATATCTACTAAGCTCCCTTGGTCAACAAGGACTTGATGCACTTTCCTTCCTACCATCACTAAAGAGATCACCACTGGGTCGTTGTCGTGGGAAACCACATCCAGCCGATCGACCTTCGTAAAGGTGAGATCAAGCTTAGGGAACTAGTTTGACTCCCCTTCTTTTACCACCATGACTCTCCTAGCATACCTTTTTCGCTGGGAGGCCGTGCATACTCCTCCTGAGAAACCCCCAGAGATGGTGTTGATCTCCCCGTGCATTGGTATCTCATGCCCTTGGTCTCCTACTAGGGCTGTCGATGTCTGGTCTCCCTGCTTCTCCTATAGGTATTCCTGCAAAAAATCATTTCTTACCAATTCATCTAACTGGTGTCCCAGCGCTAAATAGTTGCGTAGGTTGTTACCAAATGCCTGGTGGAACTCGCACCACGTGTCCTTACCGGTCCCTAGTTTCTTGTCAGTCTTCGGGGGCGACTTCAGCCTGTTTCCACCTTGGGAATGGTGATAATCTCTTTAAGGTCTACTTTGAAGTTGTGTCTGGTGGGCTTGGTCTGAGGCTTCTTTGGCTCATATGGCGCCAATTTACCATTCTTTCCCGTCGTGGCCTCATGCACCCTCATGGACTGAGTATGACCTATCGAATGAGGTTTGGTCGGGTCGACCCTCGCGCGCTTCTCTGTTACCTCTTCTTCTGCACTGATGTGGGCCTATGGGTCTTGGACACTTGTAAAGGTGATTTTTGGGATTATGAATGTGTCTCGGATCACTACCTCCATGATCGTCTAGGAGAAGGGCATGGGACGTGCCATAATCAGGGTGGGTGCACCTGTCTCTCCAGTCACGCGCTCTCCCATTCCCCTTCTCAGCTACTCGTTGGCCCTACGTAATTCTTCATTGGTTGCCAAAGAGGTGCCTAGTTTGGCCCTGAACTAATCCTGTTTGAGGGTCTGTTCAGCACAAACGTTAGCCAAAACCCTCTCCTGGTCAGTCTTGGATGCCGCAAACGCCTGCTGAAGGTTGCGGATAGTCTCCATGAGTTCCTGCATGGTTACGTGATCATCTTCCTTCCTTCCAGCAGCGTCTTTCCTAGTATTCCTCATATCGCTTGGTAGCTCTGATCACAACTGTGGATGCGACCTTGTTTTATCGAGCCCCACAGTGGGCACCAAATGCTCTCGCCGGTTGACTCATCGCTGTTGACTGCAAAGGCAGGTGGTGGCTCCTCCTATCACAGGTGGTTACTTCCTCGGCTCCGTTGAAACAGAGGGGCCCTACCTTTAACTGCACTCCGACAATCAAGTCAGTACTGGGCTCAGAAACAATGAGTACGTAAGATAGTTCAAGCTTAGAACTACGTACCTTTCTAGGGTTCTTACCACCCTTTTTATAAGTTGTATCTAGGTCAACTCTTTGTCCCACGGAAACCTTTCCTTAAGTGGAATTAGGGTTACCACTGGGGTATCTGTTGCGTGTTGCACATGCTTAGCACAGTTGCCGCACAGAACCTTCATTTCCTAGAGTACGTAGTCTTAACAGTATGGCCGCCAGGGTACCAACTCATGCACCAGCGCTGCGGGACCATATGTTCTGTAATTGCCCTAAGTATTCACGTGCCATGCATGTTGCCTTCCCTGGAAACCCTAACCCTCATGGGCCTTAGCGCCTCCAGGGAATACTTACTCATGCTAGCCCTGAACATGCTATACACACCTCATGCATCGATCCTCTTGTGAATTTAGGTCTTTCCTGTTCTGGATGATATCTTATTATTATAACTGAGGCCCACCTCCGTGGCCCAACTTCACTACTGGGGCACCAACGTCCGATGTCAACAATACCGATGTCCACCTGTACCGAGGCCCGAGGTCAGGTCAGTTACAAGAATAAACCTTTGGGATTTAACAAAGGTTTTAATCTCTAAAATAGTATCTAATTTAGTGAATATAACAACGAATTATTTATATTTAATAAGATACCAGTAATGCAGATATGAGTACTTTCCCAAAATTAATAATTAAATATTATAAATATTAATATTTCGTAAAAAATATCACAATAAATTTATTCAAAATAAAACATAATTTAAATTTATCAAATGTAATATCAAATTGAGTTTTATAAATTTAAAAACATAATTTAGAAAATTTGATTAATAATCTATAAAATAACTCTAGAGTAGAGGTGGTATAATTAAAATGATATATGAATATTTTATTATTAAAGTGGGAAGTGTAAATAAAGAGAAAAATTAGTTATTCAGGTCTCATTTTAATATAACTATCAACTCTATAAAAACTATTATTTTTTCCTCCTCTACCTTCTCTCTTAGATTATGACCATCTCCTTCATCCAAATGATGATCCAATATCACTAGGTTCCCGACAATGAGTAGAGTATGATAAGTGTCATAATTCAATAATATTTCATACAAAATGATAGACACTTATGGACTTTAATTGATAAAATAATTACAACTCAACCTCTAATTTAGGAATTTTAACCTTTTTACATATTTTTGGATTATGAGATGAATAAAAATTATTTATTCCCAATTTTATGTTATTTTCAGGAATTTAAGGAGAGATGAAACATATAAATATATTATGAATAAAGATGTCACTTAGCTCAAGCCCAATTATATTAAATAGAAGGCATGAGGCATAACTCTAGACATCATAGGGATCATTGGGAGGAACTAAAGGAAGGAAACCCTAAACCTTAAAGGAGGCAACCGTCAAGGAGAAATACTCTGGATCTTCTTTTCTTGTTGTCCATGCTTGTAATAGCCACCATGGGTGTCTAATTCTTTTCTTTGGGATTGGGAGTAATATGTTCAAACTCTTATCTATTGAGGTGATATTTATCTATAATATTCAGTTATTGATTGATTATTGATATTATCATTTTATTCTCAAAGGTTGAAACTAGTCATGATTTTGATACTTAGATTTGACTGAAAAGTACTTCTAAGCATATGACCTAAATGATAATGCTTAACATATTTGAATGCTGGAAATAGATTTGAAATGTTAATTGCTTTATAACATTTGTTCGTGATGATAATGAATTTTATAAATATACGAGGAATCGATATTTAGGAGACTCTCTTAATAATTTTGTATGCGAGAAATCGATATGAATGATTATGTCAATCAAGATATGGAATGTTACATTAACCTCATTCCCAATTTACTTAATTGAAATCTTTTACCTAGAAATTATAAATTTAGAATTTCATCACTTTTTTATTACACATTCATAATATATGTTTTTCTTCTTTTTTTTCTTAATAAATAGTGATATCCAATAATGAATTACATAACTTTATTAAACAATTGATTATGCAATAAATTTAATTAAATCAATAGTTAATGACTAGATAAAATAATCTAACTAACTGATATTTTCATATACTATTTTTTCATATTTACCATAAGTAAAGGATTTTTAATAGTGAAATTCATTGAGTCTCTTCTAATAGTGAAAAAATACGTTTTTCGTTTCATTTTTCATCCGTATCTTTCAAATCAAACTATTGTATATATTCTTATACTTAATGAATGCTATGATTAGGATTTTACATAAATGTTCTTTATGGGTTTGATATCTGTCTTTAGGGATAAATTATTACTTCTGACTTGATACACTTACGGTAAAAAAGAGTCATCAAGTTTTTAAAGCCATTGTTGGGGAAGAGTTTTATTTAAAACCAGAAAGTATAATTTGCAAAGTATTATGAATATTTTTAAAGCTTTATTTTTTTAGATGTGAATATTTTTTTAAATTTTTTGTTTTAGATGTAAATATTTTTTAAAGCTTTTTTTTTTAAATGTGAATATTTTTTAAAGTTTTTTTTTATGTGAATATTTTTTTATTATTATTTTTTATTTTGGTGAGTGTATTATTTATTTATTTTTTTAGTGTATTTATTATTTTATTTTATTTATTTATTTAATTATATTTATTTTATTTAGTTTTTATTTATTTTTACTGTATGTTTTCTAGTGTATTTATTTTATTTAGTTTTTATTTTATTCTTTATGAATTGTTTTTATTTTATTTAGTTTTTGTTTAGTATATTTATTATATTATTTTATTTAGTTTTTATTTAGTATATTTATTTTATTTAGTTTTTTTTTATGTAAAGCTTTCATGTTCGATATTACTATGCAACTTGACATCTCAACTATGCTGACACCTCAAGTAATAACAATCATCTATCATCATACGAAAAAAATATTATTAAAAACAAAAGAAAAATAAAATAAAATACAAAAAAAATATGGGAGGACTAGACCAAAACCCATATGTTAACAAAAATGGTACATAGGTAGACTATACCTATTCATAAAGAATTCTAAAAATAGACTAGAAGGAAGCTTATTATACCAATGAAATGATTCTCTATGAATAAATCCTAAATTAGCCAACTTATCAAAACATGCATTCCCTTCACGAAAAATATGAGTAACCCTAAACCTGATTTTCCCACAGTAATTAAGACAAGTATTCCGTCGATTATGGAGCATCCACAGAACATTAATCCTAGCAGTAAACGCAGTACAAATCAAGGCAGAATCACATTCAAGCCATACATTTGTAAGTTCCATCTTTTGAGCTTCCTCCATAGCATGTGTAACTTCATAAAACTTAGCAACCATAGTAGTCTGGACTTCAATAAACACAGAGAAAGCACCAATAAACTTCTCCATATTCCCATGGAAAATACCTCCACAAGTAGCAAGACCAGGATAAACCCTAGCAACCTCATTAGTGTTAATATTAACCCAGCCTGGTGAAGGGAACTCCCATCTAACAGTGATGTGAGTTAATTTTAGATTGAACATTTTAAAGGTTTAACTTTTGTTATGATTTTTGGATTTAGCAATTTAAGGTGAGAACCCTAAGAAGCTCAAAAGATGTGAAGTGAACCAAGTATTAAGTAAGTGTGAAGTTTCACTTTAAAAGGAGAAAGAGAAAAATACAGATCACTACAAAAAATAGTGTATGTGGTGACGGTTATAATATGACGGTTATTTAAAACCGCCACAATTAGCTGTATAATACAACAGGTTCGTAGGTGCCATAATGTTCCTTTGAAATGTGGCATGTAAAACAGCCATAATTAGCCTTCGAAATAAAATTTCTCCCGCTTTTCGTTCCCTCCATATAATTCTCAAATATATCCCAAAGTTTATTCCCCAAAACCTTTCAAATCCCTCTTCACTTCGAAACCCTCTCATATTCTTTCTGCCACTCACCATCTTCTCCCTGCCGCTCTCCGCCTTCTCTCTTCTCTCTACCACATCCACCATCTTCTCTGTGCCACATCCACCATCTTCTTTCTGCAATTCACCATCTTATCTCCGCTACTCACCATTTTCTCTCTACCGCATCCACTGTCGGCTCCGTTTGAGGTGGAGTTTTTCAAAACAAACTCGTTTTCTCGCTCTTGTTTCACTTTCCACTCTCCATCATCTCTGCAAGTCACTTGTTCGCTTCCTACATTTCCCACACTTCCTCAAATTTTTGATTTCCCAAAACCTTATTCTCATCTTCATCCCTTGATTCTCCCAAATTCGAAAATCCTTTAAAAACATATTCCCAAAATCCTTTGTTTCTTTATCTTTTCCAATCTCCAAATTTCTTCCTTGTTTAACCTAGCCATCACCTACATCTTCATAGAGTAAACCCTAACGATGCTTCTCCAAATTCGCTTTTAAGTCTTTAAGGTCGCCGCCACTGAGCCCTCAACCTGATGGGCTCACGGTTCAAAAAGTCTTGGCCAGTAATTGGAACATTCTGGACGAACACGATGATGATTGGAAGAGTCATTTCGCCGTTGTAGCTCAATTTATTAATTTGATTAAACGCAGCTTACAGGTAAATATCCTATTTTCTCTTGAATTTAACGTGTTTTTTTATCATTTCTTACTAACTTATTAAGTAGTTAGTTTCTTAATTGGTCTTCCTTCGTCACCACTGCATGTGGATCAAGCGTCTTCTATTTTCTCTTTCGCAACCACTTTGTTTTGATTTTCGGTTTTTATTTTTTTTTCTTCTTCGTCTAATTGAAGTTTTGTTTGTGGATCTGTTTTACAGCGATTGCTTTTCTAAATCGGAAGGATCTGATTGTTAGGGTTTGGTATGGGGAGAGGAAACATCGTGATAAAGAGCAATTCAATGAGTTGGCAGGTCACGTTCTCGAAGCCAAGGAACGGTTTGCTGAAAAAGGCAAAGGAGCTTGCGATCGTGCGATGCTGAAGTCGAAGTTATGATTTTCTCTAGCACCAGAAAACTCTACGATTTCTCCAGCTCCAGGTACACGGTTTGTCTATCGATTTATTTTTCTTTCTCTTTTTTGTGGATGTTGAATGCTATGCTCTATGATTTCACTGTCAAGTTTTGTGCATCGATGTTGAATGCTATTTGCTGCAGATTATGATTAATATAGGTGACGAGATAGTTAATTAATATTATTATAGTAATAAAAGAGCTTACATAGTTGTGTGTAGTTAAGTAGAGTAGTGTTTTCTTCAAAGATGTAGTGGGTTTGAAAATTAGAATAGTTGAGCTGGATAAAAAAAAATAGGGGTGCCGAGTAATCTTATCAAGTATTGCAGAAGGGGTCCACCGGAAACCTAAGTTGTGCTACAAGAAGATTGTAAGATTTTTATCAATGAGATAAAGAAACCACTTGGATCATATATGGAGTTGAATGAGCTTGTGCATTTTGTAGATTTGAGGTTAGATTCGTTTCGTGTTGTTGAACTTGAGGTAAATGGTGTGATTCTTTCCTCAGAAATTGTCATTCTTATTTTAATCTGTAACGCATGATTTGGTAGAAGTGATTTATTATTTGTGTGAATTTCTGGGATTAATCTAAGAGAATTTGGGATGATTATCTTTAAAAAAAAAAAAGTAGTTAGTTTCATGGCTTCATCTTATCCTAGCAACAATATGTTTTCATTCACTTTAATTGGCGGTAAGATACATTCTTCAATTAATGATGGATCTGGACCTCCACAATTAATTTTAAATGGCCAAAATTACCATCGAATTGGGAGTTTGATACCAGAAAGTGGAAGCACTCCTAAGTTTGCACAGTTGTACATATATGATACTCAAAACGAAGTAAAAAACAGAATGTCTAACTTTGAGTAAGTGTTCCTACAATGCTTTTCTTTAGAAAATGTGGTACAACTAACAACTAAAAGCTTCATCATATTTTATGTACAGGTCCAAAATGAAAGTGTCCAGATTTAATAACTCATTGATTGCAGATTTGATGAAGATGATTGATGATCACAGTGTTCTTGCACAGTCCTTTAGAAGAGTTAGAGATGTCTTACATACTAATGAACATTCTGACTTTGGATTGAGATTATATAGAAATCGATGCAAGGATCCTAGAATTTACAATACTCCTACATCTGATGAGATAGCAATATTAGTAGTGGGTGACCTGAGTACCATGGATCTAGGAAGAGATATCATTGTAAAAAAAAGTTCTAAATAATTGACAAGACTCCATGAAACACATACAACTTTCATTCCCTTGCAATATCCACTATTGTTTCCATATGGAGAAAATGGTTATCAAGAACATATTCCACTTCGTGAAGCTATCAGTACCAGTCAAGTACGGAAAAGGATTTGTATTTCCTTTAGGGAATTTATTGCTTTAAAAATTCAAGAGAGAAAAATTGAGTTTGGGAATGCAGTAAACTCATGTCGACTGTTTCAACAGTTTTTGGTTGATGCATACACTATGATTGAGGCACAAAGGTTGTCATTCATTAGAGCTAATCAGAAACTTATTTGCTGTGATATTCTTCATGGTTTATAAGAAGCAGTAAACTGAGGAGAAACGAATTCTTCTATCATAGGAAAGTGTATAATTCTACCCTCATCGTTTATAGGTGGTATGAGGTATATGTTCAATAATTTCCAAGATGCTATGGCCATATGTAAGAAATTTGGATATCCAGATTTGTTTATCACGATTATGTGCAACGTAAACTGGCCTGAAATACGTGATTTTGTTTCTTCAAGAGGTTGTGCAGTATCTAATAGACCCAATATTGTGTGTAGAGTATTTAGAATGAAATTGGATCAAATGATGATTGATTTCAAAAAAAAAAAAAAAGAATTCTTTGGCAAAGTAAATGCAGGTAATTTAGCTTTTCTAATTCTCATACATATTAATATGATTTCTTAAGTTATGAAATTTAATATTCAAATCCTCTAATATTGTAGGCATGTACACAATTGAATTTCAGAAAAGGGGAATACCACATGCTCACATATTATTATGGTTTGACGGTGCAAATAAGTTGGTAAATCCAAGGGACATTGATAAAGTAATCTCAGCAAAATTACCTCATGTAGAACTGTATCCTAAATTGGCAAAGACAGTTGTTGCATTCATGATACATGGACCATGTGGTCCCGCCAGGTTTAGCTCACCTTTCATGAAAGCAGGTAGATGTTCTAAATTTTATCCCAAAAAATATACATTGTCCACTACTATTGATCAAGATGGATATCCATGTTATAAACGTAGTGATAATGGCATATTCATAGTAAAGAATGGGATCAAATTAGATAATAGAAACGTTGTCCCATATAGTCCATTGCTTCTCATGAGATATCAAGGCCATATTAATACGGAATTTTGCAACAAATCCAACTCAATCAAGTATTTGTTTAAATACGTGAACAAATGTCCTAATAGGGCAAGTCTTAAAATCACAAAGTCTACTGAAGACTCAGTTATAGATGAGATACAACAATACTATGATTGTAGATACATATCTTCATGCGAAGCAGCTAGGAAAATATTCGGGTTTGATATTCATCATAGATGGCCTCCTATTCAAAGATTAACATTCCATTTATTCCGTGAGTAAGCAGTGTTGTTTAAAGATGATGATGAAATTGATGACATCTTGAATAAAAACGAACACAAAAATACTATGTTCTTAGCTTGGTTTGAGGCTAACAAGAAATATGTTGAAGGGAGAACTCTGAATTGCAAGTTTGTTTGGAACCCTATGTAATGTAAGTTTCTTTTTCTAGGCCTTCATATTGAGGATTCTGAATTGCAAAATATTTGTCTTCTGCAAATAGATGAATTGTTAGTTTCAAATGGTAAGTCTTTGAAGGACTTTAGCTGTCTACCTCAGCCTATTCATTCAAATTCATATATTTTGGAAAATATATTTCTTATTGATGAACTCAGTTATGATAGAACAACCATGTCTGAAATGCATGAATCACTGTATAGATGTCTTACTGCTGAACAACTGGATGTATATGAAAATATAATGACAGTAGTACACACTCAAGTAGGAGGATTTTTTTTCTTATATGGATATGGCGGAACAGGCAAAACATTTATATAGAAAACATTGTCTAGTGGAATCAGATCTATAGGAATGATAGTATTAAATGTAGCTTCAAGTGGGATTGCCTCTTTATTGCTGTCTGGCGGAAAAACAACTCATTTTACATTTTGTATTCCACTTATTATAAATGAGGAATCAACCTATAACATTAGTCATGGAAGCCTTCGTGCTAAGTTATTAATTGAGACAAAGTTGATTATATGGGATGAAGCTTCAATGATCAACAGGTTATGTTTTGAGGCTTTCGATAGAACATTGAGAGATATTATGAAGGTTGTAGATGAACATAACAGTAAAAAGCCTTTTGGTGGTAAAGTTGTTCTACTGGGAGGTGATTTTTAGCACATTCTACCTATTGTGAAGAAGGGATCAAGATACAACATTGTAAAGACAACTATAAATTATTCTGAATTATGGAAATACTGCAAAGTTTTCACACTTTCAGAGAATATGAGACTAGCAAATCAAGAATCAGTTGAAAGTGCTACACAGATAAAGGAATTTGTTGAATGGATTCAAAAGATTGGTGATGGAAATATGAACTTAAATGAAAATCGGGAAGACATAATTGAAATACCCAAACATCTATTAATCGAACACAGTGATTCGCCTCTACTCAGCTTAGTTGAATTTGTGTATCCTAAATTCTTGGATAATATAAGCAATGCTAACTATTTTGATGACGGTGCAATACTTTGTCCAACGACCGAGTGTGTAGATGAAGTTAATGAATTTATCCTATCTTTAATGCATGGAAAAGAAGTTACTTAAGTTCAAACACACCTTGCCAATCTGATGAACAGGGAGACATTCAAGCTGAGTGGTTTACATTAGAGTTTTTAAACGATATTAGATGCTCAGGAATTCCTAATCATTGCCTAAAACTCAAAATTGGTGTTCCGATAATGCTTGTAAGAAATATTGATCAAGCTAATGGATTGTGTAATGGCACCAGATTACAAGTTAATGAGTTGGGAAAGAATGTTATTGGAGCTACAGTGATTACTGGCAAAAATATTGGGCATAAAATACTCATTCCTATAATGGACTTGATTCCTTCTGATTCAGAACTGCCTTTCAAGTTTCAAAGAAGACAATTCCCAGTATCTTTATGCTTTGCAATGACTATAAATAAAAGTTAAGGTCAAACACTTTCCAAAGTTGGGCTTTATCTTCGAAGACCTGTATTTATACATGGGCAGTTATATGTTGTTATTTCTCGAGTAAAATCTAAAAAAGGTTTGAAAATCTTAATTTTGGATGAAGACGGACAACAAACTACTTCAACAACTAATGTTGTTTACAAGGAAGTATTTCAAAAATCTTTAAGATACGATGTGACATAAGCCATATGAGGTATGAACAACTAATGTCTTATTTTTTTGCATATAAAAAACATCATTGCCATGACAGAAAATGTGTTATGATTGTGTACTATCATTTATTTTATATGTATTATACTCTATGTTTTTATTTAATATAGATATGAAATAGTAATATTGGTCACTTAAATGATATAATGATTTTGTTTAGGTAATATGTTGGCCGATCACAGCTCATAATGTTACAGGTACTTAAATCTAAGTTATTAGTGTTTTATATTTTCATTGTTGGATTTAACCTTATTTAATTTGGTAATTTCTTAACCTCAGTCCATTTTTTTAGTTTTCTTATGTCTAATGTAATAATAGTTGCCTTATTTAAAATGTGTTCATTTTTAATTTAATATTGTTACATAAAAATAGGTCAACTATAGCAGAACATGCTTCACATATCATTCTAATTCTTTGTTTTTACTCTGTTCTGCTTTTATATGTATGTTACAATCTCAAATGCTTGATTATTAGTGGACTTTATATTTATTATTATTATTATACATGAGCTCCAATAAATTGTTTATTAGGCACAACCCATTTATACATGCGTACAATAAATGTCTAACAAAGCATTTATTACATCACTTAATGCATTTGAAGTTCCATAGTGGAGTTGTAATACTTATATAGGTCATGTTACATAATTTATAACTTACTCATTACATTATGCAATTAACCATTATTAATTCACTCTGATTTTTCATTAAAATATATACATATATACATATATATTTTATATATTTATATTTATGTATATATAAATATTTATCTAAATATAAATCTTTATATATATATATATATATATATATATATATATATATATATATATATATATATATATATATATTTTTTATTTTATAAATATTACAAAAATATTAATTTGATAATATATTAATATATATATATATATATATATATGATGTTTACTTATACTTATATATATATATATAATATTTACTTATACTTATATATATATATATATATATTAATATTTACAAATGTAAAAATATGAAATATTATATTAATATTAATATTAATTAATTTCGAAATGCTTAGAATGAAACGTCAGAATGGATAGTTGCAGTTTGGAAAACCCAAACATCTCACATATTGGATATTAATATGCTATTTCTAGGTGTGGTTTATGAGATTATTGTATACACAGAATCCTCTTTCATGGTTTGTGTTGTAAGTCCTTTCATATTCTTCTCTTCATTTCTTCCTTTCATTTACTATGAAGATAATTACCACAACTGCTAAGGAGATTGTCGGACTGGATACCAAAGGCATGTTCTAGACAATGAGTGTTAAGGGATATGTATGTGTTTTCTTGGTTATGTTTTTATATTTGATTTTCCAAACTTCAATGACTTCCTAATAGTTTTTATTTTGATTTTTAAATAACAGTACGGTATTGTTGATTGCGCATTTTCTATAGAATTTCAAAAATGAACTTGGTGACCATTGGTTGCTGGTAGATAATAACGGGAACACCCATGTTGTAATGTACAACATGGATTTGTTGAATCCTGAAATAACCTATGCATGGGGGAGTTTACGTCATCTTAAAGGAGAACACCGGGTATATTTCCGATATGTTGGTGATAACTGTTTTCATATTAATGTTTACATGGAATAGGCTTCTCAAATAATGGTATTTGACCATTTTGCTCAAGCTGAACGTCGTGAACCACTCACCAATGGTCCTTTTCAACATTTCTTTGTAACGTTATCTCTTCGTAAGACTCAATCAAGTTATCTGGTGACATTTTACTTTTGTCTTATTTAATATTTCAATCCTTATTTTGTATATTAAGTTGTTTACACATGGTTTTATTTTCTTAAAGTATCTACCTGAGGATTTTGCTAAATACATTCGTAGAGGCAGATTCAAAAAAGTTGTTTTTCATGTCCTTATAAAAGATGTTCAATGTAAGGTTTCAAGGAGACATTTACCAGCAAAAAGTGTGAAGATTGGATATGACCGGAAGAACTTTTGTCAAGTTCATTCTTTTCGGGAAGGCGATAAAATAATATTTGAGTGTTCTAACAAGCCCGCATCGCACATCAGAGTTCTTTTAATTATGCGTTGTTATTATGAAAGCCAATGAGGCTAACTGTTTCCCTTTGCTGGAAACTTGAACAATTTATGTTTTTGTTAAATTAGGGTTATAACTTTGGATGTTTAGTTTTATTTTTATGTTTTTGAATTCGGAAGCTTTTATTTTTAATTTTTTATGTTTATGTTTATGACCCTGGATATTTATTTTTATTGTTATGTTTATGTTTATTACACTATTTTATTTATGGTTTTCTTTATGGTATTTGATTTGTCCATGTAATGTAATATACATAAAATAACTGTTATATGATATTAAAGTTATTTTTTAGATTTTACTCACAACATTCATTGGTTCCTTCTTTTAGATTTTGTACATTTGGTATTTTTTTTTTTGGATTTTTTTTATTGAAATTTCTTTATTTTTTATTAGTTATTTGTTATGTAATATTTCTTTTATTTATTTTTATCAGGTGTAATTTTTTTATATAGAATACTCGTGCTATGCACGGGTACAGGCCTAGTTATAGTAATAAAAGACCTTACATAGTTGTTTGTAGTTAAGTAGAGTAGTGTTTTCTTAAAAGATGTAGTGGTTTTGAAAATTAGAATAGTTGAGTTGGATGAAAAAAATAGGGGTGCCAAGTAATCTTATCAAGTATTGCAGAAGGGGTCCGCCGGAAACCTAAGTTGTGCTACAAGAAGATTGTAAGATGTTTATCAGTGAGATAAAGAAACCACTTGTATTGTATTGGGAGTTGAATGAGCTCATGCATTTTGTAGATTTGAGGTTAGAGCCGTTTTGTGTTGTTGAACTTGAGGTAAATGGTGTGATTCTTTCCTCAGAAATTGTCATTCTTATTTTAATCTCTAATGCGTTATTTGGTAGAAGTGATTTATTATTTGTGTAAATTTCTGAGATTGATTTAAGAGAATTTGGGATGATTATCTGTTAAAAAAAAAGTAGTTAGTTTCATGGCTTCATCTTATCCTAGGCATGTATTCACCTTTTTTATAGACTCGCATACAAAAGGGTGTGATGCCAAATAATTAGACCCGTATGTGCTTAAGGATTACTTCTCTTAACTTGTGTGAATAGCATATATGTGCAACATCTTTTATACATTTATTTTTCATTGATTCTTATAATTTTAGTCTATTTGATGATCATGCTGGGGTCTAATCTTGCCACATTACCTCATCTAGATATTGTTTTCGAAGTGCTTTTCATCAATTGTTAGTATTTGATTATTTATATTTGATTTTTCTGTGTTTGTTTCAGACACTCATTTCAATTATTATGTGCTTTTATTATAATATTGTTTTCATTTATTTTTTAAAAATTGTCGATTAACTTTAAACATATTTTAACTTATTTCAGACACAGGATGTTGGAAGTGGTGCTCCATCACCAAACTAGAATATAAGATCAAGTGGAGGCAATAAGACAAATTAGGATTGGGAGTTTAGTTGTAATATGTTTCAAAAGTGAAACAATTTATATTTGGACAATTTAATTTATTTGTTGTTTGGATTATTTTGACATTATCAACTTTGTTCTCTCAATGAATGAATGAAGTCATCTTTTGATTATTATATTTATCAATTTTAATTATATTATGAAGTATAATTATATTATGAAATTAGTTTATGTTATAATTTAATTATATTATGAAAGATAACTGTGTACTGAAGTTTAATTATAATATGAAATTAATTAATATTATGGAATCAAATTATAAAATACAATTAAATAAATTATTATAGATATTAAAAATAAAATTAAAGTTTAATTATAATATGAAATTAAATAATATTATGAAATCAAAATTATAAAATAGAATTAAATAAATTATTATAAATATTAAAAATAAAATTAAAGTTTAATTATAATACGAAATTAAATAATATTGTGAAATCAAATTATAAAATAGAATTAAATAAATTATTGTAAATATTAAAAATAAAGTAATTATAATATGAAATTAAATAATATTACGAAATTAAATTATAAAATAAAATAAATTAAATTATTATAAATATTAAAAATAAAATTAAATATTTAATATGCGAATTATGACAGTTATAAAGGATATTATAAACGTCATACTATATTGTATTAGGTGGAGTTTAAGACTACCACTATTTACATTGGAATTGGTTTACCCAGTTTCAAAATTATGACAATTATAACTGACGTAAATTACACGCTTAAAACTGTCACTTTATACAATTGCATTATATGGCGTCTGCTACAACAGTTCTCAATTGACCGCCACATTAAACTTTGAGGCGGCAAGAATTCTGGCGGTACGCAGTACCGCCACAGACGTATAATGTGGTGGTTATAAGCGCTAGGTTATACAAAAATAACTGCCACCACATACACATTTTTTTGTAGTGGATATATGGTGTGGATGATGCAAAGAAGAGGCGGGAAAAAAAAGACAAGGTATAAGAGAATAAGAAGAACAAAGTAAAGAACAAATTAAAGAGTTGAAGAAGATGTATATGGAATGGAGAGGAAGATGTAAATAAAAAGAACAAAAGGAAGGGATGAAGAGATTCTTATGGAAAGAAAAGGAAGCATCGCCACTTGGAGCAGAGGTGTTGAACCAAGTGGTGTTCAAGGTTTTGAAGAATCCAAATCCTTTGAAGGATGATGAAGCTTCTGCTTCCTTGCTGCAGCTGTGTTGCTCTGTTGTTTTGTTCTGGGGTAGTTTAAAGTGTAATCCACCCTTAGATTAAATCTCAAAGCACTTAGCATCTTAGTTTTTGATAAAACAAAGAGTTTTTCAAACTAAGTTGAAACAACCGATTGTTCTGTCGAAACAACCGATTGTTTATACTTAGATGTTTTGGGAGAGTTTGAAAACTGTTTTTGAATGGAGAAAATTGTTAAGTGACAAAACAACCGATTGATTCGAGGAAACAATCGATTGTTTGTTTTGGAACCATAACAGAAAAACTGTTTTCTTTGACTGACCTTTAAATGATTTGAAACTGAATACGCTCCAGTCATTAAATGCTTTGACCAATCTTTTTAAAAGCTTTTATGGGTTTGATAAGATTTGATAACAAACTTCTTTATATAAATTCAGAAAATCTCTTTTAAAGAAGAGAATGCTTTTGACAAAGTTTTTTTAAAAGAGAGTTTTAAAAAGTTCTAAGATTGCTTAAGAGCTAAAGAGATTGATCAAGGTGCTGGAATAGGATTCTACTTGTATTGATTTCAGATCTTCATCTGTAACAAGTGTAATCTGTGTAAACTGCTGAAACATTTCTTCTGTGTATTGTTGCTAAGATTGGCTGTGTGTTCTTGAGGTGTTCAAGATCAGCAATCTTAGTGTTGGCCAAGGAGAGTGTGTGTCTTGAGGTTTTCAAGGTCATTCTCTTGGTTGTTGTGTAAGTGATCAAGGTGTGATTGCTTAGTGGATTTCCTCAGGGGTTCTGAGAAGACTGGATGTAGCTCTGGGTTTGAGTGAACCAGTATAAACATCTGTGTACAATCTCTCTATCCCTTACTCTTTAAATTTAGTTTGTTTGTTGTTTGCTGATATAAACAACCGATTGTTTCGAAGAAACAACCGATTGTTTTTCTGACAGTGCAGTTTTGCTTACTGTTTTGGCTAACTGAATTGTTTGATCAATTGGTTTCTGAGATAAACTCATTCTAGCTTCAAAAAGATTGCGAAAACCTCTTTAAACAATTCACTCCCCTCTAGTTTAAAGCCATAATTTCTAACAATTGGCATCAAGAGCTTGGTTCTTGAAAGTTATTCAAGTTGATCTAAAATCTTTTTTTATGACTGGAAAACTATCTTTTGAGGAGGGTGCTTCAATCTACAAACCACCTTTATTCTGTGGATTGAATTATAAGTTTTAGGAAGCAAGAATGAAAATCTTTATTGAATCAATTGATCAAAGAATTTGGGACTCAATTGAGAATGGTCCTTACATTCCAAAGTTCAAAAAGAATAATTCATTTACTATAAAACCTTTGTCCAAATGGACAGATGATGAATGTAAGATGGCTCAGCTTGATAAGTCTGCTCAAAAAATTATAGCTTCTGCACTAGATACTAATGAATTTTTCAGGATATCAAAGTGCAAAACTGCTAAGGAAATGTAGGAGACTCTCAAGGCTGCTCATGAACCAAAGGAAACAATGACAAAGAGTCAAGCAAGAAGGAAGAAAAGACAAAATAAGAAAAGCCTCAATCTTTGCTTAATGGCCAGAAGGGAGGATGACTCATGTAGTGTAAGTTCATCAAACTCTTCAAACTCTGAAAATTATGGTCAATTGCTTCAAGCCTTTCAAGAAACACATGAAGAAGCGAACCGATTGGCTCTCTTAAACAATCGATTGAAAGAAAAGAATAGCTGGCTTGAAAACAGAGTAAAAGCACTGGAGGAGGATTTAGAAAATTCAAAAATGGATTTTGAAAATCTGGAAATCATTTACAAAAACTCCTCTTGCAAGTGTGACACTCTAGTTTGTGAAAATTGCGAAAATCTTGAAAAGAAGGTCCACTATCTTGTTAAAATAGTGGATAAGCTTTCTAAAGGCCAATCCAACTTTGAAAGTGTGCTAGCTTCTCAAAAGTGTGTTTTTGGAAAATCAGGATTGGGTTTTAATCCACAAAACCAGCAAGATAGATTTTCAAAAACTTTTTCAAAAAAGCCAGAAAAACAATCGATTGGACCATCGAAACAATCGATTGTTACATGCTTCAATTGCATGAAAAGAGGTCATTCTGTGCGATTCTGTAAAATCAGAAAACATGTTGTTCCTAAAGGGCTTATGAAGTGGATTCCCAAGAAAAATAAAGCTTGTGTTGATGAGTATACACCAGATGGACCCTCATTCATAAGGGGACCAAACCTATGTACTTGAGAATTTTCTTTGTAGGAAAACTTGGAGGAAAGAAAGCAGCTTTGGTACTTGGACAGTGGATGCTCCAAGCATATGACAGGGGACAAATCAAAGTTCCTGAGAATATCCTTCAAGCAAGAGGTGTTAGGAAAGATGGCTTTAAACTAGAGGGGGGGTGAATTGTTTAAAGAGGTTTTCGCAAACTTTTCCAAGCTAGAATGAATATCTTTCAGAAATCAAATGATTAAGCAATTCAGTTTGCTAAAACAGCAAGCAATACAGCACTGCCAGGAAAACAATCGGTTGTTTCTTCGAAACAATCGGTTGTTTATACCAGCAAACAACAAATAAACTAAAATTAAAGAGTTAGGGATAGAGAGAATGTACACAGATGTTTATACTGGTTCACTCCAACCCAGAGCTACATCCAGTCTTCTCAGAAACCCTGAGGAAATCCACTAAGCAATCAAACCCAGATTACTTACACAACAACCAAGAGAATGACCTTGAACCCTTCAAGACACACACTCTCCTTGGTCAACACTGAGATCTCTGATCTTGAATACCTCAAGGTCACACAGACAATCTCAGCAACGTATACAGAAAAGATTCAACAGTTTACAGAATTACACTTGTTACAGATGAGATCTGAAATCAATACAAGTGAAAAACCTATCCCAATACTTCAATCAATCTCTCAAGCACTTCAGCAATCTCTTTTTCAGTTCTTAGTACTTTTGATATCATCCTCCTTTTTCAAAACCAAAAAAGCTTTATATAATACAGATCTTCTGATTATAAAAGGAAAGATTGTTTATCCATGATTGCTCTCAAAAAGATTGGTCAAAGCATTTAATGACTGGAGCGTATATAGTTTCAAATCATTTAAAGCTCAGTCAAAGAAAACAGTTTTTCTGTTATGGTTCCAAAACAAACAATCGATTGTTTCCTCGAATCAATCGGTTGTTTTGTCACTTAACAGTTTTCTCCAAAAAAATAGTTTTCAAAACTTTCTCAAAACATCTAAGTATAAACAATCGGTTGTCTCGACAGAACAATCGGTTGTTTCAACTTAGTTTGAAAAACACTTTGTTTCATAAAAGATTGAGATGCTTTTTGCTTTGAGATTAAATCTAATATTGGTTTACACTTTGAACTACCCCAGAACAAAACTATAAAGCAGCACAGCAGCATCACACAAGCAGAGGCTTCATCATCCTTCAAAGGATTTGGATTCTTCAAAACCTTGAACACCACTTGGTTCAACAAGAGGGTCATGTCACCTATGGAGATAACAACAGAGGAAGAACAGGTCTCTTGAAGAGCTTGCAAGGACAATGCTTAGTGAATCTTCACTTCCTAAGTATTTTTGGGCAGATGCACCATGCTTATAGAGTCTACAACAAAAGGTTGATGACTGTAGAAGAATCAGTTCATGTAGTCTTTGATGAGGTAGATCGCAGAATCAGTGAGAACCCAAAGATCAGTGCTGAGGAAGATGAACAGAGCATCAGTTTGGAGAAGCTGGATATCTGTGCAGAAAAACAACCGGTTGATTCGCAGAAACAACCGATTGAAATTCTACAACAGAGTGAGCTGCCCAAAGAGTGGAGGATTCCAAGAGATCTGTCAATGGATAACATCATAGGGCAGATAAAGGAAGGTGTCTCCACACGTAGCTCCATCTCAAACTTCTGCAGACACACAGCTTTTGTCTCTCAAATTGAACCAAAGTCAATTGAAGAAGCTCTCAAGGATGAAAAGTGGGTTGAAGCTATGCAAGAAGAGCTAAATCAATTTGAAAGAAATGAGGTATGGTTTCTTGTTCCTAGAACTAATGAAATGAATATTATTGGTGCAAAATGGGTTTTCAGGAACAAGCTAGATGAGGAAGGAGTGATCACAAGAAACAAAGCAAGGCTAGTTGTCAAAGGCTACAATCAAGAAGAGGGCTTAGACTATGGTGAAACCTTTGCTCCTGTGGCTAGATTGGAGGCTGTGAGGCTGCTGTTGGCTTTTGCATGTATGAGTGGTTTTAAACTCTTCCAAATGGATGTAAAAAGTGCCTTCTTGAATGGCTACATCAATGAGGAAATCTATGTAGATCAACCACCGGGTTTTGAAGACCACAAGTATCCCAACCATGTCTTCAAGTTGAAGAAAGCTTTGTATGGACTGAAACAAGCTCCAAGGCAAGTGGTATGAGAGGCTTAGCAACTTTCTGCTACTCTTGGCTATGAAAGAGGAATGATAGACAAGACTCTCTTCATCAAGAAGTCACATGCAGAAATAATTTTAGTGCAAATATATGTTGATGACATCATCTTTGGTGCTACACAAGATAGGTTGTGTGAAGAATTTGTGGCTGCTATGAAAGGTGAGTTTGAAATGTATATGATGGGAGAACTATCTTTCTTTCTTGGATTGCAGGTTAAACAAACAAAGGATGGGATCTTCTTAAGTCAATCAAAGTATTGCAAGGAGATTCTCAAAAAGTTTGAAATGGAGAATTGCAAAGAGGTAAGCACTCCAATGCCATCAAGCTGCTACATGGATGCAGATACTGCTGGAAAGAGTATAGATCAAACAAAATTCAGAGGATTGATTGGATCATTGCTTTATCTAACAGCAAGTAGACCGGACATCATGTTTGCGGTGTGTCTATGTGCAAGATTTCAAGCAAATCCTAAAGAGTCACACTTCAAAGCTGCAAAGAGGATTTTGAAATATCTCAAAGGAACATCATCTGTAGGATTATGGTATCCCTCTCATTCTCCAATACATTTAATTGGTTATTCAGATTCAGATTTCGCAGGTTGCAAGCTAGATAGAAAAAGCACAAGTGGCACTTGTCACCTTCTTGGCTCTAGCCTAATCTCATGGCATAGCAAGAAACAAGCATGTGTTGCTCTCTCTACTGCTGAAGCAGAATATATAGCTGCTGGTAGCTGCTGTGCACAGATCCTATGGCTCAAACAACAACTTGCAGATTTTGGTGTACAAATCAGCAAAGTTCCTTTGATGTGTGATAACACAAGTGCAATCAATCTTACCAAAAATCAAATCCAGCACTCAAGGACCAAACATATTGAAATAAGACATCATTTCATCAGAGATCATGTGCAAAATGGGAACTGTGAAGTGAAGTTTGTGGAGACCAAACTGCAACTTGCTGACATCTTCACAAAGCCCTTGCCAAAAGAGAGGTTTTTCTTCTTAAGAAATGAGTTAGGTATTCTTGATCTAAATAATGTCTCTTAAAATCTGTGTTTGGTACATGTTAAAATCTATTTGTGAAGACAAATAGGGGGAGAATTATTGGTACTTGTATATCTGTATCTTATATGCATAAAAATGTTTAAATCTCTGAGTATAAAAGTGTTTTCTGTTGCTGCTTATAGAAACAATCGATTGTTTCGTGTAAACAACCGATTGAATTTTATGTTAAAAGAGGTATAATCTAACTTGCTGCTGTAAGAAGCTTTGGATAGTACAAATGTTTTCTCTGCAGGAACTGCTTCAGATTTAATCAGTACAACACAAGCACCAAGGATTTGTCTTCATCAAATAGGGGGAGATTGTTGAACCAAGTGGTGTTCAAGGTTTTGAAGAATCCAAATCCTTTGAAGGATGATGAAGCTTCTGCTTGCTTGCTGCTGCTGTGCTGCTCTATTGTTTTGTTCTGGGGTAGTTTAAAGTGTAATCCACCCTTAGATTAAATCTCAAAGCAATTAGCATCTCAGTTTTTAATAAAACAAAGAGTTTTTCAAACTAAGTTGAAACAACCGATTGTTCTGTCGAAACAACCGATTGTTTATACTTAGATGTTTTGAGAGAGTTTGAAAACTGTTTTTGAATGGAGAAAACTGTTAAGTGACAAAACAATCGATTGATTCGAGGAAACAATCGATTGTTTGTTTTGGAACCATAACAGAAAAACTATTTTCTTTGACTGAGCTTTAAATGATTTGAAACTGAATACGCTCCAGTCATTAAACGCTTTGACCAATCTTTTTAAAAGCTTTTATGGGTTTGTTAAGATTTCATAACAAACTTCTTTATATAAATTCAGAAAATCTCTTTTAAAGAAGAGAATGCTTTTGACAAAGTTTTTTTAAAAGAGAGTTTTAAAAAGTTCTAAGATTGCTTAAGAGCTAAAGAGATTGATCAAGGTGCTGGAATAGGATTCTACTTGTATTGATTTCAGATCTTCATCTGTAACAAGTGTAATCTGTGTAAAATGCTGAAACATTTCTTCTGTGTATTGTTGCTAAGATTGGCTGTGTGTTCTTGAGGTGTTCAAGATCAGCAATCTTAGTGTTGGCCAAGGAGAATGTGTGTCTTGAGGTTTTCAAGGTCATTCTCTTGGTTGTTGTGTAAGTGATCAAGGTGTGATTGCTTAGTGGATTTCCTCAGGGGTTCTGAGAAGACTGGATGTAGCTCTGGGTTGGAGTGAACCAGTATAAACATCTGTGTACAATCTCTCTATCCCTTACTCTTTAAATTCAGTTTGTTTGTTGTTTGCTGATATAAACAACTGATTGTTTCGAAGAAACAACCGATTGTTTTTCTGACAGTGCAGTTTTGCTTACTGTTTTGGCTAACTGAATTGCTTGATCAATTGATTTCTGAGATAAACTCATTCTAGCTTCAAAAAGATTGCGAAAACCTCTTTAAACAATTCACCCCCCCTCTAGTTTAAAGCCATAATTTCTAACAAGAGGGACTCCAAGATAAGTGATGCAAGAGCCATCACTTCAGATATCACCCACCCAAGATAAGACCTAGATAAAATAAGAGCACTCAAACTCACAATTTACTCTGACAGAGTTTCTTTTCTTCAAATTTCTAATGTGTGAAATACATGGAGGAAGACACCCTTTATATAGGAAGGGGTGACTTGGAAAACAAAATAGAGGGGTAGGGGTGTGATTTGTGAGAAGCCTTCTAGAAGGTAGGTCAAAGAAACCCTAAACCTAGAAGCACAAGCCCAAATTACTTAGCTCACCCTACCCAAATTACTAAGCACACCCTACACTAGTTTATTCTTCTATTTGGACCCCCAAAGTGAGCCCAATTTATTTACAAACATTTTTGTCTTTTAAGAAGACCAGAAGAAAGAACATTTGATGTTCTATTCTATGTCCAGTTCTTCTTCTGCTGAGGTCCTTCTGATATTTGGTGGGGCCTTGTCTTGATTGTTGAGAATACTAATCATAGTGTAAATTGTCTCTTGAATCTTTGGTCATCTGCTTGGCTACTTGGATTGTATCATGCCCCCCAAGTTGGAGAGAATTCGACCTCAAATTTAGAACTCCTGCAAATAACATAGTTAGTTTGTTCACATATAAGATATTGCGAGGTGTGGTATGTGAAGTAAACTTATGTTCATTAAGCTTTGGGAGTTCATAAGGGTAAGTTCTAGATACAAGCCATGTTTGGAAAGAATATTTGGGGATGAAATAACATTTTGCTGAAAATCCTCTTAAAGGATGAGAACCTTTAGGAGGTGTTTGAATTTCATTCCTAAACTTCTTTATCCAAGATGTCAAGTATTTAGAATTATCAAGTAATGAAAAAGATAAGGAAGAAGAACACCTTGGAGGTGCAGTTTGCATTCCGACACGAGTCAACATGATTATTTTTGCAGTGTAAGGTGAGATATTGTGACTCGGTTTATCTTTTCTTTCTTTATTTTTTGCATTTTCTCTTTTTTTTTACATTTTTATTTGGTCCTCATGAACTTCTTTAGGAGAGAGGGGTTTTAAGATAACCTTGTGCCCTTGGAAGTTGAAAGACATTTTGTTGGTCTGACCATGATGTAGAACTTGTTTATCATATTGTCAAGGCCTTCCCAAAAGAATATGTGTTGCTACCATTGGCACAACATTACATAAAACCTCATCTTGATACTTTTTGTTCTCGATGGTTTACCTGGGTTGAGCTTAGAGGCGAGATCCAAATTGAGTGTCTTTGCTTTGAATTGGGTTGCCGATCTGGACGAGCACCTTGTGACAACAAGGGGGGCTCTACCTATTGATAATGTTGAACCAAGTGGTGTTCAATGTTTTGAAGAATCCAAATCCTTTAAAGGATGTTGAAGCCTCTGCTTTGCTTGATGCTGCTATGCTGGTTTAAAGCTTTGTTCTGGGGTAGTTTAATGTTGTAATCCACCCTTAGATTAAATCTCAAAGCAATTAGCATCTCAATCTTTAACAAAGCAAAATGTTTTTCAAGCTAAGTTGAAACAACCGATTGTTTTGTCGAAACAACCGATTGTTTACATTTAGGTGTTTTAAGAAAGATTGAAAACTGTTTTTGAATGGTGAAATCTCTTAAGTAACAAAACAACCGATTGATTTGAGAAAACAATCGATTGCTTTTTTTGGAACCATAACAGAAAATCTGTTTTTCTTTGACTGAGCTTTAAATGCTTTAAAACTGAATACGCTCCAGTCATTAAATGTTTTGACCAATCTTTTTAAAGCAATCAAGAGTTTGTTAAGATTTGATAACAAACTATATCTTGGTATAAATTTCAGAAAAACTGATTTTAAGTATTAAGAATCTTTTGACAAAGTTTTTCTAAGAGAGTTTTTCAAAGTGTTGAGATTGCTTAAGAGTTTTGTGATTGATCAAGGTGCTGGAATAGGATTCTACTTGTATTGATTTCAGATATTCATCTGTAAAAAGTGTAATCTTTGTAAACTGCTGAAACAATTCGTTTGTGTGTTTTTCCTGAGATTGGTTGTGTGTTCTTGAGGTGTTCACGATCAGCAATCTTAGTGTTGGCCAAGGAGAGTGTGTTTCTTGAGGTTTTCAAGGTCATTCTCTTGGTTGTTGTGTAAGTGATCAAGGTGTGATTGCTTAGTGGATTTCCTCAGGGTTTCTGAGAAGACTGGATGTAGCTCTGGATTGGAGTGAACCAATATAAACAATTGTATACAATCTTTCTATCCTTAACTCTTTAAATTCAGTTTGTTTGTTGTTTGCTGGTATAAACAATTGATTGTTTCGAAGAAACAACCAATTGTTTTTCTAGTATTACAGTTTTGCTTGCTGTTTTGGCTAACTAAATTGCTGAATCAATTGGTTTCTGAAATAAATTCATTATAGTTATGAAAAGTTTGCGAAAACCCCTTTAAATAATTCACCCCCCTCTAGTTTAAAGCCATCTTTTCTAACAAATAAGACTCTGACGATCAAGTCAATGAGAGCATTTAACGATAAGTATATCAATGTGGGGCTTAGAAAAAGCATACCTTTACCCGGGATCTTAAACCCCTTTTATAGACATTCCTTCAACAAATTTCATTAGTGAGAATATAATCTCAACAACCAGAATATAATCTTCAACACAATATATTTCATTAGTAACAACATAATTCAATAGTAACAATATTCGATTAACGTGTACTTATTATTTTTTGGGTACAAACATTCCTAACCGCTTTTACCTACATTTATTAATATGCTCAAACTAATTCAATTATTCCTCTTGTTGTTTCTAATTATCTTTTCACATATACCAAACAAAATATATGGGCTAACCTTCAACGAGTTATTGGGCCCATACCTAACCCAGACCGATCTAGGCATGACTTATACTACCGAGCTGATCATACCTAGGTGTGTGGTCCGAGGTCCCAAGTACTCCTAGCTAGTACACAAGCACCCCAGGCTCGAGCTGAGCTTGACTAGGCGAAGAGGCTTTCCAGTGCTGGTGGCTGACATGACGTTTTCCCTAGAGGGTAGGTGGGGCACGGTTGCCAAAGCATTTCTTGATGAGATGTGTCACCATACTGAATTTAGAGCATACACTTGTCGTTTGCATCATCGGTGGGGGAAGTTTGCCGCTTCACCTTCCTCTTTCGACTATACCCTTCATTTCGCCTTCATTTCCGTTACACTGCTTCACTTTCCTTCTACTCCCTAAACCTTTTCCGCTTCCAAAACTCTTCTTCGACACTTCATCCCTCACCTTGCACCACCACTCACCACCATGGATCTCTCAGCTCTTGGCCCAGGTAAAACTGTGGTGGGGAATAACTTAAACTTTATATGGATTGTAACTCTTATTTCTTTCTAACTTTCTTATCGCTTTTAGCATTGAACCTTTGAAACTTTTAACTTTCTCAGTACTTCCGATGCTTTTAAATATCATTCTACAAATTTAGGGAAACTTACCTACATCGCTGTGAATGCCTTTACGCAATTACTTATGTTACTACCAATACAAACGCAAATACTTTACCACTTAAATTCATTCACCTTTATACCCTAAGCATGAAGTAATAAGTATAACAAAAATCTAACTTACTTAAGCAAAGCTAAGCATGAAAAACTGTGGAATTCTCACTTAACAGAGAACTAGCCTTTCGATGAACCATATTCCCATAGCTAAGACGAGCCTACACTCAATTTTTACTTATATGGATTTGTTTCACAAACCTGGCCAAAGGCCGGCTATCATGACTTCTCTGAATCTTACTTCGTAGAGCACCTACTCAAATAATCGTACTTGCTCTGAGCTCGATCGCCTTATCATGCGCCAAGAATGATTCACCTGTTTAGCACTTATTCATCTCTTAGAGCACCTAGACTCGGATAATCGTTTGTACACCGAGCTAGCCCGACTTACCATATACATGGTCGGATGTTTCAACTATTTGGCATTTATTCATCTCATAGAGCGCCTAGACTCGAGTGATCATTCGCATATCGAGTTATCCTAACTTACCATGTTAATAATTTAATGATTCCACTATATAACATTTACTCATCTCACAGAGTGCCTAAACTCGAGTGATTGTTCACACACCAAGTTAGCCTGACTCACCATGTGCATAATTAGATGATTCCACTGCGTAACATTTATTCATCTCACAGAGCGCCTAGACTCAGGTGATTTTCACACACTGAGTTAGACCGACTTACCATGTACATAATCAAATGATTCAACTATTTATTCATCTCACATAGCACCTAAACTCGGGTGATCGCTCACACACTAAGTTAGCCCGACTTATCGTGTGCATAGTCAGATTATTCATTTATTTGCATTAATTCATCTCACAGAGTGTCTATACTCGGGTAATCATTCGTATACCGAGTTAGCCTGACGTACCATGTGCATCTTAGGTACCTATATTGTATGAATGTATGCATAAATGATTTGCCAACTATACCTACCTTACCCTGAACGTTGCAAGGCTAACATAATATGAACTTGCTAACTTGGGTGAAACAACACGCATAAGTTATTCCTATTATTTTTAATAGTAACAATAATTCTACATAATTCAATAGTAACAATATTCGGTTAATGTGTACCTATTATTTTTCGGGTACAAACATTCTTAACCGCTTTTACCTACATTTATTAATATGCTTCAACTAATTCAGTTATTCCTCTTGTTGTTTCTAATTATCTTTTCACATATACCAAACAAAATATCTGGGCTAACCCGTCAAAGAGTTATTGGGCCCAAACCGATCTAGGCACGACTTATACTACCGAGCTAACCATACCTAAGTGTGTGGCCCGAGGTCCCGAGTAGTCTTGGCCAGTACGCATTCCTATAGCAAAAGTTATGAGGACTTGTTTATTAACTATGAGCTCACCTTCGGCACTAAGCCACTGTAGTTTATAGGGCTTTGTATGAGAGATAGTGGGTAATCCAAGCTTCTCCACTATTCTTGTACTTTCCACATTAGCACAACTACCCTCGTCTATTATCATAGAACTTAACTTGTTGTTGATAAGGCAGTGGGTGTGGAAAATATTTTCTCTTTGGGTGTTATCCAAAGGTTTTTGGAATTATTCCTAGCATTCGCTTTATCACCAATAAGTCATCTTCATAAGGTATCTCACATTCATTTTCACTAGGGGTTTTTGAAGGGGAAAGGGAGTTAGACCTAGAACATTGATGACTATGGTCACTTACAACTATTCCCCCTTTAACCATCATGGTTCGTTTGGTTGGAAAATTGGCAACTATGTGTCCAAAACTTAAACATTTAAAACATTTTGTACTTGAGGTTTTGGTGTGCGATTTAGTCTTAGAAGGAAAACGATTTTCTTTATAGGTTTGTGGGGTGGATTCTTTAGTGATGGAGATCATGTAGAAGAGGATTTAACTAATGGAGGAAGAGGCCATCCACCCAAGCATTTAAAATTCTTCTTACTAGTCTTCTTAAAAAGTAGAACATTTTGGGTTCTCTTGAAAATTCAAAAGATAGTAGTATAAATAAATCTTTGTAAATAGTCTTGTATAAATTTGTAAATAATATAGAAATAGCCTTGGGAGTATGCCAAAGAGGAAAACCAAAAGAAACCTCTAAATGTAAGGCATTTTAGGCACTTTCTTTAGGAAAAAGTGGAAAAAGTGACTATTCTACTCCTTTCTCACTTAGGCACTAGAAGGAGCTAGAAGAGTGACTCTTCCCACTCCTTCCCCTTTGTAACATGTCCAGCCCTCCTTATTATAAATAGGAGTGCTTGGTTCTTAATAATAAAAAAAAAAGTTGAAAGTTAGAAGAAAAGAAACTATCTTGAAATTGAGAAAGAGTGAGTTTGTGAGACTTGTCTCTTCTTCTCCTTCATGTCTTATCTTGTGAGCTTTGGAGACTCTCAAGTGGCGGCACCACCCACTCATCTTGGAAGAACCACCCTCCAAGTGGCGTGAATCACATCTCCAAAAGGCTACAACCACATAAGTCATTTCTATTCATCTTCTAAAAATACCCATTTGTGTTTTCTTGTAGTTTTTCCATTTTTAATCGGGTCAATCTTTTCCATGAGTTGTTTCCTTTCATTTGTTGCCATTGTTCTGCACTTTTTTTGGTTTATTTCCTTGTTTTCTTGCTGTTTTAATTTCGTCCAAACCATGGGTTTCCATATACATGTGTTGTTTTTGTTTTCCATCCATGGGTTTTTTGTTCTTTGATGAGTTTCTTGTGATTTTCTAATTCCTATTGAATTTCAATCAGTATTTTCACTTCTTCTTGGTGTTCTTATGGTGTTCTTGTGTTTCCTTTGAAGTTTGGTACTGTTCTTGAATTACCCATTCATATTCCATTGTTATCTTACACTACAAGTTACCTATTCATGTGTTTTTAGTATGAACCTTTGTGTTCTTGAGTAGAAACTCTATTAATTGTTCTTTAGAATTTTGATCCTAATTCTTGAAAGTATCATGAATACAATGAAACCTATATCAACTCAATCCAAACCAAGAAAGGTTCATAAGAGACTCACATCATGTGGTATCTAGAGCCATGGTGTTGATTTGTTGATTATGAATTGAATAGACACTTTCTTTTTGGGCAATTTTTTTTTCCAGCACCTATAATTTCGTGTTTCTTGTTTTTCCAGCACCTTATATTCATACTTTTGTTTGGTTTGAATATGTTTTAGTTGTGCCTTTTCATTGATCATACTTTTTGCTTTGAGTTTTATGTTCATAGTGTTCTAGGTGTCCAAATCTTGTCTCTACTTGCTTGCTTTTGATTTTGAAAGTTTGTGTTTCTCTTGAATTTGTTTTAGTACTTGTGATTGGAGGTTCCAAACATTTGATTTCAAGTGTTCAATTGTCTTGAATCCTTCATAAAAGTTTTGTGCAATTTGATTGATGTTTCAACTTCCATATGATGCATATTATGGTTCTTTCACTACATAAGTTCCATTTGGTATAAAAAAAACAAAAAAAAACAAAAAAAACAAAAAAACAGAACTGAAACAGAACAAAACAGAACCAATTCTGTTTTTAAATCCTTCAAAACAGTTTGGTATTTGCATCTATTCATTCTTTTGCACATTAATTTTCATACCAAAGTTGGATTCATAGTGATTGGCAAATTGTTGTCTACTTTGTGTAACTTTTGATCCTTGCATTTTGACAAGTTTATGAGTTGTACTTTCTTTCTTGATTATAAAGTTTAGTGAGTATTCTTTGAGTCTTATTGTGTACCTTTTATTGCTTGTCTTTCATTCCTTAAGTTTTGTCATATATCTTGTATTCTTTTTGCACTACCCTTTCTTGTTTTGTACCTTTTCTTGCTTGTCTTTTATTGTTCTTTAAGTTTTGTGGTGGTTATTTTTGGATGAGTGGTTGAGTGCTTTGGCATCTTTCATTTGAGGTTACTCCACTCCACAAGAGAAGCTTGATTGAGGGAAGTATAATTTCTTGGAATGATTTTGAGTGCCTTAATTTTTTTACCAAAACCGCATCACTTATTTCTTTGTTTTCTAACCTTGTTTTCTTTAATTGTTTGCTATTTGTGTTTGCTGTACTTTTTTGAAAATGGCTCAATATTCAAGTGGAGAATCTTCCAAACCACACTCTCCACAAAAAGCTTTCATTCTTGGTGAATTAAAAGAAGCCAAAAGGTCACTTGCACAAAAAGATGAAGCTATAAGACAATTGGAAGAAAGATTGCAAAGGCTTGAAGTGACTAATGAAAGGTCCAGCCATACACACCATAGAAGACACCATTCTTCAAGGCATTCATCAAGAACTTCTTCCAACTATCATGGACATGAAGATGAAACCGAATGGAGGAGGCATCATCATTATGAAGAAAGGCGCCAACATGTGGCAAAGCCTTATTTGCAATTTGTAAAACTTCCTAGCTTTAGTGGTGAAGATGATCCCAATGTTTACTTAGGTTGGGAAGCTAAGGTAGAACAAGTGTTTAGTATTCATGAGGTTAAAGATGATCAACAAGTTAAGCTAGCTACCTTAGAATTTTTGGACTATGCCATGCAATGGTGGCATAAAACTCTTATGGACATTGGGCTAAACAAGAGGCCTCCCGTGGTCTCTTGGAATGATTTGAAAGAATGCATGCGTGCTAGATTTGTGCCTCCACATTATAGGAAAGACCTTTTGTTGAAGCTCCAAAGGCTTCATCAAGGCACGCTTAGTGTGGATGCTTATTATAAAGAACTTGAAACGCTTTTAACTCATATTAACATGCATGAAAGTGAAGAATCTAAGATGGCTCGTTTTGTTAGTGGATTAAGACAAGATATTCAAAATGTTGTAGAACTTTATGAGTACACTTCTTTGGAAAAATTGGTTCACCTAGCCATCAAGGTTAAATCACAAATTTTGAAGAAAAATTCTTTTAAGAAAACTCATAATGATGGTTTCTATAACTCACCTTGGAAGGGTAAAACTCACATTTCAAAACTTGATACTCCTTCCAAATCTTTTAAAGAATCCACTCAACAAAAGGACTCTCATAATTCTTCTATTTCTAAATCACCAACCAAAACCTCAAGTAAGAAATGTTTTAAGTGTTTAGGTTATGGTCATATAGCCGCAAATTGTCCAACAAAAAGAACCATGATGGTAAAAGGGGGTGTAGTTGTAAGTGAACATAGTGATAATTCTTCTAAATCTAACTCCCCTTCCCCTAGGCCTAGTGATAATGAATGTAAAATACCATGTGAAGGTGACTTATTGGTGATAAGGCGCATGATGGGCACAATTCAAAAACCTTTGGATGATACCCAAAGAGAAAATATTTTCCATACCCGGTGCCTTATCAACAAAAAGTTATGTTCCATGATAATTGATGGGGGTAGTTGTACAAATGTGGCTAGTACAAGAGTGGTAGAGAAGCTTGTGTTACCCACTATCTCTCATCCCAAGCCCTATAAGCTCCAATGGCTTACTAAAAAGGGAGAAATCATGGTTAATAAACAAGTCCTCATAAATTTTGAAATAGGAAAGTATAAAGATGAGGTTTTATGTGATGTTGTGCCTATGGAAGCAACCCATATTCTTTTAGGGAGGCCTTGGCAATTTGATAGACATGTTTTACATGATGGCCTCACCAATATAATGTCTTTTTCCTTCCAAGGGCGCAAGGTTACCTTAAAACCCCTCTCTCCACAAGAAGTTCATGAGGACCAATTAAAAATGAAAAATAAAAGAGAAAATGAAAAAGAAGAAAATGATAAAATGAGTCATAATACCTTATCAACTAAATCAATCTTTTTGACTCATGCTATGCCTCAATTTGAGCATCCAAGGTATTCTTCTTCTTTGTCTTTTTCATTACCAAAAGTTCCTACTTGCACTCCATATTGGTTGAAAAATGTTAGGGATGATTTTTCCATACCTACTAATGGTTTTTACCCTTTAAAGAGAATTTTTCCAAAGAAAATAATCATTCCCACACATTTTTTTCCAACATGGTCTATCTATAGGACTTCTTTTTCCAACATCCCAATGATTCATAATGCTAAGTCAAGTTTGTCTTTATTATCATCCACTGCTTTATTTCATAGCAAACTGACTTTGTTATATGCAGGGATTCTGAATTCGTGGACGAATTCTCTCCAACCCGGGGAGCATGATGGAGATCATGTAGAAGAGGATTTAACTAATGGAGGAAGAGGCCATCCACCCAAGCATTTAAAATTCTTCTTACTAGTCTTCTTAAAAAGTAGAACATTTTGGGTTCTCTTGAAAATTCAAAAGATAGTAATATAAATAAATCTTTGTAAATAGTCTTGTATAAATTTGTAAATAATATAGAAATAGCCTTGGGAGTATGCCAAAGAGGAAAACCAAAAGAAACCTCTAAATGTAAGGCATTTTAGGCACTTTCTTTAGGAAAAAGTGGAAAAAGTGACTATTCTACTCCTTTCTCACTTAGGCACTAGAAGGAGCTAGAAGAGTGACTCTTCCCACTCCTTCCCCTTTGTAACATGTCCAGCCCTCCTTATTATAAATAGGAGTGCTTGGTTCTTAATAATAAAAAAAAAAAGTTGAAAGTTAGAAGAAAAGAAACTATCTTGAAATTGTGAAAGAGTGAGTTTGTGAGACTTGTCTCTTCTTCTCCTTCATGTCTTATCTTGTGAGCTTTGGAGACTCTCAAGTGGTGGCACCACCCACTCATCTTGGAAGAACCACCCTCCAAGTGGCGTGAATCACATCTCCAAAAGGCTACAACCACATAAGTCATTTCTATTCATCTTCTAAAAATACCCATTTGTGTTTTCTTGTAGGTTTTCCATTTTTAATCGGGTCAATCTTTTCCATGAGTTGTTTCCTTTCATTTGCTGCCATTGTTCTGCACTTTTTTTGGTTTATTTCCTTGTTTTCTTGCTGTTTTAATTTCGTCCAAACCATGGGTTTCCATATACATGTGTTGTTCTTGTTTTCCATCCATGGGTTTTTTGTTCTTTGATGAGTTTCTTGTGATTTTCTAATTCCTATTGAATTTCAATCAGTATTTTCACTTCTTCTTGGTGTTCTTATGATGTTCTTGTGTTTCCTTTGAAGTTTGGTACTGTTCTTGAATTACCCATTCATATTCCATTGTTATCTTACACTACAAGTTACCTATTCATGTGTTTTTAGTATGAACCTTTGTGTTCTTGAGTAGAAACTCTATTAATTGTTCTTTAGAATTTTGATCCTAATTCTTGAAAGTATCATGAATACAATGAAACCTATATCAACTCAACCCAAACCAAGAAAGGTTCATAAGAGACTCACATCATTTAGAGAAGTTGGAAGAATTATCTTGTTTTGAAAATTGATTTTTACCCTTCCAAGATGAGTTATAGAAGCCATCATTATGAGTATGTTTGAAAGATGTTTTCTTTAAAAGTTGTGATTCAACCTTGATGGCTAACTGAACGAATTTTTCCAAAGATGTATACTCATAAAGTTCTACAACATTTTGAATTTCTCTTCTTAATTCACTCACAAAACGAGCAATCTTGACTCTTCATTTTCATGCATATTAATTTTTGTCAAAGTTACTTCTAAATCCTTAAAGTACTTATCTACATTCTTAGGTCCTTGCTGAAGTTATTGGAGCTTCAACAAGAGTCCCTTACTATATTGAGGATGAACGAATCACGCGCACATGCATTCCTTTAAATTGTACCAAGAGACCACGACTGACCTCTTGTTCAAACCAATGTCCATTACAACCTAATTCCACCATTACATGGTATAATTTACGAATCCTAGGGAAGCTAACTTAACTTTTTGGTCTTCATCGACCTCATATGCATTAAATATCTGTTCTACTTTAGCTTCCCATCCTAAATACAAATTGGGATCACTTTCTCTACTAAAGCTAGGTAATTTTACAAATGGAAAAGAAGGCTTTGGTGGTTGGTGTTGATGACGCCTCTCTTCAAAGTTATCCACTCTCCAATCTTGGTCTTCTTCTTGACTCCCATAGTAGTGTCGAGGAGCTCTTCTTGGCTCCCATCTCCTTTCTCTAGTTTGTCTCTCTTGATCCTCTTCTAATCTTTGCAACCTTTTTGCTAGTTGTCTTATTTCCTCGTCTTTGTGGGTCATTCATCTCTTGGCATCCGCAAACCCTCCCAAAAGATGTTCCTTTTGAGGTGATTGTGGCTTTGAAGATTCTCCTGAAGACAAGTTAGCCATAATAATGCACAAAGGAAACAAAAATTTAGTGAAAATAACAATTTAATCCCTCACTCACATGTATCACTCAGATTTTTCTAAAGGAGGGAAAAAAAGTTTTAAGGTACTCAAGAAAGATTTGCCCTCAACTGGTCTACACTAATAGTAACACCTCAAGTGAAAGATGACAAAGCTCTTACACTTGCTCACAAAAGAGCCCTCAACAAAACTTAAGAAAAAACAAGGAAAGACAAGCAAGAAAAGCTTAAAGAAAGAAAGCTAAACCAAAATGGAATTAAGATGAAAAAAAAAACTTTGAACAAGACAAACAAGAAAAGCACGAAAAAGACGCAAATAAACTTACTTAAACTTTGATTGTGAAGATTTGAAAGTTCTTAGAAATTGAGAAAGCAAGAGGGATTAAACTCCACAGTTATGAAAACAATTTGTCATATACTTAGAACCCCTTTTTCTTGTAATTGAAATTTGGAAAGTGAATGTACTCAACTTTTTTTTTTTTTTTGTCCTGATTTGATAAATTCAACTTTCCAGATGCTTTTGTTCAGGTAGTGTGAATTCACTTTTCAATTTATGAAAAAGATATGATATTTGGATTCAATTTGAACACTTGTATTCTATGTTTGGAATTAAATCAACCGTTACTGTAACAACTTCTAATTTGGTTTTAGTTCTTCACAATTAAAATTAAAATAAGCAGAATAGATGTAAGACTCCTACCTAGAACACTAAAAACATTAGACGCAAGCAAAAGCGGTAAGAAAAAAAAATTGACATAGAAAAATTCAAAAAGCGAAATGTAAAGTGCTTAATGAATAAAAAGGCGGAATTTGTAAATGACAGGAATTTAAAGGTGGAATTGAAAGGTGATGAATTGTAAAGCATAATTTAAATTGTTGGAAGATAAAAGCAAAATTGAAATGTGCTGAAATTTTAAGGTAGAAATCAACTCAAAAGAAATTAATCACAAGATAACCATGCTCTGAATACCACATGATGTGAGTTGATTTTAGATTGCACATTTTAAAGGTTTCACTTTTGTTATGATTTTTGGATTTAGCAATTTAACGTGAAAACACTAAGAAGATCCCTATTGGACACGAACTTAACCAAGTAGTTAAGCGTGAAGGTTCACTTCAGAAGGGTAAAGAGAAAAACACAGATATATGGTGTGGATGATGCAAAGAAAGGGCAGAAAAAAAAAAGACAAGGTATAAAAGAATAAGAAGAATAAAGTAAAGAACAAATTAAAGAGTAGAAGAAGATGTATATGGAATGGAGAGGAAGATGTAAATAAAAAGAAAAAGAGGAAGGGATGAAGAAATTCTTATGGAAAGAAAACAAAGCCGCGCCACTTGGAGTAGAGGGACTCCAAGATAAGTGATGCAAGAGCCTCCACTTGAGATATCATCCACCCAAGATAAGACCCAGATAAAATAAGAGCACTCAGACTCACAATTTACTTTGATAGAGTTTCTTTTCTTCAAATTTCTAATGTGTGAAATACATGGAGGGAGGCACCTTTTATATAGGAAGGAGTGATTTGGAGATTAAGATAGAGGGGTAGGGGTGTCATTTGTGAGAAGCCTTGTAGAAGATAGGTCAAAGAAACCCTAAACCTAGAAGCACTTGTCATGAAAGGTGGGCTTGGCACAAGGCCAAATTACTAAGCTCACCCTACCCAAATTACTAAGCACACCCTACTCAAATTACTAAGCACACCCTACTTAAATTACTAAGCACTCCCTACTCTAGTTTATTCTTCTATTTGGACCCCCAAAGTGAGCCCAATTTATTTACAAACATTTTTTGTCTTTTAAAAAGACTAGAATAAAGAACATTTGATGTTCTGGTCTATGCCCAGTTCTTCTTGCGTTGAGGTCCTTCTGATATTTGGTGGGTCAAACATATCATTCTTCATTGAAGCTTTAAATGAATTTCCCACTAGACAAGTTAAATCTTTAATTACTGAAATAGCCCTAGAAAAATCAATCTTATATTGAAATCTAGCATAATTCCTCTTACGCCATATCATCCAAATAGAAAAAGTTATCGCAACAAGCTTAATCAATTTAACCAAAGGACTACCATCACTCTTAATAAAGGAAAGAAGATCATCCTTATTAGAGAAATGAGAAGTAAGAAAAATCTGCCAAACCCAACTCCAAATACACAAACCATTAGAACATTCAAAAAATAAATGCTAAATAGATTCCTTGTGCTTTTCATAAAGTGTACATATAAAACATATATACAAACCTTTATTCTGAATATGCTGATCTGTAGGATGTCACCCATAAAAAACTTTCAAGAGTACTGGAGTTTTGGAAGGTGAAATATATGAAGACCAAATGAATTTACTCCAACCACTGGGAACTCCTGGTTCCAAGAAAAAAGTCCTAGCCGATTTAAGATTAGTTCTTTATAATTATAAGTTGTTGTTTTTGTTTTATTTATTTTATTTTATTCTTAGTATTTATTGTAGTGGCCAGACCTCGAATGTCGGCCACTGAGTGAGAGGTCGGCGCTGTAGAGGTCGGTATGATGGGACCCATAGAGGGGCCCACAGAATCACACGTGTAAGAATATAAATCAGATTCGTAGATGCATCACGCACGCAGGGTTCCTATGTAACGTAAGGCTTTGGCATAGAGGATCTGTCCTAAAAAGGAAGAAACACATAAAAAGGCACGTGAGTATTTAACTTAAGATAGAAGATTTGGCCATGTGGCACTAGGGTTAGAGTGTATGTCTGAGCGCCCACGCTTAGGTTAAGCACTCCAGGAAAGGAAGGTTGCCACGAGAGTTGCACTCCAAGAATGGTAGGCTGCCGCGGGACACGCAAGAAGATTGTGTGATAGAGTCCCAGAAAGGTAACCCTAAATTCGCTAAGAGCCAACACAGGGACGCAAGGATAGGCGCGGCAGGAACCCTAAAAGGGATATATAACAGGTAGCAAAGCATTCCCAAAGGTACGCATCATTTGAGACTAGAACTCTTTGCTATACATTGGTGTTTCTTGCCCTAATCTTGACTTAAGCGTCGGAGTGCAAACGGCCGCTAGGGCGCCCATCTTTCTTTCTATGCAGGTTCAGCTGTTATAGCCAAAGGGAAGGGAGAGTCAACCGAGGAGAACATTTTGGCGCCCATCGTGGGGCCCATTAAAACTAGGTCCTATCCACAGTAGCAACCAGTAGAATCAATCAACATGAGGAGTACGTACTAGGCAAGGTGGTTCTAGAAAGGACGAGGGTGATCATACGGCTACTATCCAGGAGCTCATGGAGACCATCCGCAACCTCCAGCAAGCGTTCGTCGCATCCCACGCTGACCAGGCCCTTAGGCAGGATCAGTTTAGGGTAGACTTGAACGCTTCATTGGCGGCCAATGAGGAGTTGCGAAGAGCTAATGAAGAGTTGAGAAAAGGGATAGGAGAGCAGACTGCAGCGGAGCAAGGAGCCACATCCCCAGTCAGGGCTCGTCCAATACCTTTTTCGCGAGAAATCATGGAGACTATGATACAAGCGTCTTTCGTGATCCCAAAAATTACCTTCATAGGGGTCGAGGACCCAGAAGCCCACATAACGGCCTTCCACACCCAGATGATGATCTCTAGGGGCACGGACGCCATGCATTATAAGTTGTTCATGGGTACTTTTGTAGGAACAGCATTAAACTGGATCGTGGGGCTCCCAGACGGGTACATCACGTCCTTTGAACAGTTTTTGGAGTTGTTCAAGAAGCAATTCATCCTCAACCGGGCACGGACCCCCATTGCTTTCGACCTTTTTTATGTGAAGCAATTCCAGGAGGAGCCGCTGAAAGACTTCCTCAACCGGTTTGGAGCATTGGTAGTGAAATTGCAGACCAAAGACGAGGCTATGATTGTGCATACCTTTGAGAGAGGAATCCTCCCTGGACCCTTTAGTGACGCTCTGATACGGTGTCCAGTAAGGACATTTGATGAGATCCAGTGTAGGGCGGTCGCCCACATCACCGCAGAAGAACGGGTGGCAGAGAAACGTGTGAGGATTTATTTGTCCAAACCTCGCGCAACGAGACGTGCTCAACCCCCAAGGGTCCACGCCACCGCCGTGGAGAAGAAGTCTAAGAGGCCCAAACTCACCAGACACAGCTTCAGAATTGGGCTCAAGGAACTCATAGCGCTCCCAGAGGTGGCAAGCAGGTTAAAGGCTCCCCCAAAGTCTGATAAGCAACTGGGCCCTTGCAAAAACCAGTGGTGTGATTTCCATCAGGCACACGGTCACACCTTGAGCAATTGCCTCGCCTTGGGGTATCAGTTGGATGATCTGATAAGAAATGGTTTCTTAACGCCTTACTTGCAAGAATCACAGGGATATATGGTGATAGCAGCCCCAATAGGGGATCAAGGGCATGAAGTGCCCATCCATGGGGAAATCAACACCATCGCCGGGGGATTCTCGGGAGAAGGATGCACTGTCTCCCAGAGGAGAAGATATGCTAGGGAGGTCATGACAGTGGAGGAAGTTGAGGCAGATCAGTTTCCAGAACCCGACTTGACCTTCACAAGGGCAGATTGTCTGGACGTGATACCCCACGACAATGACCCAATTGTGATTTCTGTAGTCACCGTTGGTAGGAGGGTCCACCGCGTCCTAGTGGACCAAGGAAGCCCCGCAGATGTGATGTTTTGGTCCACCTTCCAAAAGCTACAATTATCTCCAGATCAGCTGAGGTCGTATGACGGCTGCCTGTATGGGTTCGCAGAAGACTAGGTAGAGGTCAGGGGGCACATTGAGTTGAGGACGACGTTCACGGATGGTCAGAGATCTCGCACTGTGGACATCAGGTACCTCGTAGTCAACGCTCCTTCAGCTTACAACATTCTGTTGGGTAGGCCAACATTAAACAAGTTGGGAGTGGTACCCTCGTCAATGCACATGAAGATGAAGCTGCCTTCCCTTGAGGGAACAGTCATCACCATCAAGTCTGACCAGAAAATAGCCAGGAAGTGTTACGAAAACAGCCTCAAAACAAAGAGGGGGGTATGCTCAGTAACATTCCACCCACCCACTGGGAAGCACTCAGACTCGGAAGAGGTCGTCCCTGACAGAAGACCAGAGCCTGTGGGAGAGGTGCTGGAGCGGGTGATCGAAGGCAAGACCTTCAAGCTCGGCAAGGCATTGAGCCAGGAGGACCAGGACCAGATAGCAACTGTTCTGTCACGATACCTGAACTCCTTCGCATGGTCTGCAGCCTACATGCCAGGGATTGATCCCGACTTCCTATGCCACCACTTCACTTTGGACCCCCAAGTCCGCCCGGTGCGCCAGAGACGTCGGAAGTTTAATGATGAAAGACGGCAGGTCATTAGAGAAGAGACCCAAAAACTGCTAAAGGCGGGCCACATCAGGTAAATTCAGTACCTTGAGTGGCTGGCCAATGTGGTACTAGTGAAGAAGGCAAGCGGCAAGTGGAGAATGTGTGTTGATTTCACGGACCTCAATAAGGCCTGTCCCAAGGACTCATACCCTTTGCCCAGCATCAACTCTTTGGTCGACAACGCGTCAGGCTGTAAAGTACTCAACTTTTTGGACGCCTTCTCGGGGTACAACCAGATACGGATGCACCCCCCATGATGAGGAAAAAACAACATTCATGACAGAACTGTCCAGCTACTACTACAAGGTGATGCCCTTTGGATTGAAGAACGCAGGGGCGACGTACCAAAGATTGATGGACCTTATACTCGCCCCAATGTTGGATCGAAACATCCAGGCTTATGTAGATGACATGGTGGTCACGTCTCGGAAAAGGAGTCAACATGTGACCGATTTGGAGGAACTCTTCAGCACCATCACCAGGTACGATTTAAAGTTGAATCCTGAAAAATACGTGTTCGGGGTGGAGGCAGGAAAGTTTCTAGGGTTCTTACTAACAGAGCGAGGGATAGAAGCCAACCTAGAGAAATGCACAGCCATCATGGCAATGAGGAGCCCGGCCACGGTCAAGGAAGTCCAACAGCTGACAAGTTGGATGGCCGCCCTCTCACGTTTCGTCTCTGCCGAAGGAGAAAAGGGGTATCCTTACTTTCAGTGCCTCAAACGGAACAGCAGGTTTTCGTGGACCAGCGAATGCGAGGAGGCCTTCCTCAAATTAAAGGAGTACCTAGCTAGCCCCCCGGTACTGTGTAAGCCAGTGTCGGACATCCCACTTCTCCTCTACTTTGCCATCACAAATCAAGCAATCAGCTCGATCCTCGTCCAGGATCAGGAGCAAGTACAAAGGCCTATCTATTTTGTCAGCAAGGTCCTACAAGGGCCTGAGGTACGGTACCAAGCGATCGAAAAGGCGGCCTTAGCCGTGGTATTCTCGTCAAGAAGGTTGCGTCATTACTTCCACAGTTTTACTATCATAGTGATGACAGACCTCCCCATCCGCAAAGTCCTGCAAAAGCCTGACGTAGCAGGATGCATGGTTCCTTGGGCAGTAGACCTGTCCGAGTTCGAGATTCAATATGAACCCAGGGGCCCCATCAAGGGTCAGGTTTACGCTGATTTTGTAGCCGAGTTCACCTCGGCAGCTCCACCCCAGAGAGAGATAGGATTTAAATGGGTCCTTTCGGTTGACGGCTCATCCAACCTGTAAGGCAGCGGCGTCGGGGTCATACTAGAAGGTCCAGATAGGGTCTTGATAGAACAAGCTCTGCGTTTCACTTTCAAGGCCAGTAATAACCAGGCGGAGTACGAGGCCTTGATAGCAGGTATGTTGTTGGCAAAGGAAATGGGCGTGAGACGTTTGCTGGCAAAAAGCGACTCACTCCTGGTCACAGGACAGGTCACTGGCGAGTACCAAGCCAAGGACCCACAGTTGGCCGCTTATCTCAGCTATGTACAATTATTGAAAGGCACATTTCTAGAGTTCGGGCTGCTACATGTTCCACGGGAGCAAAATGCCAGAGCTGACTTGTTAACAAAACTCGCCAGCTCAGGCAAGGGGGGCAGACAGAGGACAGTAATACAGGAAACTTTAAGAGCAAATGATAAACATTGTGCATGAGGGAGGAAGGAGTCATAGGTCACTGACTTAAGAAACGCTGAAGGCACCTCGCATAAATTCCTATGGCCTGCCAGCCGAAGTGTCGTCGCAAGTTTGCTTGGTGGAAGAAGGAGAGACTTAGATGACGCCCTATCAACGTTACCTAGCAGACGAGACACTTCCGTTAGATCCCGCGAAAGCAAGAGTTGTGAAGAAGAATGCACCCCGCTACACTTTGATTGACGGGAACCTATTCAGACATGGCTATTCCCATCCTCTTTTGATATGCGTAAGTGGGACACAGTGCACTCGCATAATAGCAGAACTTCATGAAGGAATATGTGAAAGCCACATTGGGGGACGAGCCCTAGCAGCAAAGGCCATCCGCGCAGGGTATTATTGGCCCATAATGAGAGAAGACTGCATAAGGTACGCACAGCGGTGTAAAAAGTGTCAAGAGCACGCGGACTGGCATCGCGCACCACCAGAGGAGCTGAGATGCCTCCATAGTCCATGGCCTTTCCACACGTGGGGAATTAACATCCTAGGACCTTTCCCACTCACGATCAGACAGATGAAATATCTTGTGGTGGCTATAGAGTACTTCACCAAATGGATCGAAGCTGAGCCAGTGGCGCAAATTACGACACATAAGGTCCAACATTTCGTTTGGAAGAATATTGTGTGTCGTTTTGGAATCCCAAGGCGTCTAGTATCTGATAATGGTACCCAGTTTGCAAGTCAGCAATTGGGAAAGTTGTGCTCGGAGCTCGGCATCAAACAAGTGTTCGCATTAGTCGAGCACCCCCAGACAAATGGGCAGGTCGAGTCGGCCAACAGGGTCCTGCTCAGAGGCCTAAAGAGGAGGCTCGAGAAGGCTAAAGGGACTTGGGCAGAAAAGGTCCCCAGGATTGTGTGGGCGTACCACACCACTCCACAATCCACCACTAAAGAAACGCCCTTCAACCTAGTATACGGGTCAGATGCCATGATTCCAGTAGAGATGCAAGAAAGTTCACCTCGATTCCAGAATTTTATGGCAGAGGAATCAAATGAAGAAAGAAGGGTGAATCTAGACCTACTGGACGAGGTCAGGGAGGAGGCCCGCATTAAGTCTGAAGCGTTAAAGAGGAGAGTAGACCGCCAATACAGGTCAAAGTTGAGACCTCGGTAGTTCCAAATCGCCGATCTGGTAATGCGGAAGGCCCACTCCTACCAGTTAGAAAACAAACTATCCCCCAAGTGGACAGACCCGTTTCGAGTAGAGGAGGCCCAGGAAAACGGGGCATACAGGTTAGAGACCTTAGAAGGCAGTGCGATTCCACGCATATGGAATGGTGTCAACCTCAAGTTTTATTTCAGTTAGTAAAATTGTATTTGAACACAATTGTATCATTCAGTTAAAGGGACACTCTTTTTCCGTACGGGATTTTTTAACGAGGTCACCCAATAAAAGAAAAAAAAAAGTTAAGAAGGATATATTTGTGTTAAATAGTGAAATGAACCTCTTCTACCTTCACTACAAAAAATTGTGTAAAAAGTGGCGGTTTTAATATGGCGGTTATTAATAACCGCCACAAATTGAAGTATAATACGTCATTTTATTAACCGCCACAATCATCTTTCAAAATATGTCATTTTTAACCGTCACAATTATCCTTCATAATAAAGACAAATTTTGCTTCCCTCATTATTCTCAATTATTTTTAAAAATATTTTTGATAACAAAATTTTTTTATTCCCAATTATTTTTGAAAATCTTATTTTACTATTTCCAATTATTTTTGAAATTGTGGTTTGACTATTGGGAAAGAAAAATTTGTTCCCTCTCTTTACTCTCTTCCCTCTCTTCGCTATCTTCCTTCTCTGTGCCTAAGTGCCTAAACACTCAAACCCTCACGAACCCGCCCTACGTGAAGCTCTACTGACGAACCCTCACGAACCCGCCCTAATCGTGAAGCTGTACTAACGAACCCACCCTAATCGTGAAGCTCCTCACGAACCCTCACTCAAATCCTCACGAACCAATGTTAGCCCTAATCGCGAAGCTCCTGACGATCCCTCACTCAACCCTCACGACCTTGTGTGAGCCCTAATCGCGAAGCTGACGAACCCTCACTCAAACCCTCACGAACCAGTGTGAGCCCTAATCGCAAAGCTCTACTCACGAACCTTCATGTGGTGGCCCTGGAGGTAGTGGAAGGAGGGCGAAGATCTACGCAATTTTCATTTCAACAAGGTTTTTTTCGCCATCTCGTTTCTACTTCTTTCATCACATTCTTTCTGAGATCGATTTATGCAGTGTTCTTTGATTTGGTTGGATTGGATTGGTTTTGTTCTGTTCATTTTTCGGTTTGCTATCTTAATGTTTTGATAATTTCTTGTTATGTGGATATCCTGAGATCCTCTGGAAGAGGAAACCTGCAATTTTTTCCAACCCTATCTATTATTTAAATTATTTTCCCTCAATTTTAAACCTGAGCAGTGTAGGTAGTGCAGGATGCACCATTGTAGTATTGGATCTATCTAAAGTGAAATAAGTAAATGAAAATAGAAAATGTCTGAGGCACAGACAGTTGTTTAGCATTTCCTCCAACTAGAAACATGGTTGATCAGTTATCTCCCTAACCCTGCCTAGTTGGTTGGGCACTTAGGCCTTGAAATGGTAATGGTATGCAAATCCTTGAAATCGTGGAAGGGGAATGGAGTTTTGAAAATGGATTATTGGAAGAAAACGATGAATGATCTGTGCATAAATCTGTGTGGGAGTTAGGTATTGGCATGATGGGAAGTGTGTTGAGTGACTCGTGTGGTTACAACAGTTAAGCCTTTGAGCTTTGTTTGACCATAACATTGGTTGAACCTTTGATGCCCCGCACCATCCGTTCCCATGGCTCTTTTATTTTCATCCATCCTTATTCTACAATTTTAGGGCAGTTTACTAGTTTTTCTATTAGTTAGTTTTTTTTTATTTATTGTGGGAGAGATTGGGTGTCTAATACTGGTTTTGTGATTGATCTGGCAAGGAAGGGCCCTTTATTACATACAAAAGGCATTTACTACAGCTGCCTCAAAGTTGGAGAAAATTGAATATGGTAAGTGCAGATTATGGGTTTTTTTCTTTGTGGGAGATTGTTGGTCACAGTTGCAAAAGTTGGATAGTGTTTGAGGTATACACTTGGTTTAGTGTTTAGACAGAGCTTAGTTTTGGTTAGCCCTTCCACAAGCTGTATCTTATTTTTATTATAGATGTAGTTTGACTTTTGAAGTTAGTCTTAATTCCTAACCACCCTAAAGTTGCTTTTGGAGAAATTACCTTCATTCATGTCGCATATTGCTCTTGATGAAGTTTGATGATGTACAAACTAAAAGCTTAAATGATTCTTAATGGCCTACATATGTAGGTGAATTCAATGCACATAATTGCTAACAAGCACTTGATTTCAAAGTTTGATTATGTCAATTAATACACTAAACCAGTCCCTATATCATGGTTGGTTTTTAACAACTGCCCCCTGTTCAAACTACATTTTTAAATGATAAAGTCACTCCTGAATAAAGTATTGTTTAGTTGTACTGAAAACTAGTTGCATTTTGTATCCTATATTTATATATTCTTTTGAAAATCAAGCTTTCTGCAGATGTGTCTCCATAATTAAGCAACATTGTGTTCTTTTGTAGTTGGTAGTATTTAGAAAGACTTTGCTTTTGGGTTGCATCATTATGGACTATTTTATTGTATGAAATTTATATTTATGAAAGAACATTTAACTGTAGTATTTTTTAGTATAGTGGAATTTTCTAGATTTGTGCAGGATAAGAGGATCACGCTAATCCCTTATACCTAGAAATTTGGCTATCATGGCCCCATATTAAATGCTTGGGGTGGGTTTAATTTGATTGGTCTTGTTATACTTGTCAGCATCATCCTATGTTCATACACCATAGCCTTTTGATCTCCCTGCCAGGTAATTTTCTACAGAGTGCAAAGCAGACTTTTCTAAGAATATGCTTTTATGATTGAATTAATTTATATCTAATCCTTTGATCAGGCAATGTAGCTTCTTCCTAGATGGACCTTGACTTCTAATTCCAGCTCTGGTATTTTTTTAGTTCAGAAAATAATTCCAACTTCTAATTGTGATGTAACATATATCAATCCATTTAAAATTCTTTGATTCTCATAGTTATGATATGTAAATTCAAAATAAGTTACTAGTTATATAAATATAAACCTTGTTTTTAGTTAGCGAAATAGATATTACTGCTTCACTTATTATTCATCATCATAGTTCTTTGGTTTTCTTTATCAAAATAATTATTTGAATGAGATTACTTAGGATACTCTAATCCTTTTATAACTTAATACTATTAAATATGGATTTGGAAAGGAATATATGTTGAATTAGTCCATCTAAATCAACCCCTGTAAATTTGTACCCTTTGTTGGGCATATGAGTCATAATCCCTAGCCTTTGTTGGGCATATGAGTCATCTTCATTCAGACCCAACAAAAGCTTTAGCAATTCATGAAAACATACCAAGAAAATTTTTTCCAAAATACATATATAGGATAAGCAAAGCCTGGTCCAAAATGGTCGAATTGATTGACCCAATTGCACTCCATTTTTTGTATTTTCGTATGTGGTTGTGTGCTATCTCCATGAAAGGTTGTTTGCTCTTAGGGGATTTCTGTGCTATTTTATTTTCTGAAGCTGAACACCACAAAACATTCATTTGCTGTTTCTGTTCAAAAAGTTAGTCCAAACTGTGCATATTTAACATCTTTAACGTGTAGATGCAGTGAATCTCGAATAGCCATTTGGGAGCTTCAATACAGTTCTTCAACAAAGGTGTAAGTTTTCATTAAAACATTTGTAGCTTAAAATTATTTTTAGATATAAGATAAAATGACTCATTTAGATGCAGAAAAGGTAGGAGTAGTTGTAGTAGTTTAGCTTCCACTGAATGGGATTTTTCCAATTTTATTATTTTTCTCCTTTTGACTGTTAACTGAATGGCGATGTTTGTATGTTAGTTGCGGAATGTGTCATTTGTGGTGGGAGATGAAATATTGTAGTATTATAGCTGCATGCATTACTGTTATGCTAACAAACGTAAATTAGCACAAAAGAAATATTGTGTAATTATTCAAGGCTTTGAAATGACCCCCTTCTATGAATACATGAACCTTTTCTTTTTCTTGATTCAATCTTCCTTTTTTTCACTAACTAAAAGACACCATCATGATTCCTTCATTGCTATGAAACTCTAGTTTGAGCCAGAAGGAAGAGGTAACCTGCAAAGGACATGCATGAAAATAATGAAGTTCCTCACAATGTTCATTCATGAGTTCTAAAGCTATATCAAACAAGTTCATTGAATCTTTTTATCAATCACATGCATGCCTTCAAGAAACTTACCCCAGTGTGAGGGAGGTGTCAAAGGACTGGTCTTGTTCATGCTCATGTCTCTCGACTGAACATATTTCATTCCTAGAATTTATCCTCTACAATCACAAAAAAGAGGAACTGTAAAAAATATCACATACTAAAAATACGCTGGTAATTGGTGCTCTATGATGCACCTTCGACAGTGTGTGAATTGGGTAAAAGAATCATCATGGAGATATCTGGGAAAAAGGTGTTAGGAAAGTTAACTAATAAAGAACCCACTGTTAGCTTTTTCTATTTTGATTTTTCCCATCATATCCATCTCTTTTGAGTTTTCACATGTTCTAGACCAATTTATTTAATTAGATAGGAAGATGTTTTAACCTTTCTCTTCTTGCAAATGTTTCAACTATGATCTATTATTCTATTTTATCTCTGCCTTTAAATTAAATTTTAATATTTAAAATAAATTGCGAATAAATGTGTCACTCCTAACTTAAATTGAGTTATTGTAAGATAAATGTGTCACTCCTAACTTAAATATTTTTTTAGGACATTTTCCAGCTTCAAAATCATCTAGCAGCTTCACAGGTTATACGTGTATTCGGTTTTCACAACCATCACTCCAAGTAAGTTTGATTTTTATTTAATTATTTATTACTTATTTGAATAAACTATTTTTACAACCCAATTAACTATTTTTTTAGTTAAGTATTTGTTTTAGTTAACTTTTTTTAGTTAACTCTCCTTTGTTTAAGAGAGTTAACTTCAGTTTAATATATGTACACATTACTAGATAAGTAATGTTTTATTTTGCTGTTTTGTTGTAGTCATGCCAATTGATAAATCGTGGATTTGTAAACCACGAAACACAGTTGAGTATGCAAATGGGTTGAACATGTTTTTAGATATTGCATTTCAACATGCTAATGGTCCTGTAATTAAGTGTCCGTGTGCAAAGTGTGGTTTCAAAAAGTGGCAAACAAGGGATGTAGTTCAAGAACACTTAACATGTACAGCTTTCCCTCAGAACTACAAAACATGGTATTTGCACGGTGAAGGATCAAGTGTAACTGAGTCAATGGTCGCCACACATGCGCATGTCATTGAAGATTTATTGGAATCTCAAAATCCGATGGAAGACATGTTGAATGATGCATTCGGGTTTGCGGGGCATGATGAGGATACTGAAGTTGATGGTCTGCAAACTAATATGGTGGGTGATGAAGGAAATACAAACTTTGATGAATTGATGAAGGACAATAATGAACCCTTATATGAAGGTTGTACAAAGTATTCGAAGTTATCATTCATGTTGAAGTTGTACCATATGAAATGCATGAGTAGAATGAGTGACAAAGCAATGACCATGATTCTAGAGTTGCTAAAGGATGCATTTGAACATGCTAAGTTTCCTAACTCGTTCTATGAGGCGAAGACTGTTATTACCAAACTTGGACTTAATTATGTCAAAATACCAGCTTGCCCAAAAGATTGTATGCTATATTGGGGTGAAGACAATGAAGGCTTAGAAGAATGTAAACGATGCAAAACATCTAAGTGGAAAAATAAAGATAAGAAGCAATACGCAAAAATCTTGCGTTACTTTCCATTAAAACCGCGTTTGCAAAGATTATTTATGAGTTGTAAGACGATTGAGTCTATGACATGGCATGCATCAAAGGATAATCAAGATGGGTTGATGAGGCATCCTAGAGATTCTGAGGCTTGGAAATCATTTGATTTATTGCATCCAGAATTTGCAAATGATCCTCGAAATATACGATTAGGCTTAGCTGCTGATGGCTTCAATCCTTATGGAAACATGAGTACAAACCATAGTATATGGCCAGTGGTTCTCATCCCATACAATCGCCCCCCTTGGCAATGTATGAAGCAAACATCTTTTATCCTCTCCATGATAATTCCTGGAAAACAAATGGTAGGAAATGACATTGATGTTTACTTACAACCACTCATAAGCGAATTGAAGGAGTTATGGTTTGATGGAGTGCAAACATTTGACTATTCAAAAAAAGAAATGTTTACATTGCGAGCGGCTTTGTTATGGACAATTAGTGACTTCCCTGGGCTAGGTAATTTGTCTGGATGGAACACGCACACTGGTCTTGCTTGCCCTACCTGTAACTTTGAAACCGACTCTTCTTGGTTGTACAGGGGCAAATTCTGCTTTATGGGACATCGTAGATTTTTAAATAAAGAGCATAAATTCAGATTGAATCGTCATCTTTTTAATGGAACAAATGAACTAAGGGATGCACCAGAACCTTTGTCAGGGTTAGACATATGGAATCAAGTTGAGGGTGTGAATGTTACATTTGGAAAACCATTAGACCCTATAGATACAAGTAAGAGGGCTCGTGGAAAGAATGTTGTTCAAGTTGGAGCAGAGCAATGGAGAAAGAGAAGTATATTTTTTGAACTTCCTTATTGGCGGACGAACTTGTTACGCCATTGTCTAGATGTGATGCATATTGAGAAAAATGTTTGTGACAATATTTTGTATACATTTCTTAATGATCCTAAGAAGTCCAAAGATAATATCAAAGCCCGAAAGGTTCTTAAAGAAATGGGTATAAGGAAAGAGCTTTGGCCAGATGATAAAGGAAGATTTCGGCCAAGTGTATTTTCATTGTCAAAAACAAAGAAAAAAACGTTTTTGCAGACGTTGAAAAATGCTAAACTGCCAGATGGATACTCAAGTAATATTGCAAGGTGTGTTGATTTGAAAGGTGGAAAGATTTTTGGACTCAAGAGTCATGATTGTCATATTCTTATGGAACAATTACTACCTATTGCTATACGTAATGTTCTACCAAACAATGTGACTGCAGTGATAGTAGAAATGTGTTCATTTTTTCGGCAATTATGTGGGAAAAGTTTAAGTCAATTTGATCTTAATAAACTTGAGTCTCGCATGATTCAAACTCTTTGCCACTTGGAAATGTTATTTCCTCCTACCTTTTTTACAATCATGGTTCATTTAACATGTCACCTAGCTGGTGAGGCAAAGCTTGGAGGACCAGTACATTACCGTTGGATGTATCCCATAGAAAGGTAAATTTTGTGCGGACCTTTGTAATTTTTAATAAGTTCAAAATTTGATTATTCTAATTGCGAAATCATTTTATAGGTATTTGGGGCACTTAAAATCGTACGTTCGAAACAAGGCACAACCTGAAGGTTCTATTGCTGAAGGATACCTAGCTGAAGAGGTTCTAACCTTTTGCTCTCAATATATGGAAGGGATAGAGACAAGAACTAATAGACCTTCACATGTGGATGACTCTTCTAACACAAATATTTCAGAATTGAATACCCTATTTCCACCAATTGGTAGAGTTGTAAGTGCTGCCTCAACTTTTGAGATGTCAACTATTGAGAGAACGCAAGCACATCGATATGTATTATTTAATTGCCCTCAAGTTCAACCTTACATTGAGTGAGTATTAACACTCAATATAAATCTAATTATATTGAAAAGTTGTCCTTTATGGAATTATTAGTAATATATTGTTTCAAATTTTTTCTTAGGAAATTTAGACAACATTTACGAAGAAGGTCTAGAGGGAGAAGAATTCCAAATACAGAGCTAGAGAAGATTGTCAATAAGGATTTCATGAATTGGTTTCCTCAAAGGGTAGGTACAATATGTTTTTACAAGTTCGAAATTTCAATTTCAAAGATATACTGACAATAATCATAATTTTTGTAGATTAATAACCCAGACATTTTAAGTACAGTTGCAACTGATCTTAAATATCTAGCTCAAGGTCCAACAACACATGCTAGAAGAATTTCTGCCTTTAATGTAAATGGTTTCAAATTTAGAACTGAAAGTCGAGAACGTCACTTAAAAACCCAAAACTGTGGAGTGTTCTTAACTTCTTCAACATCATGTGTTGCAAGTGCTGTAGATCAAAACATTAGACAAGCAGATTTGGCATATTATGGCAAATTAGAAGATATAATTGAGCTTAATTACTATGGTCATTTTAAGGTTACCTTGTTCAAATGTAAATGGGCTGACACCACAAGGGACTGGGGGTTGAGGAAGGATCCTTGGGGTTTCACTTGTATTAATTTTTCAAGGTTAATTCACACGGGAGATCGTGAGGAGCATGATCCATACATTGAAGCTTCACAAGCTGAGATGGTATATTATATAGATGATGAGGTGAATAAGGAATGGTCAATTGCTGTCCATTTGAAACCACGAGATTTATATGACATGGGAGAAGGAGATGGTGAAGTTTGTGAAGTAGAGCCATGTCCACAACAAGACTTAAATGAATTTTTCAACGACTCTGACCAATTGGCATTACTAAATGAGGACAACAATGATGATGAACTTCTTGAAAATGAATCTATGTCAGAGTAATAATAACCTTGGTTCAGCTGCAATATTAATATATTCATTCATCTAGTATGTGCATGTATGAAGCTTTTAATATATCTTTACCTTAAATATATCTTCTAATTTAAATTATGTTGTTCATTACTTCATTTTTATGTGCAGATATGCCTAAACCTAAAAGGATCAAGAACTTGCTTAAGTCAATTGCTATTTCAGACAAATCTGTGGCCAACTATGTAAACATTAGTGCTACGCATTCTGTTACACAGAACCAGACAAGAACTACTTCTGCAAGTCCATTTGGATCTCCTCTACCACAAGCTTCTCAATCTATACATCAACAAACCTCACAACCTACACAACCACAAACTTCACAAGTTCCACTATCACAAGCTTCACAAGTTCAACAACCACAAGCTTCACAAGTTCCACAACCACAAGCTTCACAAGTTCCACAACCACAAGTTCCACAACCACAAGCTTCACAAGTTCCACAACCACAAGTTCCATAACCACAGACTGAATCTGAAAATCCTGAATCTGAAAATCCTGAATCATCTGAATCTGTACTTCCAACAACTTCTGAATCTGCACCAACACAACCAACTTTTGAGTCTGAACCTGAAAGAGTGCACCTAAGAAAATCAAGGCAGTCAAACCACTATTGGTTTGTTGATGCTATAGGTAAAATCTTTTGTTATTTTCTTTACATGTAATAAGTTTCACTGCACATGAAATAATGTATTTGGATTTTTATAGATGGGGAAGGAGTTAGTCAAAAACTAAAGGTGAAGGTTAGGGATGCTCATAACTTACCTAACGGATTACGTGTGCTGGTGAACTATGATGACAATTTTCAACCAATTGGAGAAGCATCTGGTCTACTTGCTGGAGTTTGTGGACAGCTAGCAACAAATCATGTATTGTTCCCTATTAGTTTTGAAAAGTGGTCAACTTTGCCAGATACTTACAAGGATACAGTGTGGGAGAGTGCACTAAAGGTAATAGAACTTACATTGAAATAACTTTAATTTATTCAATACATTCGAACTAACTTTTTTTCTTTTTTTGAAGTCTCGATTTTCTTTCCAGGTAAATGAAGATTTGGCTAAAAGAGATGTTATGTTTAAAATTGGGAAACTGTGGAGGGAATACAGATGCAAGCTTTGGAATGAATTTTATGACCCACTTATGAGCAGAAGTGACCTCATCAAGAATGTTCCACCTGAATTAAACATGGAACAATGGGCTGTTTTTGTTGATTATCGTTTAAGGCCTTCTACAGTGGTAAACTCTGTTTTTTTTATTGTTAATAAGCTTACTTTAAGTTTACACAAAACTGATTTCATTTCACTTTGTAGAACATGTGTAATAGAAATAGAGATATAAGGAAGAGACAAATCATTCCGCACACTGGTGGTGCTATGTCTTTGTCAAGAAGAAGAAATAATTTGGTATTTGTTTACTTATATTATGCCCTCTATTTTAATACTTTATAATTTCCGCCACATTATACTTATATTGTTATTGTTGAACATATAGAAAATTGAGACTGGTAAAAATATTGGACGAGCTGAAATGTGGAAGATTACACATAAGAGGAAAAATGGCACATATGTGAATGATGAGGCACTGGAAATTGGGGTAAGTGTTTCGACTGCTTTGATGATGATGTATTGATCATGATGATATACTGGATTGTTTTGATGATGATGTATTGATCATGATGATATACTGGACTGCTTTGATGATGATGTATTGATCATGATGATAAACTGGACTGGTTTGATGATGATGTATTGATCATGATGATATACTGGACTGGTTTGATGATGATGTATTGATTATGATGATATATTGGACTGGTTTGATGATGATGTATTGATCATGATGCTATGCTTTAGTTATAGTTGAGAGTTCAACCATTTCATTATTTTCAACTTTATCCAGGGAAAAATTGATGAACTAATGTTGACAAATCCAGAAAGTGGTTCAGACATATCTCCAGAAGATCCAATTGGTGTCATATTTGGTAAGGAGCATCCGGGTCGAGTTAGAGGGCTATCATATGGAGCTTGTCCCAGCCTTGCTTTCAAAGGATCCAGAACAAGGCTAAGTGGTATGAACTATGTTTCCTCTAGTTCAACTTCATCAAGTGTGGAGGACAAGGTATCTCAAATGGAAAATGAGCTTGCAACTGTGAAAAATCAAATGAACACTTTACTTGCATATATTGCTTCAAGAAAAGATGTTCCAGAACATTTTGCTGCAATGGCAGCTAATTTGGTTCATGCATCCATCAATGAGGTATTAATATATTTAAATATTTATTGGTGTCTTTTATTTTATAACTATAAAAATATAAATTCATTAACTTAAAATTATTTATTTCAGGCATCAGATAATGGAAGTGGGGCTCCATCACCTAATCAAGTAATAGGATCAAGTGCTGGAAGCAAAACTGATTAGGGATGCCATTTTAATTTTAAATTTGATTAGAGATATATGAACTTTTGATCAATTATGTGTTGTAATTTTAAACTTGATTAGGGATGTATGAACTTTTTATGTGTTTTAATTTTCAATTATGTATAAACTTTTGAACATTATTATGCGTGTTTTAATTTTCAATGAAATGAATTGATGATTATAATTTATACATTATTTTATTATGAAAATATATTATGTTTAGGGTAATTATATAAAATAGATTATAAAATAAATTATTAAAAAGCGCTGGTAAATTTATTTATTCAAAATTAAAATTACGTCAGTTAAAAACACCACCACTTACTTATATTATGGTGCCAAAATGTTCTTCAACAAATGTATATTGCGACAGTTATAACTGACATATTTAAACCGCCACTATTTACATTATGTTTAAAGTGGCGGTTGTTGCGGCGGGTAACATAAAACCGCCACATTAAACTTTGTGGCGGCCAGTTCTGTGGCGGTTTGGGAAACCGCCATAAGCGTATATTGTGGCGGTTATAAACGTCACTTTATGCAAAAAAAACCGCCACAATAAACACTGTTTTTTGTAGTGCTTGTTAAAGAGAGGCGAAGAATAGTGCGGTTCGCGGTAAAAATTCTCTTCCATAACTTTGTATAGCGAGGTTGAGGTAAGTAGAGACCTCGTCCTCGACTTTTTACAGCAAGGTCAAGGGAAGTTAAATGAACCTCTTCTACCTTGCTAAAGAAAGGGGAAGAATAGTATGGTTCACAGTAAAAATCTTCTTCCTTGACTTTGTACAGCGAGGTTGAGGTAAGTAGAGACCTCGTCCTCGACTTTTTACAGTGAGGTCAATGGAAGTTAAATGAACCTCTTCTACCTTGCTAAAGAAAGGGGAAGAATAGTATGGTTCACAGTAAAAATCCTCTTCCTTGACTTTGTACAGCGAGGTTGAGGTAAGTAGAGACCTCGTCCTCGAATTTTTACAGCGAGGTCGAGGGAAGTTAAATGAACCTCTTCTACCTTGCTAAAGAAAGGGGAAGAATAGTATGGTTCACATTAAAAATCCTTTTCCTTGACTTTGTAATCCTTGACTTTGTACAGCGAGGTTGAGGTAAGTAGAGACCTCGTCCTCAACTTTTTACAGCGAGGTCGAGGGAAGTTAAATGGACCTCTTCTACCTTGCTAAAGAAAGGGGAAGAATAGTATGGTTCACAGTGAAAGTCCTTTTCCTCTTATAGCGAGGCTGGGGCAAGAAGAACGAGCCTCTTCTACCTTGGTAAAGAAAGGGGAAGAATAGTATGGTTCACAACAATCCTTTTCCTTGATTTTTACAGGGTCAAAAAAAGGAGGTCTTCCTTGACCCGTCAGTCGAGGTCGACAGAGAAGGAGGTCTTCCTTGGCTTATCAGTCGAGGTCGATAGAGAAGGAGGTCTTCCTTGGCTTATCAGTCGAGGTCGACAGAGAAGGAGGTCTTCCTTGGCTTATCAGTCGAGGTCGACAGAGAAGGAGGTCTTCCTTGGCTTATCAGTCGAGGTCGACAGAGAAGGAGGTCTTCCTTGGCTTATCAGTCGAGGTCGACAGAGAAGAGGTCTTCCTTGGCTTATCAGTCGAGGTCAGCAGAGAAGGAGGTCTTCCTTGGCTTATCAGTCGACGTCAGTAGAGAAGGAGGTCTTCCTTGGCTTATCAGTCGAGGTCGACAGAGAAGGAGGTCTTCCTTGGCTTATCAGTCGAGGTCGACAGAGAATGAGGTCTTCCTTGGCTTATCAGTCGAGGTCGATAGAGAAAGAGGTCTTCCTTGGCCTGTCATTCGAGGTCAACAGAGAAAGTGGTCTTCCTTGGCGTGTCAGTCGAGGTCAAAAAAAAATAATAGATGAAGAAACAAAAGAGGTCAGAACAGAAGGTGAGAAGGGTGCTAAGTACACCATGAGTTAAAATATTCAGCCATACGCAAAATAATAAAGTTACCAAGAGAAGACGAAAGTGTTGAAGAATAAATTCATTAAGTTGAAATGTACAAATATTTACAAGAGGCTGTATATGTCAAGAAAAAAAGAAGAAAGGAGGGCTCAATGGTTGACAGGAGCATCCACCAACTGCCCATCACGGATGACCTTGTCTAAACTGGTTTGGGAGAGGTCCACCCCCGGATGCGCGCAGGCAACCTGGGCCATGGCATCACCAAACCCTACACTATAGGCTTCAGCTGCCTCATCGCTAAGCTCCTCCCTGGACTTCTGGTAGCGCTCCGCCATTCGAGTCATCTCCGCCTTCTGCTCTGCCGCCTCCTCCTTCGCCCTGACCAGCTCGACGTCCCGCTGGGCCAGGTCGTTGTCACGATGCGCCAGTTCTTCCTTAAGATCCACAATGGTTTCCTCTTGGCGACTCGCCTCACCCTTTAAGTCCTCCACGGCCTTGCGAAAGTCATTACACTTGGCGTGAGCTCGCAGGGCCTCCTAGGACTTAGAGAACAGGAGGTCCCTGACCTCTTTATCTGACTTTCGCAACTCGGCCACCTCCAGGGTGAGACTCGTGATGCGACGTTCTGCCCCCACAGCGGCCAAGGCCCGATGCTCAGCTTCCTAGTGAGCCTTCATCATTTTTGTGAAGAGGAGGTTGGCACTCCCAAGAGCCTTGCCAAAGCCCCGGGCCACCTAGTTCATCAGCGGCCCTACCTCCAAGCTCTCCACCTCCTCATTCTCCTGGGAGGAGTTTAAGGTGCGCTGCAGAAATGGGGCCAGGGAGGTAGGGGGCTTAGCTGCCCTTCCACCGGGACGTTCTCTCCCTGCTCCACGACGACGCGAGGGGAGGAGGAAACGCCCAAGGGGGCCCGAGGATCCTTTCCCTCCGAACCAGACCAAGGAAGTACGACGGTGTCCTGCGTGCATCTTTGCTTGGACACCAATCTGGAGCAGGTTCCCTCGTCGTTTGAAGGAGCAGCCTCAACAGCCACAATCTGGGAAGGAACGTTGGTTTCTGCGACGATCGCGGCTGCTAGAGGCGCGGCGTCGAGAGGCATGTCGTTGGTAGAATGAGGGGCCTCCTCCTGGACAGATCGGGACGAGCTAGTGCCGCTCTTCTTCTTCAAGGCATGTGTGGCCAGCTGTCTTCTTCGCTCAGCCCCGATTGTCATTTCTGCAACAAACATGAAGTCAGGACAATGAGTGTAAGAAGTATAACCGAAGAAACTACACAAACAGAAGTAGTTAAGAGAAGGTGGAGAGTTGCAAAGAAGATGGGCTAAAGCCCTATCTATGCACCCCCGCAAGCTCTTGGGCAGGTACTCATATTAGATGAGTTTGGTGGTATTGAACACTGCCTCGAGGCTAGACAGAAATCACACACCTCCCTATCTTGCGGGTGCAAGTCCATTAGGGCCCTGGGTTTGGCCAGATTGGGCTTCTCCACCCAGTAAAGCGGGAACCCATCTAGGAGGGTAGGGTCAGTAGGAAGGCAGCGGATCTTCAGGAATTTGCCCTTAAATCCCTTGTAAGATTGCTGGAAGAAGGTCAGGAGTGCTCTCCCAGCAACCCTGTTTAGGCTGACCCAAAGGTTCTTCCCAGGGCTCTTGGCTTCAAAAAAATAAAGGAAGGAGTCTACTGAGGGCAGGTGCCCAAAGTAGTTGCAGAGGATGGCGTAGGCGCGCACGAAGGCCCAACCATTTGGGTGAAGCTGAGCTGGAGCCACATTCATCACCGTTAACAATGCCCTCTCGAAGCCACTAAAGGGTAAGCGAAGGCAGACCCTTTTGAAGATGGTAGAGAGTAAATGAAACAGAAGGGGGCCTCCTGCCCCAAGGTCTTGTCGCAGCACACGGGCTCGCCTGTGGTGCAAGGAACCACCCCAACGTATCTATCATCGTCTTTCCCAAAGACACGATTGGCGTGGCTGCTTTTGCTTCGCACCTCAGCCTTCCTATAGGTGACGATGGACTCGGAGGTGGTGAAATCAAAGGATTCCTTGATAAGCCCTTCAGGGGCCAAGGGGTACAGAAGTTGATAGTAGTCTAAGTGGAGCCCTAGAACTACTTGACGGGCAGAAGATTGGGGGGAGTCCGATCCAGACCCCGAATGGGAGGAGGAAGACTGGTCCATTTCGAAGACTAAAACACAAGGGAAAAAAGAAAGACAAGCTCAGAAAGAGGGAAAGGATAGCACGTTCCAGGAAAACGCAGCAGAACAGTAAGGTAGGGCAAAGCAAAACGAAGGCGAGAATCAAAAAGCAATCCCAGGCAGTTACAGGTAAACAAAGAACAGTAGTAATAAAACAAAGGTAGAGGAGGCCGAAAAAACGTACCTTTGTCTGATGAAGGGATAAAAGGTTGAAGTTTGAGAGGAGTGGTAGGCGCTCGAAGAACAGTTCGAAGAGAAGAGACTTTGAAATGAAGGAATGAGAGGGAATGAAATAGTAGGGAACGTAAGGAGCAAGGGAGTAACGTATAAAAGAGAACATGAAGCGTCAAGCCATCCTAGCCGCTAAGATTGCCACGTGTACGCTCCAGGAAAAATGTGCTAAAATGTCACTTCTTGGTACGACACGCGTCAAATCACTCAGGACTGTAACAAGGACGCGTGGGCCAGTGTTGCAGAGGTCGACCGGGTGAGTTATAAGGCTCTTCACTGGAACAAGTCCCAGCTCGAGCCTAGGGGGCTTGTGTAGTGGCCAGACCTCGGACGTCGGTCTCTAAGTAAGAGGTCGGCGCAGTAGAGGTCGGTATGATGGGACCCATAGAGGGGCCTACAGAATCACACGTGTAAGAATATAAATCAGATTCGTAGATGCGTCACGCACGCAGGGTTCCTATCTGACGTAAGGCTTTGGCATAGAGGATCTGTCCTTAAAAGGAAGAAACACATAAAAAGGCACGTGAGTATTTAACTTAAGATAGAAGATTTGCCATGCGGCGCTAGGGTTACAGTGTATGTCTGAGCGCCCACGCTTAGGTTAAGCACTCCAGGAAAGGAAGGTTGCCACGAGAGTTGCACTCCAAGAATGGTAGGCTGTCGCGGGATGCGTAAGAAGATTGTGTGATAGAGTCCCAGAAAGGTAACCCTAAATTCGCTAAGAGCCAACACAGGGACGCGAGGATAGGCATGGCAGGAACCCTAGAAGGGCTATATAACAGGTAGCAAGGCATTCCCAAAGGTACGTAGCATTTGAGACTAGAACTCTTTGCTATACATTGGTGTTTCTTGCCCTAATCTTGACTTGAGCGTTGGAGTGCAAACGGCCGCTAGGGCGCCCATCTTTCTTTCTTTGCAGGTTCAGCTGTTCTAGCCAAAGGGAAGGGAGAAGGTGCAAGCGATCGTAGAAGTCAACTGACGGGAGAGTCAACCGACGAGAACATTTATATATTTTTTATTGAATAGATTCCTCGTGCTTTTCACAAAGTGTACACATAGAACATATATACAAACCTTTATTCTGAATATGTTGATCTGTAGGAAGCCGCTCATGAAAAACTTTCCAAAGTACTAGAGTTTTGGAATGTGGAATATATGAAGACCAAATGAATTTACCCCAACCATAAGGAACTCCTACTACCAAGAAAAAAATCCTAGCCAATTTATGATTAGTTCTTTATAATTATAAGTTGTTGTTTTTGTTTTATTTATTTTATTTTATTCTTAGTATTTATATATTTTTTATTGAAAGTAAGTTTTTATTTTTATTTTGAATTTTTTAGTTTTTATTTTTTTGAATATTTTTCTTATTTTTTCTTATTTTTGTTAAACTTTTTTAGCTTTATAATTTTCTTTTAGTTTATTTTAAGTAAGTTTTTTTTTTTTTGTATATTTCTTATACGCTTATTGTTTTGTTTTTCTTTTCTTTTCTTCTTTTTATTTTAAATTTTTTTGTTTTCTTTTATTTTTTTTAAAAAAATAGTTTTTTCGTATTATAATATTTTGGTTTTTATTTTTTTTAAAGAATAATATATTACTTTCTTTGAATTATCTCTATGTGAGGGGTACACGTAGTTGTTGAAGATTCTTTTCTAACTTCTCATTGCTTTTTTTTTTCTTACTTCTATTCTTCCGAGTTGTCTCTCAATTTCTAAATCTAACTGTAATTGATCTCTAAAAACATGTTCTTTTAATATCATATATCATAAGACAACTAAAGTAAGGACTAGCACAAAAAGCAAATACTAAAAAATATATTATTTTTTAAAAATAATATATTTTTAAAGAAATTGGTGATTAGATGGCATATATGTAATGCATTTTGATTGTAGGTATGTTCTTCTTCTTTTAAATGTGCATTTTGTTATATGAAAAACCAATATTTTTTGGAAGCCCAACCTCATTATAACCTTGTAAAAGAGCTTAAGATTCATGTTTCTAATATGATTGTAATATGAAGATGAAATGAAAAGCAACTGTGATTTGTTAGGATTCAGTGAAAATAGAGAGAAGCACTTACCCGTGAGAATATGAGAAGAAATTCATGATACAAACCACCTTGACAAGTGGATGACTAAGGACACAACAAACACTTCACAATTAGGTCAGTCATCTCAGCATACAAGACCAGGCCCCACCAAACCTCAAGAGAGTCTCAACAGAAGAAGAACCAAACATAAACCAGAATATCAAATGTTCTTCCTTCTAGTCTTTTCGTAAGATAAGTTTATGTAAATAAGTTAGGCTCACTTTCACTTAGCATAAATTGAACTTGTGCCAAATCCACCTTTCATGACAAGTGCACCTAGGTTTAGGACTTTTTTTACCTACCTTTTAGAAGGTTTCTCACAAATGACGCCCCTACCCCTCTCACCCTTGCTCCCCAAATCACTCTCTCCTATATAAAGGGTGCCTTGCCTCATGTAACTAACACATTGAATTTTGAAAGTAAAGAAACTCTGTTAAAGTGGTTAGTGAGCTGAGTCTCCTATTATCTTTGGATTTTATCTTGAGTGCACACACCTCAAGTGGAGGCTCTTCACCACTCATCTTGGAGTCTCCTTCCCCTCCGAGTGGCGTGACCACACCTTCATCATCCTAAGCTTCTCTTTCCTTTCATCTTTTGTTCATCTTTGTCTATTCGATTTCCATCTTCTTTCTTTCCCTTATATGCTCTTTAATTTCGCACCTCTTCATCATCATCACAATATAATTGTGTTTTCTCTTTGCCCTCTTGAAGTGAACCTTCACACTTACTTAACCAATTGGTTAAGTTCGTATCCAGTGGGAGTTTTCTTTGGGTTTCTCACCATATTCTGATTAAAATAAAAAACCATAAACAAAGTGCAGCCCATAAAATGTGCAATATTAAAATCAACTCACATCAAATTCCTTGATGAATTGCCATTTTTATTATTTTAGTTTGATCTTGGAAGTTGATTGTATATATATTTTGCTATATTTGAAGTGGGAAGCACCATAAGTTTCTAATTTAATATGTTGGTTAGTAAATAAAGTTGTTTTGATATTTTAATTCAAATATGATTTATTTATATTCATTTACTTTCCTTGAGGACAAGCAAGATTCTAGGTTGGGGGAGTTGATAAGTGTCATAATTTAGTAATATTTCATACAAAAAGATAAGCACTTATGGACTTTAATTGATAAAATAATTATAATTCAACCTTTAATTTAGGAATTTTATCATTTTTACATATTTTTGGATTATGAGATAAATAAAAATTATTTATTCCCAATTTTGTGTAATTTTTAGGAATTTAAGGAGAGATGAAGCATATAAATATATTATGAATAAAGATGTCACTTAGCCCAAGCCCAATTATATTAAATAGAAGGCATGAGGCATAACCCTAGACATCATTGGGATCACTGGGAGGAACCAAAGGAAGGAAACCCTAAAGGAGGCAGTCGTCAAGGAGAAACACTCTGGATCTTCTTTTCTTGTTGTTCATGCTTGTAATAGCCACCATGAGTAGGTAATTATTTCCATTGGGATTGGGGGTAATCTGTTCAAACTCTAATGTATTGAAGTAATATTTATCTATAATATTTAGTTGTTGATTGATGATTGGTATTATCATTTTCTTCTCAAAGGTTGAAACTAGTCATGATTTTGATTCTTAGATTTGACTGGAAAGTACTTCTAAGCATCTGACCTAAATGATAATGCTTAACATATTTGAATGCTAGGAATAAATTTGAAATGTCAATTGCTTTATAACATTTTTTTGTAATGATAAGGAGTTTTTATAAATATGCGAGGAATCGATATTTAGAATATTCTTTTAATAATTTTGTATGCGAGAAATCGATATGAATGATTTTTATATGTGCAACAAATGTCAATCAAGATGGAATGTTATATGCAAGTGAGAATGATTAACCTCATTCCCAATTTAATTAATTGAAATCTTTTACTCATTCATTTTGTTTTCATTTAATTTTCATGCGAACTTATGTCAATATCTTTCAAATCAAATTATTGTACATATTCTTATACTTAGTGAATGCTACTATTAGGATTTTAAATAATTGTTCCTTGTGAGTTTGAATATCCGTCCTTAGGGACAAATTATTACTTCTGACTCAATACACTTGCCATAAAAAATAGTCATCAGAGTAATACTGTCTCATCAAAATTTTAGTTAGAGTAAGTTCATCTTTGCTCTCTTTTTTCTCTCTAAGTCAATTTTGAGTTTTAATGTTTACCTAAGTATATATGGTTGTATGTGTTGTTTAGAGCTTCAGGATTAGTCCCTACTAATTCAGAGTCCTAGTGATATGTTTTGATAATCGATAATTGATAAGGAATTGTGTTGTGGGTTAAGTTATCCATGTATTCTTTAGGAGATTGAGTTCTTTGTGAGCATGCCTACTTCTACTCAAGTAAGGGAAGCTAGATTTTCAATAGAACCCTAGGTTACAAGATTGGATGTGAAGGTAACGTGGTCACTAACTTCAAATTTTTTCTTGTAGGGTTGTTTTGTGTAAATTAGTATGTGTTGATTTAGATTGAATATGAAAGTATAGATCTGATCATTTTTGTTGATTTGGTAAATTACATGTTGATTGTGATCTAAAGAAGCAATTGAATGTGTTTGAATTGTATTATAAATCATTTGAAGTGTAAAGATTGATGAGTATTGGTTGTTTGAATCTGAAAGAATTTGATTTAGAGATTATGAATATATATATATATATATATATATATATATATATATATATATATATAGGTTGATATAGTAGCTCAATGGAGTACTTATACAATTCTTAGCAAGGTGGTATCATTTTTTGTTTGATATATTTTGTAAAAATACAAATTTGGTATAAAATTTTGAAAGAAAGCTTGAAAGATATCAATTTTGTGAGCTTGGTTTCTGCTAATTTCGCTCAAGCGAGGGATTTTTGCTCAAGCGAAAGATCCTCGCTCAAGTAAGATAGGGCAACGAAATTCACCTTGCTCTTTGATCCATTTTCGCTTAAGCAAGAAAATTCTTGCTCAAGCAAAAATGGAATGAAAATTTTGCTTGATCTCTAGTCTATAATCACTCAAGCGAAAATAGTACTGGAACTGGCCTTGTTTTTTGCCTCATTTTGCTCAAGCGAAGAAATATTCGCTCAAGCTAAAAAAAAATTTAAAAAACTGAAAATTTTAATTTTGCTATTGGAATACTATTTTATAACTATTTATTGTTTTATTAAATTTTATGTAAATTTTATTTATATAAGTAACTAAAAACAATTAGTTATGTATTTATGTGATTCCTTTGATATTTTTGGATTGTTTGAAAATGATGTATTTATGTGTGATATGAAATATAAAATATGAAAATGTGATTGAGAAATAATATTTTCAGGAAATGAAGTATTGTGCTAAGATTGTTAGGATGTGCATTGGCTAGTGATTTGTCTAAAATGATGTATCTTGACTTTACTAATATAATGGAATCATATAGATGAAGTTATTTAGGTGGTGAGAGTCGAAAGAGTTTCATATGACTTTGTGATTTGAAAAATAATCTGGCTAGACAGGTTATATGAATTAACCATGTCATATGAGGTGATATTAAGATTATTATGAACCTAGTTGTGTGGATTTCAGAGTGAGATAATATGACATGTGCAAATATCTGAGTCTAACTCAATGCACGAGTGTTCTAGAAGTGGAGTCAAATGTATGCTAGTCAGTGAATTTCTGACATGAGTAATATGGATTATATATTATGATAAATACTTAACTACTTGGTAAAAATGTATGAAAAGTAATGAATTTTATGTTGTGATTTAAAGTTACATTTATATTATAAGCTTTAAAAATTGATAGCTTACCCTGTTGTTTTTGTTGTGTTTGTTTTTCTTATTTGTGATGATCGTGTATTACACGAGAACAGATAATATTACAGGTGATAGAGCTCCACAATGAGTGAAATGGAATGTTTTTATTTTCTATGACTTTTTGTTTGATATATGTAAATATTAAATTCCCTATGAACAATGATGTATTTGTGAGATACTGTATGGATGATATGTATATGCTTATATATTTAAATTATATTTTTGTATGCATGATATGGTATTTAAATGATATAATCATGGATGTTACATTTTGGTATCAGAGCAGTTCTTCCTTCGGATGACCTAAGTGTAGTGGGTTCATTTTGTTTTTTCTACTAATAAATATTTTTTTGAGTCTAAATTAAAGATATAGTGAAAAGAAAGCATAAAAAATTACATCTACACTTCATATAAAAGATATACAATCACTCAAAAATGTATAAAGATTATTGAAATCTATCAAGAATATTTAAAGTTTTACTTTTTTATTGATAAATAATAAATAAAATAAAATTGAGCATTTAAGGATTGCTTCAACCCTTATACACTAATGTATTGAGTATTGAGTGGAGATCGATGGAAGGTAGCGGAAGACTTGTAGATTTGTGGAGGAAACACCAAATGGTCATTGAGGTTCTTGGTTTGGGTGTGAAATCACAAGATGCAAAGGCCAAGGAAGAGGTTAGGTTAACTTCCTTGAGTTTCTAAGAATGCAATGAGCATCATAGAAGAGATAATTGGATAAGTGTGTTGAGAATTTCAAAAACACAATTTCATATATCAATCAAGTTTACAAAATGCAAGAAAGGAATCTCTTATTTATAAGCTAAGGAGACTCCTAAAAAGACTATTGAGTTCTAAAAATACTCTCCATTCCTAGCATGTCATGTGGCAATCCTATGTATAAGAAACTCTCCATTTATAGTTTGTCATGTGTCTTAGAATGATTGGAGAGTCATGGGAGAAGGCGCTTGGCTTACTCTTTAAGGAGCTTGATAAATTGGCTTAGAAATACAAAGCCATAAATTACTATTTTACTATTTACATTTTATACAAAACTAAGAAAGATATTATCTTATGTATTCTTTCAAGTTGACCCTTTGCTCTTAGTTGAGAAGAATGGTGGCTTTAGCAAGGATGGTCCTTCATCAAAAACATCTGAGACTAATTGTATCCCAAATCACACCCAAATTATATTAGCAGTACATCTGAAACAAAACAACCTATTATACACTCCCAACCAAAAACAAGTACAAGCTTTACAGATACCTACAATCCTGGATCCCTACCATATATTCTTACTATGTGGTTATATAAAATGTATTTAGATGACTATAGCCACCAACATGTTATTATTGTACTAGTCCCCTCTTCCTCGTGATAGTATCCATTGTTGCACGGAAGAGATGTTCCCCTAATCGTAGTTGATTGTGTAAATTGGCCCCATGACAGTCAAGTGTAACTACCTGCAAACATTGTGAGATAGTACAAAAGGACACAAAAGATATGGTAGATATCTACCTTAAGACAATGTCTCCAAAAGCCTTCTTACTTCAGCATTTTAATACATAGAATCGGATTGAAGTACCAATCGAAAAGGAAAAAAATAAATTAGGATTGGGGTTCCTATCCAAGCCCAAATAGGGATGACAAAGCGAGGTGGGCCGTGCAGGCTGGCTCATGGCCCACTGAGAAGAAATACAGGGCAAGTTACCTATTTCAACCTGCTGGGTCTGCTTAGACCCGCCCCGCATAACTCATAGTCCGCGTAGGGCAAGTGCGGGGTGAGGCGGACTGGCTCGCATAGCTCAAATATTTTAAAATTTTAGAAATTTCTTTTCGCACCACCAAAATTTCTTTTCGCAGCCTCATATTCTCAAAACTTCTCAAATTATCCATTCCACATTATATAATCTAGAATAAAAATTTGTATTTTGGATTGTGCAATCTGAAATCTTGTACAATTATAACCTGGAAATTCTCTGAATTCCACATTCTGAATTAAAGAAAAAACATTCAATTAAAAATATCAAAGGGTAATTTGAGTATTTTTAAAGTATGGGGTGCAAGAAGAAAGGCATGGAGGTGCAGGAAGAAACTACCCTCAATCCCTAATTCTTGGTAACACCTTCATGAAATTTGATAATAATTTTTTAATATTTAATACTTTTTTTTTAAAAAAAATGCAGATCATTTAAATTTCAATACTTATCAAATACTAAATGTAGTCAGACCTTAGTCTTTTTTATAATAAATTTAAATATACTATTATTATATATATATATATAATAATTTTCAAATTAGAATAGTAATCATGTCTCTACATGTATTATCTTAAAAAAATGTATATCTTTATATTTTATTAGTCAATTTATTAATTCGATTGAAATTCAAATTTCATTGAAAATCAAAACATCATTATAATTTTTTTTACCCATAATTTAGTAGGCATGTATCGTGAGAATAATAATATGAGACCATTTACCTAATCATCTAAATAAGAAAAAAAATAACTAAATAAAAATAAATAAATTTATTCAAAATTTATATTTAAAATTTTATTTTTTATTACTTTAAAAAAATATTTCTTAAGTGGACTGACTCACATATGGGACGGGTCAATAAAAATAACCCGTATTTTTTATGCAGACAAACTAACCGACCAAATACACGACAGATTGACCTGTATTACCATCCCTAAACCTTCATATATATCCTATAGAGAAAATCTCTTCTACATCATATTTTAGGTTTTCAAACAGGACAAGTTTCTCTATTTCCATAAAATCTTCCCTTAATGTCTGCAAATCAAAACTTTTATAAAAAAGAATAAGTTATACCCATATATAAATAATAAATGAGGCAGATAACCACTAAATCTAATACATAATTACACACATTGGTAGGTAAATAACATAGAATACAAGGTTAAGCATTAAAAAAAAAAAAATCAAGAGTCTTCGATCTTTAAAATCCTTGATCAACATTATAAGACCAACACTTCTATATAAAAAGACACCGATACGCTATAGTCAAGTTATACATTCATGATATGTTAAAGTATTAATTTTAAGTTGTTACACATTAATTAAGTATTAAGATCACATTAAAAAATATTCCTTTTAATTTTATTCATTTTTACCAATAAAAAAATATAAATAGAAGTTTATTAATATATTATAAATAGAAGGTTTCTATTATCTTATTTAACCTGAAAATTAGACTTTATTTGTATATATGGCATTCACCGATTCAAAATTTACAAAAGGAGATATCTCATTCTAATAGAAGAAAAGAGCTCGATCCACAAAGAAAAAGACAAGTCGATCTTGCTAGCTATGGTTGTAGAATCAAATTTTTTTTCCTGAAAGCTCTCAAAATAATGAATAATTATTCTTCGGTTATCGTAGTTTTGTACATCTTGAAACATTAAGTTGAGGAAATGAAAAACACGTAAATAATTTTGTCATTGAAGAAGACATTAATTGCACGTATGTAAAACTAAGTTGATAGATAAAAAGGACCAATACTGTACACTTTATGTTTTTAGTCCAGACAATTGCCAACTGATCCCAACATATAACAAAGTCATCCCTCTAAGCTCAAACTACAAAATATGAAATTATTTTGAAGGGAAAGTTTTCAACATAAAGGAGGAAAACAGGAAAATATGATATATATACAGAGTTTACGTGTGTTAATTAATGAGACAGTAGTGTATGAAAGAGTTGGTTATGAGTAAATTTGGTACAAGATATGTATATAGTATGCCTTCAAGAACAATGCATTAAAGGGTTTGGACATAGTTGAGAGATTGGGGCACATTACACGGCAAGAACAGAGGAAACTTTCACTAAGATATTGCTTCAAAATTACCCCTACCCTGGATTCAAAGCAATGTAAGCCAGAGTTGAATTAATGAATTGGAACTATTTCATGGCCTAAATTGATAGCTCCATATTTAATTTTGCACTGTGGAACGTAGCTTTTGTTTTTGGGGCCGGGATACATTGTGAAACAACCTTCCCCCACCACATATTGCATGCAAATGGTACCTGCAGGTGTGTGGGGCCATCTTTTCTTTTCACTTTACCACAACATCAAATTCACCACATCAGAACCACCTCAATTTAAATTCAATACATAATTGCCATGGCTACCCAACTACTTAGAGATATCAAATTAAGATTTTTTAAACTTTATTGGAAATGTGTTTGGTCCAACTTTTCTTTATAAGAAGATAAGTAAAAAATACTGTAAATTTGTACAAATTTAAATTAATAATAAATTGATTATTTATACTTGAGAAAGGTTAAAAACACATTCTTTTTAATATATATTCTTTCTCATTAGTGAAAACTTTTTAAAACTTATAAAATATGGAACTCATCTCTGGTTTAACGACCCCTCTATTTAATGAATGTCTCTCGTAGTTTTGTAGTTTTAAATAAATTTGAATTATTAAAAAGGAGTGAATCCTATTCCTAGTATCTCTGTTCTTTTACAATATGCCTCTTTTAAACTTTCCCACTTTATGGGAATTAAATTCAATATAGGTATTCGATGACTTGCTTTTATCTTTTTCTTTTTTTATCTTCTTTTCTCTGATATTGGCGAACAATAAAGGGATGTTGTGATTATCCCGTTAGATATATAAATGGCACATATAATGTATGTATATTACGCTGGCAAAGATGATGGTTTGGATCAGGAGTTAGTTATTTTATATTGTGGTCCTAATGCGAACATTAATATCACGGGTTGGCAAAGAACAAATAACCGAAAATGGTGTGGGGCATGTCACATGTTAGAGGCACTGTCAGCTTCAACCTTGACCCTTCTAATGGGTCCACACAAAACTGCAGAATTTCTCTCATAAGATAGATTACTAAGATTAAACTCAAGCATTGCAGCCTCCAAATTTGAAAAATTATTCGACACTATCCATGTAAAAGGCTACACATGTATTCATTCCATGACAGCAACCTTTTTGCGCCGCGATACAAAAGTTATGTGTTTCATTTCATACTATAGTAATAATTAGAACTCACGATGTAGTCCATTTTATTTACAGCCATAGAAGCTGACCACAATTCATTACTACTACAAAGTGACACATAATTAAAACTAATCAAGAACTGCTTCACATGGATCCGATGGTAGTCTTTCGCGTTGGTGTCTAGAAAGTACAAACCAAACCCTACCCAGAAGAGAGAGTGATAAAGAAGTGAGAGAGACATGGACATGCACACGACACAAATAAATGCACTAGACTAGACTATTACATAAGTAAGCTCCTAATAATGGCTGCTTGAGCACTGTTGGAGTCCGTGTTAGCCAGAAGCTCTGATAATCGATCACTTAGATCATCAACCTCTCTGTGCAAGTTTTTTATATAGTTGCATGTCTCCTGCAATACCTTAGCAGCTGAAACCTACAACACCCACATATATCATTATCAGTAAACTTCATTGTTTTTGACATTATGATTCATGCACAACATATATATATATATATATATATATATATGTACTATTTTTACAAAATCAATTAATCAGAAGTAATATTAGACAAGATAACCGCGTTTTGTATTATAATATGCGATGTATAGTGTTGGTACATTATAATAAAATATATTATTATTAATTTAAGACAGAGTTGGAGGAAGGTGTTGTGAACAAGTAATGCAGTTAATTTAGTGAATGGGTTAAGAGGGAGGAATCTGAGTTGGACTATAGCCTCAAGTTGTGGCTAAAGAAAATAAGGGAGAGGTGACTTATCTACGAAAATGAAGGGCATCCACACAAAAAGTGCAATGTATGTGTGTGTGTTGTGCATGTGAGTGAGAGAGAGGTTGAGAGGGTCAAAGTGAATGAGAGGGACAGTAAGAAAAAGAGAGGGAGCAAGGATAATAAATACCTTGTCGGAGCGCCTGGCTCGAAGCTCAGGGATAAGTTGTTGCAACTTGGAAACGAGATCGGTGATTTGCGCATCCGTGATCTCAGCAGAAGCACCGGATTGTCTGGAACGAGATCTTCTGGTGGACATTGTGAATTAATGGAATGAGCTTAACCACCCTTTGTTTCTGTGTCAGAAATGTTATTTGGTGTTGCAAGACCACACTCTTAATTAGCCAGCTTTACGGAAAATGAAGAAAACTAGAAATGAGAGAAGCAAGAGTGTTGTGAGTTGGTTGGAGTGAAATGAGAGAAGAACAAGGTGTGAGGGTGTCCACTGAGAGGAGGGCCAAGCAAGAAATGGGGTTGTCAGAGGAGAATGACAGAAAAATGAAACTAAACAAAGTTATCTCAAAAGAGGGTGTGTGCGTATGGAGGTAGGAAAGGAGAGGGAATATTTAAGAGGGGATTTGGATAAAAGAAAAGAAGAATGAAATTGAGAAAAAAAAAAGTGGAAATTAGATGTGAAGTTGGTTTTTTTGTTTGTATGGACACAAAAAGTGTCTTTGTCTCTATATTGTTAATCTGATTGTTTTACTTAGTTTTTTTTAGGATATTTGCAAAAGGTTCTTTTACATTTACATTTTGATTAATATTTAGTGGTTAGATTAGAGTATTTAATTATTACTATTGAAAATTATGTAAATTTTATTTGGAAGTGTCATAGAGGTTATTGAAAATTATGTAAATTTTATTTGGAGGTGTCATAGTCGTGAGTGAAAAAATATTGTTTGAAGTGAGTTTGGATTAACACAACTTTCAAAGTTAATCCTTTTTTTTTTCTCAACAATAAATAATAAAATAAAGGTGGGTCTTTGCATTTTTTATTGACTTGATTAGTGACTAGGTGTAGAAAGTTTGCATATATTTAAGGTTAGTTATGTCTTCCTCTTTGAATGTATTAACGTATTTTGGTGGGTGCTCCTCGAGGGATTTTGGTCAGTCGATCGTTATTTTGGGAGAGAGTTTAGCCTCTAGGGTAGGGGAATGTTGGGTAGACACTCCTAGTCTAAAAATCTTGTTGTTGAGCAAGCCAAGAGTGTCTCCTTCTTCGGTCAAGGTATGAGTGGGTAGATATAGGAGTCACCCAGTATTTTTCGAAATACTAGTGGTTGTCAATGATAGAGTCATATGCCACGAGGCGTCCCTATGCTCAACAGGGATGCCAAAGTAGACATAATTTCTCTTAAGCGATGTGTTACCATTGACAATGTTTGTCATGGTTAGGAGTGACATCGTTTGAGTTCTTCTATATATATAGTTGTTTATTCTCGTACGTCGATGTTTGACTTCCTTTTGATGAGTTTACCATGAATGTTTTGCGCATCCTTAGCGTCGCTTCTACACAACTGCATCCAAATGCATGGGCCTCGTTTGCAAGCCTTTCAATTAATATGCGAGATGTTCAATTTACATCTCTCTCTTCAAGTTTTCCTTCATTATTACAATGGCCTAACATCCCAATCAGTTGGGTATCCCTTGTAAGTTAACTTGGGTTGTGTTCATTTGCCCCTTCTACTTCATCCTATAAAAACTTTATGAATGAGTTCTTTAAGGTTGTCATTGAACCTTTAGGTTGAAATCATTTTTTTGTTAGGAATAAACCAAAGTTCCCATTTTGTTGGATCCAGTAACCTTTCCGTTATAATAGTTGGTTGAGGTTTATGATGACCTACGAGGATAAAAAAGTCTTCTCAAAGGCATTACCCACCCAAAAGATACTTCAATTTTATCTTTCCCCTCGATAATGGGTGGATTTGATTGGTATGTTTTGTTTTTATTCTCGTTAGGAGTTAACTTTGTTGAATAATTTCATGTTTTTTAGGCATCATCACTCAAATGACTATTGACTTTATGCCAACGTTGAAGCAACTTCAACTAGAGAAGAGTTAGTCCAGCAATAAGAGTTCAAAGAATGTAATCGACTCCCATTTGACTGAAAGAGGTGCCCTATTCTACCTCTGTAATTGACCTTGTGCCTCCTCCAGTTGTAAAAAACACAAGAGGAATGAGAGGTCCAAAAAACACTCTTCATTGAAAAGGTCCCCTACAGGTCTTTTGATCATTTTCTTCTGATGTTGGGACTAGTGTTGTTGTTGAACCCCTGCTCAATGAGGACCTAACCTTTTTCAAATGTGTGAATATATCTTTGGCGGTTATCAGGAAAAAGGTAGCAGTCTCGACTTTATTCGAGGAACTTGTGGTGACGTTCTTAGAGATGCAAAGTTGGGCCTTGGTCTTCACTCGAATTATTAGTGTTGAGATCTCTAAGGGTTCTCCCAATTTGCACTTCTTCTAGAATATTAACCTAACTTCTTTGTAGAGCAAGAGTTTATGTGTGATAATGTTAGGGTTGACTCCCAGCATGTCGGTCGCCATTCAGGCGAATATCGTATCTTCCATGATTAACGAAGTCCCAATTTGGGTACAATAGTTCTCATCTTGTAATTGTAACGAGGTAATGTCCTCTCTGGGTTTTACTTAGATATTGTTTATCCTTGGATCAAGGTTGGTAAAGAAATAGTATGGTCCTTTCTCATACTTGGTTGATCCCGGTAGGCCAAATAATCTTGACACTCTCAATTTTTAAGCTAGTCGTGTAACATTCTCTCACTATCATCTGGTCCACATGTAAGATGATGATGTCAGCAGATACCAAAGGGAATTTCATCACCAAATGTGGGATAGAGACTATCGTCTCCAACTGGTTAAGGGATGACCTCGCCATTGGAACCTTATAAAGTTTAAAATGAGGTCGACACTAAGAGCCTCTTTTAGAATCCAACTCTTGTCCGTGTTCAGCGAGGTGTAATGGGAGAATTAGGTAATTAATTTTTCCTAGGTTTTTTTTGTGTTTGAGGTTTTTCTTATCTCTCCTTTTCCTAAGGCTTCTTGGGCCCAGTCTCGATTCAAACCTAACTTCGGAACATGTGAAGTTCTTTTAGCTGCATAAACTTTGTGACTCTTTACCTTAGCTCATCTAGGTTAGCGACTGATTTCTTGTAGTGACTATCTATGAAGGGTCTTGGTTTCAAGGTTGTCACCATATGATAGAGGGCAACCTCCAAGTTGAGGTTTTAGATATTCAAAGTAACTTCCCAAACCTCTCCATGAGAGTCTTAATGCCACTCCCTTCTTTTGTTAGATGTTGACGAGGGTTATTGATCTTAAGTGATATGGCAAGCTCGTTGCGAACTACGTTATGAATTTAGCTATTAAGGTTTCAAAGCAGATAATAGAGAAGATTGGAAGTTGGGCAAACTAGCTCAACGTTGCCCATTTTAGAGATGTAGGAAAAATGCTGCAGAGTACTGCGTCATTCAAGTTGTATAGGCCCATGTAAGTCACATAGACATCAACATGTTTATCGAGGTTGGTCGTTTTGTCATATCGATCTATACTTAAACCTTTCAGCTCGAAGCGAGTTCAACATACATATTTCTATCAACGAAAGGATGTCATCAAGCACTTTTCAATGTTATTGAAGTGTTTGTCGATGTGTGAAGTTGTGATTTTGCCTCCAATGTATCGGTTACCATAGTTGGGTGCTCGGGGTCGTGAAGACATTGTTATATTTTTAGTCATCGGTGCTTGGTATTCTTCCTCCTAGGGTTGGGACAGGTTGGTACCTTTTAATCTCCTTTTCATTTTCTCGTTTTCTTGTTAGAGGGCACTAATTTCTTTAACTTTCTTATGTTACATTTCAACCATTTCCTTTTGGAGAGGCAGAAGTAGAGTCATCTACATTCGGTCTCGGTTACTTTTGTATCTACTGATATTTGGTTGTTAGTCATATTCCTCATAAATACCATCAAATTCTTCAGTATTCTTCTTTCTTGGCCTCACGATGGACACCAAATTTCTTTTATAGACCTTAAAGGTATCTTCGATTATGCCCTTTTGATCTGATTGTTATACTTGTAAATTTTTTCTCAGGTCTTGATCAGAGTAGAAATATTCACAAAAGACTAGTATCTGGTGGTTAGAATATTTAATACTATTAAAAACATAAGTTTTACTTGGTGATATCAACCTAATCATAGAAGTAAGTGTAATATTTTTAAAGTAAGTCAAAATTAACACGAATTTCAAAATTAACATATTCTAACTAATTTTTGAAATATTATTTACTTATTATTTCTAGTTTGTCGAGACGATGTCCACCATATATAAATCTCAATCAAATTTGTTATGTGAAATATTAATGTTGTGGATTACCTATAGTAAAGTTTCTATAGATGGCGGTAATTTATTGGTAGGGTTGAGGAGGTGGTGAGGGAAGAGAGGGATTAAGGAGTAGAGAGTAGAATGGAGAAGTGCATGGGGGGACTAGGCATTGTTATTAATAGGCGAGTAACTGCTCCAACGGTACAGCGGTAGATGATGAGAACGGTGTGTACCCAATTTCTTCCATCAAACGCCCCAATCCAAACCCTAAATTATGCAATTTGTCCTCTCCAACAAAATCAAAATCAGAGTGAGATAATCTATGGTGTGTTTATCTCATCCTCTCTACCAACCATCCAATAACAACCTAGGTTGGGATCACAAACAATTTCCCTCGGCGTTTGAAGCAGCAGAACGGGGAACTTAACGGTGGTGCAAAGGCATCCCGTCTGGAAGGCCTTGGATTTGTGCATGCATCATTTGCGGTTTTACAGTGACCATCTCTCCAAACAAAGTGAAGATCCATCACTACCCCTGCTGCCACACAGACAAGCAGCTTTGAAAAAAGTGAAAATTTCACTCCACTGCACTCACTCACTTACAATTTATTTCGCATTTAAATGCCCATCTATTGTCTATGTGTTTTAATCAATTGCACAAAGTTCATGTGCCAAAATATAGGTAATATATTTAACAAAAATTTGAGCTAAAAAAAAGGCATTGTTATTAATAGGGTTTAGGGAGAGAGAGAGAGAGATGAAAGAAGGAATGGGAGAGATACGCCATACTGTCCTTTCTGAATATGTTCCCTAACTGGGGTTAGACTTCAAATGGCTTAAACCAAATGTGGTTGTTTATTAGCCAACGACGCGGGTCCCCTTTGTGTCAGTCTCAGCACGCAAGCCCACGTTATCTTACTACTTCCTTGTCATCTTAATCATTTCATACCTTATTAATCTTCTCTTCCTTTCCCCCTTTTCTCATTATTCACTAATTCAACTTCCCCACCCTTTCATTATTCATCAAATTTTTACTCTTTTCTACATTTCCAACCCACACATTCACCAATGCTTTCCTTTTTATTTTTAATTATATTTTACCTTTTCATTCATTCTTACATCTCATTCTTTACTTTACTTAATCAACTTTTTAAAACCATCACATAAACTCACAACTTCAATATTTTATACAACCATTTACCAACTATCTATATTATTTTTTTGTTTTAAAACTTTATCTATATTTTACTTTTATCATTTTAAATTAATATTTTATTATTAAAAGAGGTTTGTAAATTATTAATATAAAATAAAATGCGTGAAATAATTTTGAATTTTTACTCCAACCAAGAAACTGACTAAAATTTCTCAAACGAATCCCACAATGTGAATGTTGAAATATTTTAATATTATATATGTTATTTGTGACCCATTTACTTTGGGGAAAAATTTTACCGCTAACAACTCAAATTCAAATTGGGTCCCGCCAAGTTTCTTTCCAACAAGAAAATTTTCTGATATTATATAATTTCTGTTTATTGTGTATTTAATCATAATAATCCTCATTAATCTTATTCTTATAAGAGCTGTATTATAAATGTTAGACTTGCGATTTTATCTTTAAGAGAAATATTAAAAAATTTAAATAAAAAGAATTTAGAAATTATTTTAAATTCTCTATTATTAAGTAATATAAAACTATTTTAGTGTATAAGAACAAAACTACTAACACATGCTTTCTTTTTTTAGTACACTTAGCATAATGTTCATTGTCTATATATAAAATAGTTTGATAGAGTTGCCTTAACCGAAATAATTGGTATAACTTTTGTAAAATCTAACAACTTATAGACGATGTTGTGACTGAATAAGAATGTATATACTTTTAGTTCATAATTTTTTCTTTCTTTTTTATAATATTAGTTACAAATTATAAAAATAATATTATTGAAGGACTTGCCACTCATAATTTTTTAATTTATCATAAATTTTATCAATAAAAAATATTTTAAAAGAAGAAACTCTTAAAAAAATTATCAGAAAATATATATTCCTAACATATTATTTTTTGATAAAAATTATCATGTTTGACATTATAATAAAATTTCACATCTAAATTAGACTAATATTCCAAATTTTAATCATTATTTACTATAACGTAACATGAAAAAATTTATTAAACAAAGAAAACCAAAAAAAATATAAATAAATATAGAAAATTAGATCAAGATCGAGATAATATTAAACATATAACTAACATATTCTTCGCTATATATAAGTTTCATTTTTAAAAGTGATAGATTAATATTTTTAAATAATGTTATCATATTATCTAACATGAAAGTTTTATAAAATAAAATAATATTATCATGTTATGTTTTCACTTTTTACTATCAAAATAATAATTTTAATATTATATTATATTAAAAAATAAATGTTAAATCTAACTCAATCTTACTTGCTTTTATTTATACATTATAAAATGTTTTTATTTTTAATTTATATAAAATTTTTAATTTATTTTTTTAAATAATTTTTGTTATCGATTAAAAGTTTATTATAATTCACATATCGTCTGGGTATTTATTTCTTACTTGAAAAACCTCAATTATAACTGTATAAATTTTAGTAAAGTTAACTAGAAAGGTATTTGAAAATATAAATTGCTAATTAAATTGAGAGTAGTGAATACCTCTCTCTGTACATGCATTTTTTTATGAGCTCTCTGTACATGCATGAATGGACAGTGTTTGAACGTAATAAGCTAAAATTGCACACACTGTAAATAAATAGTACTTTAAATACACACATACATCCCTATCATATATAGGGTTCAGTAATCCAATCCACCGACCATGAAAGGTTACACTGTATGTGTGTTGTCTTAATCCCTTTTAATTGCTGAATAGTAGTTTTTACCTCTAATTAATGCTTTGTATACATGTGTGTGTGTGTAAGAAATTGCATGTCCTTGGTATTTGAAAACCCTTGTTTTCTTGAGATTCATGCATAGATGATAATCACTTAGCAAAGACAAAAAATGGAGAACTATGTGTAGGATTAGACTTGGCTAGAACAATATTACTGTGGCCCTTGAGCCTGCTGCTGCAACATCTTAATTCACTTTGGGAGTTGGGAGCATCAAACAAGTGGCTGTGCTACCGGCTCTGGCTGGCTCTCCACCAAGCAGTGAAGCAGTGACTTTGTTCTTTTGGCTTTTGTCTTCTTTCAAACTCTCGACCAAAACTTTTCACCCCTCCAAATCAGAGGTGAAATTGTTGACCACTCTCTTCTTTCCAGATAACAATATTCTTATCTCACTCTCCTTCAACAAATTTTTTAATCAAAACAAGATGAAGCTTACTTTCACTGACTTTAGATATAATTAACTTTCTAATCAATTTGAAATCTGAAACTAATAACTTTGTGCTGCTATCCATAATTACTTTGATTATTACAGTGCAAGAGTTGCAGTATATATATATATATATATATATATATATATATATATATATATATATATATATATATATATATGTATTGTTTTTCCTAGTGGGAACGTAGCACATAGCAACCCACAGTGTCACGTGTCATCTCGTTATGTCTGTCTGTCTGGGCATCAAAAACTGTAACATTAGCACGTCTTTTTTGTTGCTGATACATGTATGTTTAGGTAAACGACACATTAACTTTATCACTTTAAATATCACTCAATTAAAATCACAACTACTCTCAACCTAAATTCATTTTACATTTTTTTTTCTTACTGTAAAAGGTGAGAGCCGTGTACAAAGTGAAAGAAAGGTGCATTAATTTTTAAACTTATTTGGTTCAACTTAGACTATATTTTAATTAATACTCTATATAAATAAAAAAACTTACCTTTTGTGAACTTCAATGTAAATAAATTTTAACAACTCAATCTTAATATTTTTACTATTTTTTTTTATCTTTAAATCTAAGCTCTCTTCCAAAAATATAGAAAAAGAGATTTAGTAAAAGTACTTTTGTATCATATAGAAGTAAGATAACTAAATGAACTTAACTATTATTTTTAATCAATATCAAATAGTTAATTTTTCTTTTATATATATATATATATATATTTATTTATTTTTATTTTTTTTATATAATATCCCCTTGTTTCTAAGTTTCAAAATTTTGTTTTCAATAACTTTTCATTTACAAATTCCAATATCATACTAATTATTCTTTTTAAGTATATTTTCTAACCTTTGAATAATTTGTACATGTCTTTTATGCGTGGGCAGATAGAGAAAGGAATAAAATATGTTTTGTGTCTTATAAAATTTCTAAAATATTAAACACGGTCCGAAATCTATTTTATATTATTTTTGTCCCTAAAAAATAAACATACCTTTTAAACCCTTTAGAAAGGAAATATATATATATATATATATATATATTATATTAGTTCTTTGTCAATAATAAAGATAAATGAAAAACTAACATGGATAACCATAAGTAATATGATATTAATTATACATTTAATTAAAATTAATTTTAATTTATAAGATTTACGCGTCAAAAATGTTACTCATTAGTTTTTTCCTATCAATATTATTAATAAAGAGTTAGAAAATATATTTAAATTTTAGAGAGAGGAAAATAATATGAAAGATTTTGGGAGGAATTTAATGGATTGTTAATTTTAAAAAGTTAAGAAAATTTAATATATATATATATATATATATATATATTTTATATATATCAATTTTAAAAGATAAATTAAAAAGAAATGAACTTGAAATTATAGCCGTTACTTTTTTTAACCCATTTAGAAGGCTTCTCTCTCTTAGTTATATTCTGTTTTGTTTCATTATGTTTTTATTTTTTTCCATTTTTCTTCATTAAATTTTATTTTTACATTGTAAATTTTACAATATAAATTTTAAATATTATTAAAATAAAATATAAAAATAATTTATGTACAACAAATAAGAAAATCTCATTATATTATTAGTGAAAACACTTATACATATACGTTTGTGTAACTATTTTTTATAATATAAAAAATAAAAATATAATTAAAAGTTTAAGTATTATAAAAAATAAATATAAAAAATACTACGAAAATTTATATTGATGTTATAAAAAGTTATATCCACACAAACTAATCATAGAAGTAACTTTTTAATAATTTTTATAATGTTATAATATAATAGAATCACATAATTTTTCATCAAAATTAAAAGTAAAATTATAATATAATATTTAGTTTTTATTAAGTGTTATGGTTACTATTTTCAATCTCATTTTAGTTAATGATTATATACATTTCGTTCACTTTTTCCTTTTCATAAACTCTTGTCACAAATCAATTTTATCTGCACGTTGTGTTTAAACTCACTTTTTATATCAAAGATTATCTTGTAAAATTTGTTTGAAATATTGTGAGATCTACTATTAAATCAATATCAGATTATTTATAAATATCTAGTTTTATTAAATCAATATCAAATTATTTATAAATATCTAGTTTTACGTATAAGATAATCATATATTAACATAAAAATAATTAATTTATAATATACAAATTGAAACAATTCATATCTTATAAAAGTCAATTTTATAAAAATCAATTAAAAATAAATTTAATTATTAATAAAAAATACATATATTTTTTTATGAACCAAAACAATCATATTTCAAGTAGGATAGAAAGAATTTAAATTCTCCTTCAAAGACATAACATATAAAAAAAAAATTATCACCAAGAAAAAATAAATAAATAAAAATTATTTAACAAATAAATAAATATAGATTACATAACAGTAACCCAATCTTTATAAAATAAAATAAAATTAAAATTAAAATTACACATTCCTACTTATGTGACTCAACCACATACTAAAAACAACTTACAATAATTCTAGAATATTATAGCAACAAACTCAAAACAACCAAAAGATCCACACATAACATAAGTCATAGGGAATAAACAAAACTCATATCCAAAACATAAACCACCACCATAAAACAAAGTTTTTTAGAGACCCTTTGAAAATAATTCCACAGAAAATTCACCACAAACAGACATATAATTTCTATTCTCTTAACTCCCATCAACCAAAGATTGCATGTCTTATCAACATGAGGTTCACAAAACAAACACGCACATAATACATTATAAGTAACTAAATTGCGTGTCTCATTTACACACCTTAGAAGTCTAGCTTTGAATACCTTTTTTTTTTTTTCATTTTAATAAGTAACTATTTTGCATGTTATACGAGGTACCAAAAAGTCGTAGGCTGGGATGGGGGAGTGTATTTGCAGATTCTTACATTGTAGGTCATGAATGTGATACAGATTCCAATTGTAAACACGATCATCACGTCATTAGTTTCTTCTGTCTCTTCCTCTCTTTTCTCAAGCTCAACCAAATGCTCTACTTTCTCTGAAATTCCTGGAGGTCTAATCATCAATCTTTTTCTCAGCCTACACGTGTTTAATGACAAAAATTCTTACTCAACCTAATACCGTGGCATGTTAACGTGATCCTCTTCTGCTAGCTGTCTCTTTTACATTCTTATCCATCTTTTTATCTATATAAACAAAATTTGGTGACATTTCTGATTAGCTTTCAACATGTGACACATTTATGTCCGTTTACTATTGGAAACGCAGCAAAATTAATGCGCTGCAGTTGAGCTAAGTGTTCTGCATATGATAACAAATTTCACACAAGGAAAAACCAAATATGATTACCATTTTCAACCAAATAAGAATTTTTAATGTTATGATTTAGGATTTAGGGTTAGTCTCTTAAAAAAAATTATCAATAATTCATATGTCTCACTATATATTTATAAATAGATATATATAAATAGTATGATAGATTTCATACAATCTTATACTAAAATAAACTTTAAATAATTCTAATATCATTATAAAAATAAATTTAAATCTAACTAAATTTTATAAAATTTATTTATATACAAGACTTAAAACATCTCTATATTATAAAGTTACTTTATATCTATTGATTTACAACTCCATTATGTACGTAACATTAATTAACGAAACTAACTAATGGATTGTTTTCTAATATTGCATGGAATATTCTTGCATGTTATTATTAATTTTTTTTTTTATAAGACAGAAGATATTCTTGCGTGTTATATAAGGTGTCCATCTTTGACCACTTAGTTGTAAGAGATTTGTATTTAAACATTGATGGAAGTACGTCCTATGGAAATAAAATATGAGAGGAATATACGTGTCTGATTACATATATTATTACTGCGACCAACTTAGAATAGTTTAATGTTTCACTGTTTGTTGTTGTGGATGTTAGAAACTTGATGAATTAATATGACCTAATATGAATCTCTTGAAAGTGGTGACTGACAATATCAGATATTTACACGTTGCATGTGAATTTTTTATGGCGTGATTCTCGGCATACATGTTATATATACTATATAAACGCCTACAATTTTAGCCATATGGAGGGCTACGAAACCCAAAAGTTGGTTCCCATCTGTATCTATATCTACTAAGGGAAGTGAAGTGATTGGCATCAGAGATAGATATGTTGCCCACTTCATGGTGGATACGACTTTTTAAACAATGGGGTTTAGATTTTTAAATCACACGTGTTTCTCAATATATTTTTTACTTTTTTTTTACAGTAAGTGATAATTTTTTATTTCATAATATATTATTAGAATAGTGATACGAACTTGATAGTTTTGTGGTGATAAGATTTTTATCATATTGTTTGTTTGTCTGAAAAGAAATTACAAGTTTAGATTTTTGTATTGACACACATTATATGAGTTACATCTTTTGAATGATTATTTTTAGTTATTATACCTTAGGTTTGTTAAAGGTACATCAAAAAGTGCAATTTACTAACATATTTCTAAAAACAATTTCAGAATGATGAACCATAGATTGAGTTAGGTTGATGGACCTTACAAAGGTTAGGTCTTCAATTGAGTGTCGTCAAAAGTAGGAAAGACTTTTCAGTTTTTAATTGGTGCATTCAGTGGCACCTCTTGTGGCCATTAATAATACTTGTCTTCGCAGATAAAAAAACAATATACAAAACCTTTTAAAACTTATTTATGATCTATGGGATATTATTGCACATAAACTTAATAAAATCATGTGTTATTGAAGATATAGTGGTGTATATTTTTATAGTTTCAGTAGTTTCAGTTTATTATTTAAATAGGATTTAATGATGGAATATGATGATGATTAAAAAATGTGTTTGAGTTTGGGAAGTGAAAGGTAGAGGGAAAGATTAATGAATTTGCAAAATATCCGAGGAGAAGAAGAAGAAAGTAAGTAATTGATGATTGAATCGGGGGGCAAGGGGTGTGATATCCCTATACTATTCTCCACTTGAAGTCGAAGTGAGTTCCAATAGGTTTGACCAAAATAAACCAACAACGAAAGATACCAAATATCGCTCATGCTTGATCACATGCATGTCACAAGCATTGTACCCTTTTTATCGAATACGTATGGGACCGAAGGAGTTGAGTTCATACCCTCAAAACAAAAGGGACAAAAACCCCTACCCTTGAGGAACAACACCATATATGTGAATATTGTTTATTCGACATGATCTCTCAAACATTTACATCAGCTGAAAACAACAGGGCACGTATGGTTGTCTCTCATCATCAGAGGCACTCATCTTATACCAAAGCCATGCACATACTTTGTACCCTGCATTAATTTTCCACACACATCTTTCATTGCTTAATTAAGATCACTACTCGCCGGAGTTTTTCATATATTTGTCCTTAATCAAATTTTGACAATCACAACCCATGTACTTTCTTGCACTTTCATCGTAGTATACTAGTCCTTTCCCCCCCCCTACATCTTTAGCTACCTACCCCACCACGTATATCTTCCCTTTTTAACAATATCATCACCATCTTTCAAAATCTCCCCAACAATACCATTCAAAAACTCACACCTTTACACGCAAATATTAACAATTCATTCAATTACATCCAATCCATACACTCCTCACTCTATAGTGTTTATTTACAGAGACAACGGGTCAAAATATCTTGGGTGATGCCTTTGTTTAGGATTTCGTATACTATTACCAATTTACTTGTCAAATAATATTACATCAACATGTATCCAAACAAATTAAAGTAAAACAAAGTTCATGCACACTCACTACTAGAAATTAAAATAATAGCAAATTCTTATACATAAGGAATAGTACAATTATATATATTCTTATAAATTCTATTTGAAACACAATAAAAAGGTATCTCAAATAGAGCTGTTATTCATTTTTATTTATTGAATTCAACTATATATAGTTATTGGTCATTAATTAAGGAAAATTCTTCGAGAACATGGTAGAATTAATTACATTTTTCATTCTAACAACATTTTCCAAAATGATTACTATAGTTCATGGAATTCGTAATTTACTTTTCCAGCAATGTATACCCAAATTAATATATGAAACAGCACCACATAATTGTGGCTTACCTACTCATTATTATCGAAAATAAGTTTGTTCTGTAATATGTGACTCTCACTTTTAATAAAAAAAGTAGAAGAGAATAAGAGAAAGTTTAAGTTCTATCATCTTCATCCGGTATGCTTTAACTTTTTTTAAGGAGTAAATGTATAAATAAGATGGCATTGAGATGTTATAACCCTTCTACAACAATAATGTTGTCTAAAAACTGAGATAGGTTCTCACTAAAACAAAATATATCCTAACATTTAATTGAACATTATGAGAAAGAACCATGCTAGGATATATGAACAATATGGTCTTTTTTTTTTTATCAGCAATATGAACAAAATGATTGCATATGTAGAATTGCTTGGCTGGTTTGAAACCTCTGCTTCAAGTGATTAGGGTTGAGTTCGACTGCTCATCACACTTCTGTCTCACATTTCTTGCGGTTTAATATACATGAAACACCTACTTCTGTTAATTTAATTTTGAGAAGCGTCTGGATTGCGATGCTAAGTGAGATTTGGAAACATAAGAATAAACACATATTTAAAGGTAAAATGATTGATCATTCTGAAATTTTCTCCATGACTTAACTAAAGGTCTGGTCCTGGGTAACCTCTAAAGTCTATTTTGCTTGTTTTTCCTTTTCTGACTAGTGTCTGGATCCCTTGGTTTGTATGTATTCGATTAAAAATAAGTGATTTATTTAGGTTGGTCGGACTGTATTTGTTTTAGTAGGAAGTTAGTAGCAAGCTTCTGGGAGAAGAGGTTGTTCGTTTCTGTGCGATTTTGTACATGGGTTGGATCACCCTAAAGTGGTTCTTATTTATTTATTTTTATTGCTGATAAAAAAAGTGCACCACAGTTGCAAGGTATACATTAAGGGATTGGGTTAATAGGTGGTACTAACAAAGTACTCTCTTTCATTTTTTGAATTGGAAAGTTTGTTTTGTAAGAAAAATTTTCAGAGGTTTTTTTTCTAAAGTTCTTGAACTCCTTTTGATTAGTTTAGGCCTTGTTGATGGGGATCTGATTTAAGAACCTTTTAGGTATGAAAGACGGGTGGCTATGCTAAATAACTTTTTGGAGTATCCCTTAAATATCCTTATTTACTCAATTCTTTCTTTGCTAATAAAAAAAGTATAGTGTTCATCCCTTTGAACTTCATAATGTATTTCCTTTACTAACTGAAATTATGTAATCTCAAAGGAACAAAGAAGATAATCTATTGTTGCATAATGATATACTCTGGCAAAACTAGTTCGATGTCGGATGCCGGTATATGACCCTTAAATTAGTGTTTTGTGCAATGATTAAAGTTGTCAAATTTGACTTGTTTAATTTTTTTTTTTTTTTGTTAGTTATCTTTTATCATATTTAGTTTGTAAAATGAGCTATTTGACCTGATATTTTTTCTAGCTTAACATATAGGATGTCAAAATGGATTCAAACATGAGTTAATCTGACTCACCATGGATTCAAGAGTTAGAGTCATGTCGGGATATAAAAAATGTGGAACAAATTGAACTTGACTCACTTAACCCACGAGTTAAACAAGTTCGAGCTGGATTGAAGGTGAGTTGGCCACTAACCCATTAACAACAATCCTTTATAAAAACATTTCACCATCATTCTTTTACTATAATAATATATTTACTACTTTTAAGAGTATAAGAGTTGATGACGCTTTGGTTCTTCTAAGACTAGAGTTGACGCTTTGATTATTCTAAGACTAGAATGTTGTTCAACAAAGTTTGAATAATTTGAATGCTTAATTTATTATTTTATCTCATATAAGTTAACACTTGAATTTTACTTACTATCTTTATAATATTACTTCCTAATTGTTATTAATGTTTAATGAAATATATGAGCACCTTTATTATTAATGTTTAATAAAATATATGAATACCTTTATTGTAGATAGGTTATCCGGTGTTTGTATTGCAATAAATATATAATTCAAGTTATGAAAGCAAAATATATTTAAATGAGTTAACTCACTTAATCCCACCAATCCGTAACGAATTGAGTGAGATCATAAAACTTACTCACAAAAAATAAATTTATAAATTGACTCATTTTTAACTTAACTCATATTTAACATACCTAAATTCACATATAAAGTGAAAAACTTTTGTTCATCCATCTTAGACCATATTTTAAATTATCAAAATTTTTAGTATAATCCTATATAGAACCAAACAACCATTTTGGTATAATTTCAAAGAATAAATAATTAAAAAATCATTCAAAGTTTAAAAAATTAAATAAAATATATATATTTTTAGAATTGAGTCACACATTACACTAGTACAAAAAACCCTTTTACGACAGTAAATTCACAACACTGCAAAACACTGTCTATCAAAACGTAGTGACATTTTCGAAATTGTAGTGAGTGTAAAACGACGGCTATGAGTTAAACAGTCGTTTTACACCAAAGTTGTTGATCTACAATGGCTGCTCTTAGTATAGCCGCCGTTTTTGACAACCAGCTTTGGTGTAAAATGGTGGTTTAACTTATAGCCGTCGTTTTACACTCATTTTATTATTACCCTAATTCGTAGCACGTCACCTACGCTTTCGTATTTCCTTTGCCTTCTTCGCGCTTGTCTTCCTTCTTTGCCTTCGTGCTCTCTCTGCTTCTTCTTCATCTTCGATCTCTTTGTAAGTTTCTCTCATTCACTCGTTATGCATCTTCCATTGCTTATTTGTTTCTTTTTTTTTTTCTCTTATTCGTTTATGTCCTCCATTGTTTAGGGTTTCCTTGTGCCTCCATTGGTCTTCGGCACTGCTGCCGTTTGTCGTCGCTGTTGTCATTCGTCATCGTTGCTCTTCACCACCGCCTTCACGCACAAGGTTGGTGTTGTTTTTCAATTTTATAATCATTGTAAAATTCATTAAAAATAGTTAGAAAGCAATTTTTTATGCTTTTTTTTTTGTGGAAACTTCATTTAGTGTATATTTGATGGAGGAGTCCTTACATTGATTAAAAAAGTGACAGATTTGGAATTGCCAAGAATTAGTATGAAAAAACTTTAAACGGTCATAACTTTTGATAGAGAAGTCGGATGGAGACACATAAAAAATGAAAGTTGCTCGAAATGAGGAGACGAAAGTCGTGACCAATTCCGAAGGGGATTGGGTGGACCAAAAATCCACCATTTACTATTAATTTTTTTTTGTATTGTTTAAGTATATTTTTTAGTTATTTTAAGGTTGTAGTTCCCATACATACTTACACTAATCAGAAAATTTTGAAAATTTTCATGATCTTTCCTAGTATAAATTAGTGATTTATCAAAACCCTAGGATAGCTAATCAATAGTGTAGGAATTAGATAGATAGATAGGAATATGTTATTAGTGTTTGTAATACATTTTTATCAATGTATATAATTTGATTATTTGAATATATGTATCTGGGCTGGCTAGGTTTTAATTGTACAGGTCAATTTAGATGGGATTAGCATTAAACAAAATGAATTAAAAAAAAATTCCCCATCTAAAACATTGACTTTTACCATAGTTGTTGTTTTCTATCTTTCAGGAGGGTCTAAAACAGCAACTTTTTACCATAGTCACTGTTTTAAATCTTCCAGGAGGGTCTAAAACGGCCGTTATTACCATAATTGTCATTTTAGACTGAATATAACACGGTTGTTATATAACCTTTGTCTTTACTTGAAGAGAATAGACTATTTGTTGAAAGATAGCAGTCCAAGAACCGTTGTTTTAATGTTAAAATGACCGCCATCATTTAGCTTTTCTGCACCAATGTTAATTTTCATTTTTATTAATCAATTGATATATATTAAAAGACAATATTTTTAAATTATAATTGCTATTTTTAGAAACATATTAATTCAAGAGCCTACGCATTCTGACCTAAGTTGATTTGGATCGCTGGTTAAATGAGTAGGATTATTATTGACTTATATTTTTTCCAATCTTTCGATGACCTATTTTACAGATTATTCGAATCATTGTATCAAATTAAGTCGACTTTCCTAGTTTTAATTATTGTAATTTGCAACTGATAAATCTATTAGGAATAATAAAGTTGGATGTTGAGTATCTCTTAAAACAAATTAACTAATTATAATAACCCATTTATCATATTTTGGACGACAGCAACGTATAATATTTTTTTTCTGAACTAACTATTAAGATAATAAATTTAATACAAAATAAAATGTGATTTTTTGTAAAAAAAAAAAAGATACAGAGGGAAGTTTTGTATGGTAACATGGAGAGAGGTGAGTCAATAGTTAATCGTGAGAGAAAATTAAGAATCTCCATCTGGTGGGTCATCTTAATACCTAAAAGTTTGGCCAACTTGCAAAAATAGAATCACAACCTTTCAAAATTCAGTAAGGCTATGCATGGATAGCTGGAGATGAGCTACTTGCCCTTGCAACTACAGTAGGATCCACGTGATTTCATAGAATCTTACAAAACAAAGGACACTATCTTCAACTAGCTACGAAAATAATAACATTATAAATAAATAAATGTAGCTTCTGAAATTAATTATAAGCTCCCAAGATATTCATCTTATACTTTAATACACGCATGTGCTGTATATTTTTATAATTCCATAAGTATAACAATTTGGAACACCATGTAATCAGATTAATTGCTAACCATATCACTCATATATACCAATGGAAACTTCCTTTTAAGTAAGACAAAGTTGTACTAAAGATTCACGGTCAGTCACACCTTAGCCTTTTGATTTGGGAACTAATATGAGTTGAATTTTAGATGTTTTCATTTAAGGTGACACTTTACTTTAAGATTGAGATTTTAGGAGTTAATGGTGATGACCTTAGGAAAATTCTCATTGGACACTAACTTAACCAAGTGGTTAAGTAGGTGTGAAGGTGCATTTCACAAAAGTAAAGATAAAAGACATTATATGGTAAGAATGGATGCAATTTGCGGAAATGAAGAAAGGAAACTAGGAAACATCAATGGTGAACAAGGCCAACCAAATGATGAACCCCACTCAAATAAGAGTGCCAAAACTGAGAGCAAACCCAGAGGAATAAGAGCAAGGAAAATTAACATAAATGGAATGGAAACATGAAGGAAAATGGAAGAAGAAACTTATGGAGGTGGTGGTGAGGAAGAGGAGATAACACTCATCAATACCTACAGTCAAAATCCGTATGTAATTATGTGCTACATACATAAATTCGTATTGGAAGCACTTTGCAGTGGATAGGACTCGAACCCAAGTCCCAAATTAATATTGGAATTGGAAACAAACTGCAGCAGGACAGGATTCGAACACAAGTCTTTCCAGTCACCAGAGAAGCTTTAACCACTAAACCAGACAAGTTCTTCAGTCATATTACGATTTTTATTATACTTATTATTAGTTATAATAGTTATATTAATGTTAATAATATAATTATTTTAATATTAATGTTAAGAATATAAATATTTATTATTAATGTTAATGATAAGTAATATATTAATATTAATATTCATAATATAAATTAGATTATAATATTAATATAATTTTAATATAATTAATATTAAGATTATATAGGATTATATAATATTAATATTACGATTGATATTATTAACACTATATACTATTATTAACATTATAGTTAATATTATTATATTATATTAATATAATATTTATATTATTAATATTATATTATTCTTAATTCTTCTTTCTGTTATTAACTCTTACTCTTCATCTTCTTCTCTCCTTCATCTTCTTCCTCTCCTTCCTCTCTTCCTCTTCTTCCTCTTCTCCTCAGATTCCTCTTCTTCTTCCTCTCTTCCCCTCTTTCTTCCTCTTCCCCCCCTAATCTAATATTCTTCCCCTCTTCCTCCTTCCCTCCTCTTCCTCCTCTTCCTCTAATCTTCCTCCTCTTCCTCTCCTCTTCCTCTCTCTTTATTAATATTACTAATATTATTAATATTGTTAATATTATATTAATATTATTAATATAATTAATAATATTTGTAAGGACCTAGAAAAAATTTAATTGGAATAAAAGTGTTATATTTAAATAATTTCTGAAGATGTTATTATTTAAAATGAAAAGAGCTTGTAATAGAAGTTTCATGGTGGTCAGACCTCGGACGTCGCCCAAGGTCTGAGGTCAGCTGGTAGAGGTCGATCGGGGGACCATAGGGGGTTCTAAAAATCACACGTATTAAGGTGTGATTTGCACCTTAGATACGCTATGTATGCGAAACTCTATGCGGGGGCATAAGAGTTTGTCCTTAGTGTTGCATGCATTGGCGCGCGAGGAGTTAGTACCGACCTGTCCTCGGGCAAGGAAACTACCGACATCACCAGGCCATGTGGAGGTGATAACTTAGACGCGGAGTGGTGGGTTGATGAACCTTCAGCAGGGTGTGACGATGTGTCATCAGACATCAGTCATCGCCGGAATGAGAGGCGCATCAGTCATTGCCAGAATGAGAGGCACATCAGTCATCGCCGGAATGAGAGGCGCATCAGTCATCGCCGGAATGAGAGGCACATCAGTCATCGTTGGGATGAGAGACACATCAGTCATCGGCGGATGGTGGATGGTCATCGCTGTATGGTCATCGGGGCTCCCTGCTACACGTGTTAAGGTGGGACCCAGGCTCCCAGCGAGAACGTTCTGCATGTGCGACACGTAGACAGAAAGGGTGTTTCAGAATAGTTGGCATCAGAGAGTTGGTAAGGCAGGAAACCCAAAGTTGGTATGCACAGAGACATCACGTGGCAGTTCTGTCAGAGGAAATGTGCACGCAAGCTTTCCTGCAGAGTAGATGGTGGCAGCGACATTGCTGCGCAAGGTGGCTTAAGTTCAAAATTTACTCTGATAGGCAATGTTCGAATGCTGCTTGAGTAGAGAGAAATCGAGTGAGTTGAGTTTTGGTTCCCCGTTTCCTTTCTCTCCTTCTCTATACGTTCGCGCACCTTCGCTCACCAGTTGACGGCCAGTGACTGCCTTTGGACTCCGAGCAAGTGACTCTGCAAGTTTCCAATCAGAACGCCTACAACAGAGTTAAGGTATCCTTAAGTCTCGGTGGGTTTGGAGCTCTTAGTGAGTTTTTACGCAAGTCCAGGTAAGGGAAGCTAGCATTCGTTCAATAAAAACCTTAGGCTAGAAGATTCTGAAATTTGGGTGACGTGATCGCCGGTTCTAATGTTTGTTTCGAAATCCCCTGTTTTAGTGACGAATTGAAATTGTTTGATATTGAAATGTGAACTGTATATGATTTTCGAAATTCTGAACTTGGTTTTGATTGTTGCTGGGATTTGGAACCGTCCATTTACGTGTTGTATGATGCATTGAATGTTGTGAATGTGGGATCAAGGCATAGTATTTTCAGGAAAGAAAATACCGTGTAAGATCGTGTGTAATGTGCATTGACTAGGGACTTGTCTAGAAGGAGATATCCTGACTCTCCTAGGATAATGGAATCACATAGATGAAGTTATTCAGGTGTTGAGAGTCGAAAGAGGTTCATATGAATGGGTAAGTTGTTTGAAAGATAACTAACTTGACCTGTTCTATGAATTAACCCTGTCATACTGGGAGAGTGATGATATTGAGATTTATTTATGCGCATGGCTGTGTGGATTCACAGCGACCCTGTGTGGATTCACAGTGGTGTAGTATGACAGGTGCAGATCTCTGAGTCTGAGTCAACGCACGAGTCTTCCGGAAGTAGAGTCAAGTGTCTATGTGTTGTGAGTCAGTGGGAATTCTGATGTGAGAAAGATGAATATTGAAAATTGTTGATAGACATTTGATGGTTGTGTGATATGAATGAGAAAGAAGATGGATTTTATGTGGGTGTTTAAAAGCTGATTTATGTTGATTTTAAAGTTTCGTACTTCAAGTTTTTTTTTTTTTTTGAATAGCTAGCTTACCCCTTGTTTTGTTTTGTGGTTGTTTCCTTTAAAACTGTGATGATCGTGTGTAATTTACACGGGAGCAGATGAAGTTGCAAGTAGTAGAGCTCCTCAGTGAGTGGTTGGACAAGGAGATTGCCTGTTCTTATGCTGTATTTTGTTTTATTGGAAACACTGGATGATTATGTATTAAAATTCCCTAGAGAAGGGATATTATTTTGAAATACATTGTATGGGGTGGATGTATCTTATAATATATATACATATGTTAATTTTGATAATCTTTTATTTCAATGTTATTTCATATTATATATGTATGAGTGGATGATAAGGGGCGTTACAATATTAATATTAACAATATTAATATAATATTAATAATATTAATAATAAACAATATTAATAATATTAACAATATTAATAATAAATAATATTAATAATAAATAATTAATAATATTAATAATTAATAATATTAATATAATAATATTAATATTAATAATTAATAAAACAATATTAATAATATTAACAATATTAAGATAATAATATTAATAAAATATCTTCCTCTATTAATCCTATTCATAATCCATAATCTTAAATCTTAAATTTCATCCTCTTCCCTCTTCCATCTTCCAAATATTCAATCTTAACTATGAATACTCTTCAATCTTCCTCTTAATCCTATTACATTTAAATCTTCCTCCTCTTAACCTCTTCCCTCTTCCTCCTCTTCCCTCTTCCTCCCATTAATCCCCTCCTCTTCCTCCTCTTACTAATCCTAATATTCCTCCTATTAATACTCTTCCTCCTATTCCTCCTATTAATCCTCTTCCTCCTCTTCCTAATCTTCCTAATATTCCTAATATTAATCCTATTAATAATATTAATAATATTAATAATATTAATAATATTAATAATATTAATAATATTAAATATTAATAATATTAATAATAATAATTATAATAAAAATCATAATATTGTAAAAGAATTTGTTTGGTGTAGTGGTTAAAGATTTTTTTGTTACTAAAGAAACCTGGCTTCGATTCCCACCTGCTGCAGATTTTGTTTTGTCTATTATTTACATTTACATACGGATTTTTCCGTATGTAAACCCAATGTACATTACATACGGAAAAAAATCCGTATGTAATATCTATTTATATACGGAAAAAAATCCGTATGTAATGATAATTTTACATATGGAAAAAAATCCGTATGTAATGATAATTTTACATATGGAAAAAATCCGTATGTAATTTCAATTTTTCTTGTAGTGAAATACATGGAGTAAGGCACCCTATTTATAGAAATGGGGTGCCTTGGTGGGCAAGAAGCGCAAGGGTAGGGTGGTAAATGAGTGAGGGGGCTACCTTTAGGGTTTGACTAAGTCAATCCCGCCTCTTAGGCTTGTCCTTCTAGAAACTAGGTCAAAAAACCTTCTTAAAGGGCTAGAAACAAGCTAAAATAATAACTATACCCCCCTATTATGTTATAGGCACCTATTCTAGCCTATATTTGCTATTTGGACCCGTAAAGTGAGCCTAATTATTTACAACATATTTGTGTCTTATAAGAATACCAAAAGGAAGAATAGTTGGTGTGCTGCTTTATGCCCAACTCCTCTTATGAGGTCCATGTGATCCTTGGTGGGATCTTGAATTTTTTGCTGAGATGACTGTTCACCTTGTGTTTTGTCTTTTGCTTCCTTGGTCATCTTCGTAGCTACTTGGGTTGTATCAAGAACGATTTAAACTTGATTTCTCTTTCGGTGCGTGCGACTTTCTTTTATAATATAATTAGAAGAAGGATTAGTAGCCATGACATAATGTTGATCATTGTGTAATACAAGTTACTTGGGGGTAGGCACTAATCTAAAATCAATGTAGAAAAAAAAATTTATTACTAAAGAATAAAATAAATAAATTAGAGCATTTGAGAGATGTTTCAATATTTATACAAAAAATAGTTAGGTTATATCTCATGTCTTTCTTATAGTTGTCCATACAATAAGTCATTACACCAACCAAAACTACCTACCTATTATTGTTAAGTCAGTGGACGAATCAATACCCAATCGATGATTTTTATGATACAAGCGTCTATATGTTTTGATGATAATAAAGACTATAAAGTGTGTTGTGATATGAAAAAGCTCTCTCATGTGCAGTAAAGTTAAAACAAAAATAATAGAGCGATGAGCAAGATTCACTTGATGAAAAATAATAAGAAAAGACAAGACTCAATAAATGATACAACAATAGGGAAGTCTGTTAGACGAACCAAAAACACATGTTCTTATCATCAGACGATCTAGCCCTCGTGTCTATGTTACATAAATATTCTAATTGACTAAGTTATTCAAATAAAACTTTGGAAATAAAAGAAGTTGTGCATATAAGAACAATTAGATGAAAAAACACACATCAAACAAAATTTTGGTTAGACAAAGAATGTATCAGACAAAGCTCGTAAAGAGTCACATCAAACGATCCAAGTATTGATGAACTTATTAAAAGATCATATTAAACGAACCACTTGGGGAACACAAGGCAGATGCACATGTTTACAAGCATCAGAAACACGCTGCAGATTACACGAATTAGACGATACAAGCATAGTCAATGCGTCAAACAAACCACTGCGTCAGGGAAGTGTCCATATTAACCTTCTTATTATTTGAATGATTTATAACACTGCCCATTTGATTATAAATCTTATTTGATATTCAAGAGTTTTATTTTTTAAGTAAGATTATTGGGATTAAATTATTATGGAAAGAATTTAAACAATATTGCACGTAAAAGTTTTTGAAAAATAGAGCATGAATATTTTCTATATCAAAGAATTTTTCGAAATATATTTTAATGATACTATCCAGGTTAAATATAATTATGCTTCAATGTCCTGATTTATTATTAACTAGGAAACAATTTAAAAATGTTTTAAATGTGAGATATCCAAAAATAGAAAAAATTGATAAATCATAGATATTCTAAGATACTGTTTAAGTGATACCCATGAATTAAATTGTAAATTATAATGTTCACTAATACTTATTTTGTTCCCATAAATTATCTAAGGGACTTAAAGACGCATATAGAGTTGAAAGTCAAAGTTTCCTTTCACAGCATCTAATAGAAAAATGATAAAGTTGATAACCGAGATTTACACTGATCAAGAGTGAAACAAGAAGAGGATTTAAACAAAGGAATATCAAGCGAAAATATCTGAAGATTTTACAAGAGAAGAAACTGCATTAAAGATGCACATTTGAATTTTAATATTTTAGCGTCTAATACGAAAGAGAAGATGAACAATACAAAATAAAAAATATCCGAGTTTAGAGACAAGCCTTAACAGACAAAGTTCATATATATGGAGAAAGTATATGAAAATCAAATACATGTCAAAGATGCAAATATCTCATCAAAGCCAACATTTCCATATTGAACATCTAGCACGTGGAAGAACATGCAATAATGGAGAAGAAGAAATTGAGTCAGAAAGTAATTAGAGCTTCAATGCTCAAATCAAATACTGATAAAGAAACATTTTGAAATGTTTATGAAGACTTGAGAACGTGCAAATCACTTTAGAGCATAAGTTTCCATATCCAACGTCTAGTGCATTGAAGAGAAAAAAGAACGTGGCAGATTAAGCCGATACTCAAATAATGAAGATTAAAGTGCCAACATTCATATTAGAGGAAGATAAAGAATTATGAAAATCCTTACACACGAAGATCAATCAGAGCAATAGTTTCCTTATCAAGCGTCTAACTGTTACATGAAGATTGAATAACCCTAAAGCTATAAGGTTCACAGTTAAGAATTTTATATAAAGACCTAAAGGGTGAAGAACACAACAACGAAGTACATACAAATGATATTCAAAAAAATTTAGTTGTACAAAAAAGTCCTTTTTAGTTGCGTCTAGATTTTAGCCTAGAGTTTCATATCTACTAGAAAAGAGAAACCTGTGAGAATTTTAGGTTTTGAACGTAACCATTGTAAATTCTTCACTACTGTGAAGTATACCCTTCGAGCTTTCATTTTTCTCTTTAAACGAGAGTTTTCTCATTGTATTGAGAGGTCCTTGATCTTAGAGGGAGATTAGGACGTTATATAGGGAGAGGTTAAAATACTTGGTGTACCTAGAGATGTTAGAATACTTGGAGAACTTGTAGAGGTTGAGAATACTTGAAGAAATTGTGGAGGTTAAGAATACTAAGAACTTGCAGAGGTTGAGAATACTAGGAGAACCTGCAGAGGTTGAGAATATTTGGTGAACCTGTAGAGGTTAAGAATACTTGGTGAACCTGAAGAGATTAGGAATACTTGTGTAATATGAAGAGATGTAAGAATATTGTGATAGTGAACAACTCTTGAATTGCTAGCTCAATGAGACTGGATGTTGCCCTTGTTAATGGGTGAACTAGTATAAATTTTGGTGCATCTTTTTCTCTCTATACTCCTTGGTTGATTACTATCTTGATTGCTAATATTCCACGAATTGATTTTGGGCTCCATTGAACCCCCCACTTCTAGAGCCAATTGAACATTCAATTATATGATACAAAAGTAATACAACATATTGACATATTCCTACTAGACAACAAAGCAGCAACTCCTTGATTCACACTATTCAAGGCATTGACCATGTTACTAAATTCAATTGATCTTGTTCTCATTGCATGAGATCTGCATTTTTCGAAACACAATAATAGTTTGTACTACTCTCCCTTCACAATTAACAAATAAGAAATCAAATTGACATATACATATCAAATTGTAGGGTGATGACATAGTTAGCAGATGCATTTGTTCTTGTAGACATGTATAACTCAACACCCTAGTTGATGCTCATCCAATTTAGAAGGTTATTTTTTTTATATCCTTGTTAGCCGATTTAGGCCTCATTAAACATCTTCTTTTGTTGTCGTGGCCTATGTTCAGGTCTTGAACTAGTACTCGCTTTCCATCACACTTACTTACACAAAAAACTACAATTTTCCAAACACCAAATCGCCAACCCATGCATCTTGTCTAACCTCCCTTTTGGAGTTACAATTTTGATCCCCCTTCTACTCAAACCTAGTCATACCATAATCTTTCATCTTTATACCATTATTTTCAACCATCTCACAAAAACTTCAAGAAAAGTATAAGGCATAAACACCAGCCAGAGAAAGATAATTTTTCTTTAGGTATCTTGTTTATTATCCACCCCAATATTTTAATTGTGCCAGTGTGAATATCTCAATAGAATCTGTAACACCATCTTTAAAAATTTTATTATTTTTATGGCTCCAAATGACCCAAATCACAATAATCCACATTCCTCTCTACACAATGTTTTGATTCCTATAACCCATAAAATATAATTGAATGAAGTGTTGCTTTTCCTTATAATGATGTACATTACTAAATTCAATCCACCTATTACAACTATTCCATACCCCCTAGAGGTTTTACATGTAAAAAACAAGTGATTAATACTTTCATTGTCTAATTCACACATAAGGCATGGCTTATTTTCTATCCTAATCCCCCCAATAAGTAACTTGTCTTTTGTAGATATTTTTGTATATCATAACTTTCCATGCAAAGAACAAAGTTGATGGAAGAATATTTACATTCTAGAATGCCTTAAAAACCTGACTATCCTTCCATTCATGGAATCTAGAAATATTTAATATGTGGAGCATATAGTATTAGTTTTAGCATCCTTCCCTTTCTCTTTATCCAATTTATCCTTACTCATTTTTTTACCAACAATATAGTTAATCATTAAGTCAAAGTGACCCACTTCCTAATCGTACCATATCCTTCTCCATGTAGATTCCATACCCATGTGGATTTTTTCCAACTTCCTAACTCTCACACATACGCATGATTGTTAATGTGATTGGCATAGATTGTAGGGTACTTTTCAACTAGAGATTCCTCCCCCACCCACATATCATGCCAAAAACAAATTATCTTCCCATTTAACAATTCCCACTCAACACTTTGTTCAAACCAATTTTCATGCTCTTCCCTACTAGTTACACTTCTAATGTTCTTTATGTGCGTTCTCTACCAACATATCGTCTTGTTAGATATTTTATGGAGTTCAATCTCATTCTCTTGTACTACTGTATCTATGCGTGTTGGATTAAAATAGCTAGACTCTATATAATTTTATGTGTTTTGACCTTACTTGTAGTAGCTTACTGGATGGTGGTAGAGAGGTTGTGAGCTTCATCGATTTTTTGTTTTGGGTTAGTGTGCTAGGGGGATGGTGATACAAACCAACTCCACAAGCAGATGATCAAGGACCCGAAGCACACTTCACACCTAGGTCAGTCATCTATAATAAAAGACAAGGTTCCACCAGGCCTTAGAGGAGTCTCAACAGAAGAAGGCCTGGACATGGACCAGTGCATCATTTGTTTTTCCTTATACTATTTTTAAGACAACATTAAATTGTAATCAAATGGACTCACTTTGGCTCAAGTAAAATAACCTAGCTTAAGGCTTTTAGAAAACCTAGCTTCTAGAAAACTTTCTTCCTTCCATGACTGCCCCTTTTCCTGTTTTACCCTAGTTTATAGAAGGTTTCCTCTAGCTTGGGCGACACACTAGGATGACCTACCTTTTAGAAGGTTTCTCTTCATTGCTGCCCCTTCTCTTCGCTCTTGTTCTCCAAGGCACTCTCTCCTATAAATACGGTGCCTTGCCTCATTGTAAAACACATTGAATATTGAAGTAAAGAAACTCTATCACAGTATTTCCCTGAGTGTCTCTAAATTCTTATGAGTCTTATCTTGAGCAAAGTGTGCTTCAAGTGGTGACTCACTCCTCACTTATCTTGGAGCTCTCTCCCTCAAGTAGCGTGACTCTACCTCCATTTCTCTCCATTTTTCCTAAGCTTTCTATACCCCATCTTACTCTTTATTTCTGCAATTATCTTCATCTTCTTTTGTTCCTTATTGCTTTACTCATTCCACCATCATGCGTTCCTTTACTTGTTCCTTTTATTCCTTTTAAATTCGGTCTTTACTTTTCCTTTGTCTTATTTTAATTCCGTATTCATCATCATCGTCGTCATCATCATCTTAATTGTGTTTTTTCTATTAGCTCTTTTGAAGAGAACCTTCACACGTACTTAACCACTTGGTTAAGTTTGTGTTCAAGGGCAATCTTTACTGAGTCTCACCATATCTTGAAAAATAAAAAATCTTAATCCAAGTAAAAACCTCTAAAAATGTGCAATCTTAAAAAGAACTCACATCAAATGGGAAAATGGTACCTAATACACTAATTCTTTTTTTATAAGGGTTGAAACATTCCTGAAATAATTCTTTTTATTCTATTTATTTTTTGCTAATAAAAAATGAAGCTATGGAATTGTCTTTTTTTCTCTCGTGTTTTTGGCAAGTTATGGACACTTTGACATGTGGAGAGTCTTCCAAAAGTGGGGGAGGGTGCATGAAGTGTTTATCTCCAAGAGATTAAACTAGAGGAATTAGATGTACATGTTCCTAAGGTTTTTCGGCATAAAAATGTGTTTGAGTTGGAGAATTCACTCGTAAAATAAGAATTTCTCCTAATTGGAAAGTTTTTCTCGTCTAATTTAGATCATTACGGATTGAAAGTTAGACATAACCTAAAAATAAAATAAAATTATAATATAAACAAAATGTAAATCTTATTTTATAAAATTAACTTTATGAAATTAAATTAAATTAACATTTATTTTTATTATTGTTAACCACCTTTTCTGCATATGTGAAACTAGCTTTTCTTGATCTAAATGTACATTGAAAAGTTTAGTAAATATATGCTTAAAAATACTATACTAAAAAAAAATTCTTAAATAAAAACTAATTTTAAAGATCAAAATAATTAATTATTATTTGACTAAATTAAAGACCATTTTATAAACTAAAAAAATTATTTATATCTAAAGTAGTTTCTATTATTAATAGCAATTTATAAAATAATTTATAAATGATATCTAATCATTAGTGTAAGGATCTAGAAATTTATTTGGAATAGAAGTGGTGTAATAGAAAATTCATAGTGGTCAGACCTCGGACGTCGTCCAAGGTCTGAGGGCGGCATGGTAGAGATCGGTCGGTTGGGTCATAGTGGGTTCCAGGAAATCACATGCATGCGAAACTCTATGCTGGGGCATAAGAGATTGTCCTTAGTGTTGCATGCATTGGCGCGCGAGGAGTTGGTACCGACCTGTCCTCGGGCAGGAGAAGCTACCAACGTCACCGAGTCATGTGGGAGTGATACCACAGACTTAGAGTAATGGGAGGACGAGCCCTCAGCTGGGTGTGACGATGTGACATCGGTGACCAGAGTGAGGCGATGTGTCCTCGTCACACACAAGGGCGATGAGAGATCGCCAGGAGGAGAGACACATCGGTCGTCTTCCAGGATTAGGCATCGGTCGTCTGCCAGGGTAAGAGACACATCGCTCATCGGTGGATGGTCATCGCGCGAGGTCGTGTTTCACACAGATAAGGTGGGGCCCAGGCTCCCAGCATGAGCGTTCTGCATGCGCGACACGTAGTCAGTAAGAGTGCTTCAGAACAGTTGGCACCAGAGAGTTGGTATGGAATGTGACCCAGAGTTAGTGTGCGTAGAGACCCACGTGGCCATCCTGTTAAAGGAAACCCACACGCAAGGTTGCTCAGAGAGTGGGTGATGGCCGTGAAGGCTACAGAGTCGTTCGACCATAATAGCTGAGGGAATAAGCTCATTTCGTTCCCCTTCTCCTTTCTCCTCCTTCTCTCAACGTCACGGACGCCTCCCTCACTAGTTTGACGACGACGACTACCACTGGACTGTGGCGTTTTTCTCTGCAAGTTTTCTGATCAGGACGCTAAAATAGAGTAAGTCGTTTTACTCTGTTTTTCGAGTCGATTCTGAACTTGAGAGGGTTGCTTCTGCATAGGCGTTGCATGCGACTCTCTTAGCTTCAGAAATAGTCTCTGTTAACGTAGAAAATGAGTAGTATAGTCAGTTTTGTAATTAAGGCTCCATGGTGCAGGTTAGGACATCTTTAAGTTTCGGTGGGTTTGGAGCTCTTAGTGAGTTTTTACGCAAGTCTAGGTAAGGGAAGCTAGATTTATTTTCAATAAACCTTAAGCTAGAAGATTCTGATGTTGGGGTGACGTGGTCGCCGGTTTCAAACTTTCTTGCACGATGCTCTGTTTTATGTGTGGATCGGAATTTGTTTGAGCTTGAAAATGTGATACTTTAAATATGGTAGATGCTGTGAAATGCATATGATCTTCTAAATCTTGAACTTTAGTATGATTTGGATTGTTTAGAAACGGTGTAAAAATATGTATGATTGACTGGTTCAAATTGTGTGTTGTATGATATCTGGAGTAATGTGAAAAGTGGGATCAAGGCATAGTATTTTCAGGAAAGAAAATACCGTGTAAGATCGTGTAGAGTGTGCATTGACCGGTGATTTGTCTAGAAGGAGATATCTTGACTCTCCTGATATAATGGAATCATATAGATGAAATTATTCAGGCGTTGAGAGTTGAAGGAGGTTCATATGTATGAGTAAGTTGTTTGAAAGATAACTAACTTGACCTGTTGTATGGATTAACCCTGTCATACTAGGAGAGTGATGATATTGAGATTGAGATTATTTTTATGCGCATAGCTGTGTGGATTTCACAGCGACCCTGTGTGGATTTCACAGTGGTGTAGTATGACAGGTGCAGATCTCTGAGTCTAGTCAATGCACGAGTCTTCCGGAAGTAGAGTCAAGTGTCTACGTGTTGTGCGTCAGTGGAAATTCTGACGTGAGAAAGATGAATATTGAAATTATTGGTAGACACTTGATGGTTATGTGAAATGATAGACACGTGATGAAGTTATGAAATTGTGAATATTGCTGATTACGTGGATGTGAAATTTTGAAGTGTGTGAAGTGAAAAATGATGGTTTATGATGATATCAAGTTTCATATTTGAAGTTTTTAAAATAGTTAGCTTACCCTTGTGTTTTGTTTTGTGGTTGTTTTCTTTAAAACTGTGATGATCGTGTATAATTTACACGGGAGCAGATGATGTTGCAGGTAGTAGAGCTCCTCAGTGAGCATTTTGGAGGAAGGGATCGTCTGTCTTGAATGCTGTATTTTGTTTTATTTTGAAAACTCCTGATGGAGATGTATTAAAATTCCCTAGAAAAGGGATGTTATTTTGAGATACAATGTATGGAATGGATGAATTATATTATATATACCTATGTAAATTTTTGATATTATTGTTTTACCTTTATTTTATTACATAAAAATGAATAAGATATTGAGGGGCGTTACAATTAGCTATGAAAGTTATAACTAATTACTACTTTATATTTTAAATTAGTCTTTTAGAGACTAATTTAAATTAAAAAATATTAGTAACTAAAATCTTGATAGCTAATTTAGATATCAATTTTAAAAAAAAATTATACTTTTTTATTTAATAATCGAAATTATTTTAGATATCGATAATTTTTTAATCTTTAAAATAATATTTAATTTAATTAATATTGTGATTAATTATGTTTTATCTTTAAATTTAAAATTCTCATATCTTTGATTAGAGATTTTTTTCCCCACAACCCCGTCTCCTTCTTTAAGCAATCTCCAAATCCATTTTTGTTTTTGTTAAAAAGGATAAGTTAAATAATTATAAAGCTTTTACTTTATGGCCTCTTAAGCTTTTTAGTATCTTTCAAAATTATTAAATAGTTCTAAATATCCACTGGCTCATGGTCCCATGAATATCTAAGTAATATAGTTAAGTTTTAAAACTTAAAATAAAATAATTAATAATATTTTATTACATGTCACATAAATATGAAGATCATACTGATAGTTTGGAATTACCTAATAATTTAACTTTTCCTCCATTCGTACTGAAGAAGAAAAAAATGAAGGAACTTAACTAGCGGGTGGATTTTAAAGGAGGACTTTGTTTTGGGTTTATGTGGATTAGAATTGTGTAACTATTATATTAAATTTTAGATTATTAGTATTAATTATATAAATGTTGTTTGAGTTAACAATGTGAATGGGTTTAGGAAAATTGTATTTTTGCAAAATTAATCTTTTCGTATTAGAGACTAAGATTTAACTTTTGTTGTTCTATGTTGGAATAATTTTAAAAAATTTAAATCCTATATGAACCTTATCTTTTTTTTAAATCTATCCCTTTTAAATTGAATAAAATAATCTAGGAATTTTCTTATTATAACATGTTAGAAATTGACAAAATTAGTGAGCTAGACCTAATTGATGAAAGGGGAGGCGACGTGATGAGGAAGGAGAGGAAAGATTTATTTGGTGATATGAAAAATGTTATCTATACACAAGAATCTTTAGATAAGCAAAAAAGCTAGGAATAAGTGGATTAATCTAGGAGATTCAAATTCTATGTACTTTCATTCTGTTATGAATTGGAGGAAAATGAGAAATAGTGGTAAAGGAATAAATATGAACGGGGTATGGTCCGAAGAACCCAAGATTCTGAAGGACTAGGTAAAAATGTATTTTTGAAAAAGCCTTTTTGGAGAAAGATTTTTGTAGAGTTAAGTTGGATGGTGTATCTTTTAAATTTCTATCCCTAATTCAGGTTTAGTAGTTGAGTTCTTTGAGAGGAAAGTTTTGGAGGTTGTTCGTGAATGTGAGGGAAGCAAGAGTCCTAGTCCTGATGGGTTTAATTTTAGTTTTATTAGAAATAATTGGAATATTTTTAAGCCCGATATCATGTCAGTTGTCAATGAGTTTTATGGGATTGGTCATTGGCCTAGATGGAGTAATGTGTCTTTTACTAACCTGATTCCTAAAATGGAAAATCGTTAAGACCTGAGTGAGTATAGATCGATATTTTTGGTTGGTTGTATTTATAAAATCATTGCTAAGGTGTTGGCGGGAAGGATTAAGAAAGTTCTTAAGGACATTATAAATGAGACTCGGTTAGCTTTTCTTGTAGGAAGAAACTTGTTAGATAGCATGTTGGTTGAAAATAAGGTTATGGATGTGGTCAAAAAGAAAAACAAGCTTTGTCTTAATAGGAAAATGGATTATGAGAAGACTTATGATTCTGTTATTTGGGAATTTCTGTTTTATATGCAGGTTAGGATTTGATGTAAAATGGATGAATTGGATTAAAGGATTTTTAGCTTAAGTTTCAGTGTCTGTGCTTATGAATGACAGTCCCACAATTGATTTTAAACCACAAAAAGGACTTAGGTAGGGGGATCCTTTGACACCTTTTTTGTTTCTTATTGTGGTTGAAAGGTTAGTGGGTCTAGTTAGGCAAGCAGTAATGAGTCAAAAACTACATGGGGTAAAAATAGGCAAAGATGAAATAGATGTTTACTTGCTTCAATATGTAGATGATAGTCTCTTTATATGTGAGGATAAAATCCAAAATGTAATGTCTATTAAGTGTATTTTAAGACTCTTTGAACTTGCTTCTTGTTTAAAAGTGAACTTTCACAAAAGTAAGTTGGGGAGTGTAAGGGTCACAAGTCAAATGGTTGATAGATATGCTACGATTTTAAACTGCCATAATATGTCCTTGCCTTTCAATTACTTAGGAATTCCAATTGGGGGGAACCAAAGAAGGATGGAATTGTGGGAACCTGTGTTAGGTAATATTTGTAAGAGGCCGAGTACATGGAAAGGTAGATTTATATCCTTTGCAGGGAGGGTTAGTTTGATAAAATCACTGATATATGCTTTTCCCTTGTTATTCTTATCCGTTTTCAAGGCAACAAAAAAGGTGTTGCAACATATTAGAAAAGTACAACAAAAATATTTTTGGGGTTAGGGTCATATGGTAGGAAATACATTGGATCAGCTGCATGAAAATATGTAGGCCATAAGAAGAGGGTGGTTTGGGGTAAAAGATATAGAGAGTTTCAATATGGCTTTACTTGAAAAATGGAAATGGAGACTCATGCATGAACAATTGGGATTGTGGAAAGAAATCTTAGTGTTTAAGTATGGGGAGTGGTCAGAGCTTAATAAAGGTGTTAGAAGTATTACTGACTCTGCATGGTGGGTGGACATAAAAAAGGCGTGTGGAGAGGGGATTAATGTTAATTACTTTGATAATAATATTAGTTGAATGGTCGATAACAGATCAAGGTTTGGGTTTTGGGAGGATAGATGGAATGGGGAAGATTTGCTAATAATAAGGTATCCAAGGTTATTTAATAACAGTGTTTGTAAGCATGGTAAAATTGGTGAAATGAGGGTTTGGGACAATGGTAGGTGAATTTGGAAGTGAGGTTGGAGGAGATAATGGTTTCAACAGGAACAACCATTAGTTAGAAATTTTTTACAAGAATTGGAAAATCTTAAAATTTCTATAGATGTGAGTGATAATTGGAAGAGGAAAAGAGAGCTTCAAAGGCATTATACTGTTAAATCTTCTTATGAAAATATAAATAAAAAAAGATAGGGAGGATATATCAGGTTGTTATTCAATCATTTGAAAATTAAAAAGTGAAACCTAAAGCTGCCCATTTTTTTTGGAGAATGAGTTTGAATAGGGTAGCCACAAGGGACAATCTTAAGAAAAGAGCTTTACCTATAGCCTATGATTGTTGTGTTATGTGTAGGGATGAAGAGGAATTAATCTACTATTCACTTGTTTTTTGAATGCAAAGTTGCCAGTTACATTTAGGATAGATGTAATAAATGGACTGAAGAATTTAGTGTGTCACATAACCAGGTAGAATAAAACTTTTATCATTTTAGAATGAGTAACTTAAACACAACCAAAAACTTGATATGGAAAGTCATGCGGGTGACAATGGTGAGGAGTATTTGGGAACAAAGGAATAAGGTGATATTTGATAATGAATTAATAGATGAAGAGGAAATTTTTGGAGGAACACAAATGAGAGCTTGGGTATGTATACCAAACAAAATTTGAAAGGCTGTTTTTTCATATTCAGACTAGTGCATATGTCCTAGAACATGTATCTATAGTATCAAAAGTTAGTTTTTTGGTGGGCAATCAAATGCGGGAGTTTTGGGTTTAGAAGCTTAATGATTAACAAGGTGCACTCTCTTGCTAGATATCTTCTTTTCGCTACATGTACACTATTTTGCAGGGTGGAAGGGTTTTTGTCCAATTCTCATCTTGCTGGAAACTCTATATGTAATATTGTCTAAGAAATGAAATTTTGTTGAAGTAGAGAGGCACAATGTGAGGTGGAGACAAGTCAACAATATTTGAGTCCATATATGTTGAAAGGCGCATGGGTGAATATGAAGATCTAGCCAAAGTCTTGGAAGTGGTAGTAAGGGGAAGCTTAAAATATATAAAGAGTCAAGTTTGAATGTTTGGTAGGTCATGTGTTAAGAAATTTCAGGACTATTTATAAAATTGTCAATATCTTGATGTTTTGATGTAGTTGTGTCAATTTGGAACGAGGTGATATATATATATATATATATATATATATATATATATATATATATATATATATATATATATATATATATATATATATATATATATATATATATATATATATATATATATATATATATATATATATATACCAATCAAATATTTTCATTTATTATTTTTTTTATAAAAAATATTAATAATTGAAAGAAAAAATTAAAGTGGTAAATATGTATGTTTATCTTTATTTTTATTAAGATGATAAAATGGGGAGCCGCTTTTAACTATTGGTGCACCAAAAATGGAGTAGAATGGAATCACCTACCATACTTAAATGTGGTAAAACTCCCTACCCGTTTTGCCACAGACTCGACTGGTAGGCTAGCTTACCAATTTTTTATACTTTTGTTTTCTATTTATAATATATCTATACATATATTTAAAATATTTTTAAAGTCTTTAATTGATTAATTAATGTTTTTAATTGGATAAATTAAAAGAATTATTATTTTTATGTTAAATTGTTTTATCACAATATATTTCAAACTTAAGTTGTAAGTATCAATGATTTAATTTAAAATATTATTATAAATTTATATCTTTTGAATAATATAATAAAAAAATAATCTTTTAAATTATTTTTTAGAAATAGTAAAATAAGTGACAAATTAGTCAGAACAGGTTAGAATAGGTTTTCTGAAAATATCAACCTGTCTGTCAAATTAGTGGCAATCTGACAACCTAATCCTTCTTTTAAAAGGTTTTTTTTTAGATGTTTAGTCCATATTCTAAGGATATTTTTCCAATTCTTGTCATGTTTTGAACATGTTTTTTTAGGTGTTTTGTTCTCGATAATTCTTTAATATAATGCACAACAAAGTAATTTGACAACTTTTAAAAATCAAATATAAACTGTGTCTCCTTTTCACTTATAAGCTAGTTTTCTTTTTTAATTTGAGCTCCTAATTTTAGTTAACAAGCTTCAACTATGTTTTAAGTTTTTAATTAGCTTATTAACTACTATCCTACCAGAATCTCAACGTTTATTTTATCAAGTAGTTAATGAGTTGGTATGGTTTACAAGTTTCAACTAAGTTTTAAGCTTTCAATTAGCTTATTAATTAGTATTCTTACTAGATTTTTTTATTTTATTTTATCAAGAGGTGAAGTTTTGATGTTTATGAACCAAAGTATAGAAAATTATGGAAAGAATTTTATGCTAATGAAATATGAGTAAAAGCTTAATGAAAGTTTATTTGATATTTTGCTAGTAAGATAAATAAAAAAAATACTTAATTTAATCTAGTGAACTATCAAGGTGTCACACATCGTCAAATTTTGCATAATGATATTTAACATGAAAATTTTATAAAAAAAAATATAAAGAATATAAGAGAGCAAATATAAATTAAAGTTATGAAGTTATGTTTTTGTGTAGTGAATATGTTATTATATGAGCATGATAAATAAAAAAACAATAAGTTGTTAGGCTTTACCTTTTATATGATGATTATTTACAATATATTTGAATAATATTTTTATCATCTTATATACAGGTAGGTATAAAATACTTCAAGCTCAAAATCAGAGTAAAATATGTGGTTAAGTAGGTGGATGTTTTTTTTTATTATTATGCAGATGAGAGAGTTTTGGTAAGCTTTAAAAATACTTTGAGATATAACTCAATGTGAAACTTAAGGCTCATTAGATATATGTGAATGAAATGTAATGATAGTAGTATTTTTATTTGAGTTTGTTGAATGATTTTTAAAAGAATGCAAATAAGAGTTTATTTAATGTTATGAGAATATTTATTTATGTTTTTTTTCCTATAATTCGAAAATAAATCTTAATGATTTTCAAGAGCATTTTGTGTATGTTTTTGCTACAACTCTAGCATAGCTTTTAATGCAATTTTTTTAAAACCAATACATAGTCTTACATGTTTTTCGAGAGTAGTTTGCTTGTATTTTTTTTATAACTCAATGCTTAATTTCTAATGTTTTAAAAAAACATTTTATTTATGTTTTTTTCTCTATAAATTGATGTGTAATCTTTAATGTTATTTTAGAATATTTTGATTATATATATTTTTTCAATAAATCTACACATTTTTTTAATTATTTTTTTTTAGAGCATTTCATAACTTTGACACTTAAATGTTTTATGAGAAATTTTTTTTATGTTTTTCTACCACTCAAAACATAGATTTTGACATAATAATTTACAAGAACATTGAAATAGATTTTGACAAAATAATTTACAAAAAATTGAAGTGACATGAAAGTTATAAAATAGGAGAGGGTTGAATAGGACTCTTAAAATTTTTTGCAAAGTGTTTTAAAAAACAAATATGAGTTAATGATCTATAGGCAACATCTACTCGTTCAAAAATGTTTTCAAAAAGATTTTCACAAAAATTCTGTAAGCATATTTAAGAAGGCAATATAAACTTGTGATAGAAAGTATAATAGAATTTTTTATATTGGTTGACTAAATTTGAGTTACATCTAGTTCCCTTTTAACAAAATATTAAAGGTCATACTATAATTGTATATTACAAAAGTATTCTTAACATCACCTCTGAAATATATGATTGCACAAAGTCACTTTTGAGTATATCTTTATCTTCTCCTGAGCTAAAGAACACAAATGTTAGATATTAAGTTACTTTTGACTTTACAAGTATTGTTCAAACTAACACTCTTGACTATACAAACAAAGAAAACTTTCACATACAAGGATTCAACCCTTGAATATGGGATATATAATTTAAGTATTCCTTTCTTAGGTAACTTTAAAAAGCAAAAGCTTTACAAATATTTCCCACTCATGTATTGTCCAATAAGATGGTCTTAAAACCTTTTTTATACAAATTTGAACTTAGGATCATGTAAATCCTCTTGCATGCAAGAACATACATCATTTGTTCATCCTTTTTACATGGGAGGACTCAACTACATATAGGCCTTACAAGGTTATTGTTGCTAGATGACATGTTGATCTTTTGTTGTTGAGTAAGTGCTTTTTACAAAGGGTTTCTTTTAAGAAAATATCACTCAGGGTAGATTCAACTATATTTGTTGCCAAGATGATCGGACATGACTCATGAGCTTCTTAATCATCACCTTAAAGAGATTCAAAACAATTTTGCAAAGCCAAATCACGAGAAACAGTTTTACAAGTAACCTATTTGATAGCAACAAATGCAAATTTGAGTTGATAGGATCCTTCAAGAGGTATCAAATTATCAGTAGGCAAGGATTCCTTTTTTTGTACAAATCATCTTATTCATGAACACTCTCCAAGAAAAGCATATCAACAAAAATATCAACATGAGATTCTGACTCAACCTCTATATCATTAACTGCAACAACAGAGTTATCAATAATAGATAAATCTTTGATAAATTTCTTTAGCTTTTGACCTACAAGAGATCCAACCTAGACTTGGCCATTAAAAAACTTCAACAAAAGTATCCTGATCAATTGTAGGTTCCTCCATCCCAACAACAACAATAGAAAAATATGTCTTATAAACAACATAATTATTTGATTTCTACATTAGAAAGATCTGTATTTTTTCCAACAATGGCAACAACATAAATTTAAGCTAACATTATATGTGTTGTACTCAATCTTCTATGTGTAAATTAACTTTATTTTTTAACATCATTTTCTCATATTGGCGTAACCATTTTCAACATTTATGTACAAGTTATATTATTGTGTCCTTATCTTTTTCGAAAGAAGTGTAGTCAACTTTTCTAAAATATGAATGTTTGATGAATTTAAAAGAATTTGTGTTTTGTATGTTACACATCTTGCTTTAAGCTTCGTATCTCTTCATATGTCTTATAATGTTTGCTTGAAGTATATACACGATTGGACAACCTTGTGGAATGATTGATGAAGTATACTTTGGTAAATAATCTTTTTTCCTACTCACACACTAGTTGAAAGAGTCAGGACATCGAAATTCAATATAGCATCAGAAGTTCAAGTCTTATCATGCTAGACTAGATATTTAGGACTAGACTGTCAAAACTATATTATATTGTCTAAATAAATTTGAATGATCAGGAAGTTTGATAACTAGTTTTTTGAAATAGAGTTATGTCTACTTTTCCTTTAGTAAGTCCATTCTTTTTGTTAAAAATAAGCACAATCCATCTTATCAAGTTCTAGGAATTACTTCTAACAATAAATAGCTTTGTTAAGTATAAAAACATGATTGGGAAACATAGTACTCTCAAACTTAGGGGGTTAACAAATTGTCTTTCCTATTAATAGATTAAATTTTTTATAACTGAACCAACAAATGAAAAAACAACTGATTGATTTGTAAAACAACAGATTAAAAATTTCACACCAAATTGAACAGATATGCAGAAAATGAAAGCAGTGAGTAAGAAAGCTTTAAAACACTTAAAGATTTATACTGGTTCACTCAAAACTGAGCTACATCCAGTCTCATCTCACACTAAGATGGATTTCACTAAATCACAAGAATCTTTTACAAAAGATTTATCAAGAACAGCTCTTGAACCCTACAAGAACTAAAAAAAACACCTTGTAAAACACTATTATAGCAATGTTATGCTTTAGGAAACACTATCTTAGAAGCAAATCAACACAACCTTACAAAATATAAGTAATATGAAACAAATACACCTGTCTTGCAAACTCAAAAGACACAAACAGGGACCTCCAAACTACAACACTTTTATGAATTCTTTGATCTCAAGCTAGTGATGAAAATGATATCATAAAGAACTCATAAAGACTCAATAAATCTCCAAAAAAACAATTCACTCAGAACTTTCTCAAGCTTTGAAAACATTATGTATTTGTGCAGTGAAAAGTTATTCAAATCAGAATACAAACCCCTTTTTTATAGGCTTAAAACAGAAACAAAATTTAAAATCAATTTTAAGTCTGTTAAGAAAACTGTTGATCAAGAGTGATCAAGGCTTTGAAGAATCCAAGTCCAAGGTGTTTGATGGAAGGTTGTGTTGCTACTGTGTTTGGGTGGGGTCTGGGATAGATGTTTTATGTAATCCACTCCTTGTTTGAATCCAGATTTGATTGGATTTGAAAACCTTTTTAAAATGAAATGTTTTTCAACTAAGTGAAAAACAACTTGTTGTTTTATCGAATCAACCGGTTGTTTTGTTCTTAAAAGGTTTTGAAAAAGGTTAACATCTATTTGACTTGGTTGACTTAGCTGTCAAGCCAAATCAATCGGTTGTTTCGTGTTTTCAACCGATTCTTTCTTTGAAAATCCTAACAGAATTCAGTTTTGAATTGTAAATCTTTCTTAAATGGTTTCTAACTGAATGCGCTCCTGTTTTAAATGCTTTTAATCATTCCTTGGAGTATAAAAAGGTTGTTATATGCTCCTGGAATGTAAGAAATATTTTTGAGAAAACAAAGTGCAAATTTGATACCAAGTTTTCAAGATTCACTCAAGCTTTGGATTTTCAAGTGTGTGGAATAGGACTGGGGTGTAATTCTGATCTTTAAGCTTTGTAATTCCCAGGTGTATTCTATTCTCTTCATTCTTGATTACTGTATTTCTGTAATTGGGTGTAAGTGCAGAATCAGAGGGTGTTCTGATTTCTGTGGATTAGTTTGCCAAAAGGAGTGTGTTTCTTGAAGGGTTCAAGGTCACTCTTTTGGTAGTTTGTGTTGTAATCTGGTTTTGATTGCATAGTAGAAACCCATAAATTTCTGAGAACTGGATGTAGCTCTTGGTATAAGAGTGAACCAGTATATAAACTGCTTGTGTGCATTTCTCATACTTTGATCTCTTTTAAATTCTGTTATAAGTTATTTTAAGTTCTGTTGGTATAAACAACTCAATCGAAGAAACAACCAGTTGTTTTTCTATGTTTCATCTTAAAACAGTTTGTATTCTTGGTTAACTTGATTCCTTTGTCTGTAATTCTGCATTGAGTTTCATTAAACCTTCAAAGTTTGCGAAAATATTTCATAAACAATTCACCCCCCTCTTGTTTAAAGGCCATATTTTCTAACAAAAACAACAGGTTAAATGTGAAACAAGTTGATTTTTCTGAAAAACACTTAATTAGTTTGAAACAAATTTTAATAAAATGAAATAGTTAAAACTGAAAAATCTGGAAACAAAACAACTTCTAGAAGAAAACACATAAGAAAAATTTTAATCGATTATTTCTTCAAATAACCAATTGAAAAGTTGTACTTTTCAGGAAAAGAAAAATTTAAACCAATTGAAAACAATTTTAACCAATTGAAAAAGCTGCAGTGTTTCTGAAACAGAAGATTTAACAAGTTGACAACACTTCCAATTGATTGAAAAGCCTTTTAGTTGTTTAAAAGCAATTTATTCCTTTTGAAAAAGGCTTTGTGCTTTGACCATTCATCATAGGCTTGAGATAAGAGATAAATCAAGACACTAAACTAAGTTACCTAGACTCTCATGAGGCATCAAGTCTTCTCTTCAAGGCTCATGGCTTCATCAAACATATTTACTTGAGTAGCTTGAGATATCCAACAATCTCCCCCTATTTGATGGAGACAAATTGAACTTGTAAAAGGCTTAGCTGACACCTCTTTTCTTCAAATACTTGATGATAATGATATTGAACCACCACATGATGACGGTGAAAAAAATATAAACCAATCAACCTCAGATGATGAAGAAGATTAGTACAATGATAATGAAAATGATTCAAACTTTGATAACATTGGCGACTAATGTATATATCAATTGTTTCTAACATGTTATCATCACATTCACTTTAATACAAAATTTAGATGATCCACGTTGTTACTTTTTTGTAGGAAAAATGGTTAGCAATAGGGGTAGAGATGACTCTATCATCATATATGGCCATGTACATCATGTAGTTTCCACATCTATTCATCGTCATCTAGCCATAGAGCTAGGAAACATCCCTTATTTCAATGTGCCTCCAAGGTTTACTGCTTTTGTTGACGGTTATCAAAGTCTTCCACATTCTTCCACCCCCTCATAGTCCACCCCTCTTCTTTTACACCCTCTTCCTTAAGTGACTAACTCTCATTTAATTGGTCATCTTTGTTATCCATCACTTCACTTCCTCATATCCTTGGTGGGGAACACGTTGTACAACGTCCTAGCTTTAATCACTCACCATCTAGGTTATCACCCTATCATAGTGCTATGTCATCACCTCATGCCACCACAATTCCACTACTGCATCCCGTAATAGGTCCATTAGTGTAGTCACATTCTTCTTCGAGAGCCCATCACTCATGGGGCTTAGTAGTATAATACATTTTTTCTCACTCTCTCTTAAACCACTTTTTCTTCCTTAGTCCATACCACTCTTGCTTCGTCAGTCCATACCAACCCTGCTCCCCTGATCCACACTACTTATTATCCCCCAGCTGAGCCTATCCATGTTGCCTTAGTCCATCCCACTATTGCTGGTACAAACCACGATCTTCTTGATGAGGAAGTACATCTTGATGCTAATGGGGTGGTGATCATTCAACCAATGGGTAAATGGTAAGCAAACTTTCTTATTCATATTTCATTTCATGCTAAAAACTGAAATGCTTAAAATATTTATTTATACGTTATGTAGATGGACAATTAATCATCATATTATTGAGGTGATTGACCATGCAATAAGGTCACAGTTTAAAGGCACCTACGACCATTATGAAGCCATGAGTAAGGAGGCCCAACTTAGATGGTAGACTAAATTTAAGGTATATTTTATTATTAATTACAATGAATTATAATTTAGTCATGCTTTAATATAACCATATTAACTTAATTGTTCCTCATTTTTGCAGACTAGAGTGACTTGGCCTCACATTATGAGTGGCAAATTAGAAAGGTTTATGAGTCAAAAGTTAGGAAGCACCTATGTGACATGCTTAGTAATGCTCGAGTGGAGGACTCTAGACTTATTTGGATAGGAGAAGGCCTAGCCCACTCTAGACTTGATAGGTGCCTTCATCCAAATTGCACTCTTGCTTAAATTATTTGGAGGAATTGGCAAAAGCTAATGGAGGAAGCAAATCAAGGAGAGCTCCAATGAAGTTATGGTTTCCTTGTAGGAGCATGAAGAGTAGGGAGAGTGATTGGTTGGGCCATATCACTTGAAGGGATGAAGAAGACCAAAGGTGTCTATCCTAGAGAGGTTTAGACAAGGGAGTGAATAAGCTAGCAACTTGGAAACGTAACACTCATAAATTGATCTTATTAAAATGTAAGCAAAGCACCTCATTATATAGTGGAGAGGGAAAATTCAAACTAATTAGGTTTGAATTAGGCGCCTAAATGAGAATCACATGGCAAACATGGTCAAGTGTGCTCCATGTGTCCTAATTAGGTCTAAAGGACTGACCTAGGGTAAATGTGGGCTGCAATGAAACCCTAATTATACCCTAGGTAGGTTTTAGATGCCTAACCCTAACCCTAATTCACTTAAGAAAAATTACAAGTAAATTTCCTTCTATAATTTTAGCAAGAAAAAGAAATTCTACTCTAGAAAAAATACACGCATTTTTTAACATATATAAAAGGGTGTCTCTGCCATCAATAGTAGAGTCTCAATCTTCTAGTATCCTCCTTGTCATAGCTCTAGTGATTGGTCTTGAGTTGGGTCCTCTACCATCAAAATCTTTTCATTTCTATTGTGTAGAATCAGCTAAATCCTCCCTAATCACAAGGAAAGCAAGTTTACATTTAACTTAGATATAAGGCTTGGTCTTCACTATTAGCTTCCACTTAGCGAGGACTCATACCACTCTATTAGTCAATACCTAGCCTATTAACTTCCAGTAAGCGAGGGCTCAATCGACACTATTATTGTCCATCATAGTTAGGGTTGAGCCTACTCTATTAACCATAGACCAACACAAAAATAATTAACTTCCAGAGATTTGGAGCGACCAATTTAAAACCCATAAAAGATTGACACAAAGAAACAACTAGAGCAAGATTTTTGTCATTTGAGATGGTTAATGACCGAATCTACATATTTTTTTCTTGTAATGGTAGAAAAAGGTAAAGAAATTGTAGAAAATTTAAGAGGAACACTATTTCTAAAATTTTAGTACATCAGTGTAGTAAACTAACTTAAGGTAAGGAAATGAAATATTTATCATTTTTTTAATCTATTTTATAACTATATTTACTCAGTAAAGTATTTCTAACCAATCTTATAATTATATTTTCTCATTAAGCATCCCTAATCTCATTTTATTTTATTTGTTTAGTAAATTTATAATTATATGTGTTCAATGCGTTGTTTTAATGTCATTAAATTTTATTTAATAATCATTATTTATTGATAAAATGTTTATGACACATTCCACTTAATATTTTTAATAATTTAATATACAAAAATATTTTTATTTATTTCTTAATGTTAATATTTATTATTTTTCTTTAAATGCAAATAACTACTTATTTTGTAGTTTTTCTTGATTTTATGCCTTCATATGCAAAATGATGATGATAATAATAATAATAATAATAATAATAATAATAATAATAATAATAATAATAATAATAATAATAATAATAATAAATAATAATAATAATAAATAATAAATAAAAAAAATTGATGAAATTGTAGTTGGAAGTTTAATCTTGGAGATTCAAATCAGTAGATATTACCTAAGATGAAATAATCTTATATTATTTTGTAAACCGTAGTAAAACTCATTTATCTTGACTAACTAGTATATGATGTTTGTTCTCATTTCCTTCATGTTTCTTGTTCTTGTTTCTTCATATAAATGATAAAAATAAATACATATATATATTTTGTCACACGTATATAGATGACTTCCTCATACATCAGACAATTCTTTGTCATAATACAAGCTTTATTTCAAGATCTATAATGGAGCATAAATGCTCAAAATAATATAGTAACTTTAGAGGACAAGGATTATCACTTCTAATACTCTGTAACTATTCAAAACTACAATATTTCTTACAAGTCCTATCAGTGTCACGTTCATTATCCCTGCAATATCTACTCATGTTAACTCATTGTCGTTTGACTGGTCATTCCTTGAAATATGTAATAGAGTTATAATTTACTAGCATATATATATATATATATATATATATATATATATATATATATATATATATTACAAGGAAATAATGTATAAAGAGTTAAGTAGTAATTAAAGTGATATATTGTATTTTATAAAGAATATAATTTACAAGTTGAATTATTGAATTAGTAAGCATAAAAAGAAGATTTTAGAATACTTATAGTTATCAAAATTTAATAAAATAATTAAAAGAAGAAGTTATAGTTGCACTAGCTTTATTGGTTCAAAAAGAAAGCAAGTATGATTTCTTGGAGCAAGGAAAGCGTGACTCAAGTATCACCCTTGCATCTCGAATTTTCAGTGAAAAGTCAAGAGAATTTGAATTTGAAATTCAAATATTGCTCCATATATTCAAACCATCATATTTTAGAATATAATTTGCATTTAATTTATTTTATATTTACATTTTGCATTTCAGGATGACTTCTCCTATAAACAACCATGCTTGCCATTTGTAAGACACTTTTGATATATTGAAATAATTTTTAGCACTTGATAGTGTGAAAGAAATTCTTAGAGTTGTATTTTGATTTTTAAGAGTTAAGGGTGATTCTCACTTAAGCTTATCTTGGAGAAGCATAATCATTTTTTCATTCTATCTCTTAAGTGTTCTAACTTTTCTCTTTTCTCCTTTGTTACATTTTCTTCTTCTTTCAAATTCATAGATGTAAGCTTTTACGGTTATTTAATCTTATGATCAAATTTATGTCTAGTGTTGAGCATCTTTGATTTTCTTTGTCTTTATTAAAATTCCTAAAAATTTTAGTCAAAATCAAGTTAAATCATAAACAAACTCAGATCATTTGGTCTACTCATATTTTTTTTTCAAGAGTAACATTGTGTACTTAGTTGTAACTTTTTTAATACTACGAAATCTTTTAAGAATTTCTTAAATACGAATTGGAAGTAGGCATAGAGTTGGACTAAAAATAAATAAATCATTTTGTATCATTATGATTTAATTTTTTTTATACTAGTTCACTCAAATTTTGATCTAATTTCTCCTTTTGAAATTTTTAAAGAATTTTACTATAATCAAATTTAATCAAAACGAGTAATATTCTCTATCATTTCTACCTTATAAGAGGACACAACATCAACCTTGACAAACCCATTTAATCAACTCCTGAAATAAAAAAAAAAAACTAATTATTCTTTAATTATAAGTTATTTATGTCTTTAAGAAGTATTTTTTATGTGTCACTCTTATCTTCAAACTAGGATAGGTATTTGAAGGATAATTACATGAACTATTTTCATGGAGAATATATATAATTAAATGATCTTGACTGATGATGAGAACCCAATTATCTTCTAGAAATATCTTCTCCAATTTCCTTTTGAGTTGAAGAATTCATCTTCTTATTATCATCAAGTAAGATCTATCAGTGGTTAAATGGAAGAGCTAAGAAGGAAAAACTAAGCATTGTACATGTAGTTGAGGAAGACGCATGTGTGGAAGGAAGAAAGAAGAGTAAAGAAAGTGCGTGTGAGACATAATGAGAGGAAATAATATAATATTAATAAATTATATAAGTAGATTGACGAATTAACATGTGAGTCTCATTTCATCCTTGACACGTGTCAAGAGGAGAAAAAGTAGTTGTGTTTTCTTCAAAGTTGACTATGAGAAGGCATACGACTCAGTGGTATGGGAGTTTATCTATTACATGTTGGAGAGGTTGTGATAAGTGGATTGCCTGGATAATAGCTTGTTTTAAGTCTTCCTCAGTGTTTGTGTCAGTCAATGGGATTCCTACTAAGGAATTCAAACCAGGAAGGGGTTGAGATAAGGAGATCCACTAGCTCTGTTTCTTTTCCTTATAATGGCTGAAGGTTTAGCAGGAGTCATAAGGGAGGCAGTTGAGAAGGAGTTGTTTGAAAATGTGGAGATTGGAGGGAAGTCTATAAAGGTTAATGTGTTTCAGTATGCGGATGACACATTGTTTTTCTACAAGGCGAAAGCACAAAGTGTGTTTGTTATCAAGGCTATTCTAAATTGTTTTGACTTAGCCTCAGGCTTAAAGGTTAATTTTCAGAAGAGCAGTGTTGGAGGGGTCAAATGCAGTCCTCTGTTGGTACAACAGTTCATGGCTATTTTGAATTGTGAGACGATGAAGACTCCGTTTAAATATTTAGGTTTCTCGGTAGGCGGTTGTCATAAAAGAAGTAAGTTCTGGGAAGAAGTGGTGGCAAAGGTGATGAAAAGATTAAACAGATGGAAAGGTAAGTTTATATCCTTGGCAGGTAGACTATGCTTGATTAAATCAGTGTTATCGGCTCTTCCTTTATTTTTCTTGTCCTTGTATAAAATGTCAGCTATGGTGATGAAGGAGATGGTGAGGTTGCAGAGGAACTTTTTGTAGGGATGGGTTTGGAACGCAGGAAAATAGCATGGGCATCATGGAAAAAGGTTTGCGAGCCTAAAGAGGTGGGAGGGCTTGGCATGATCGATATAAGACAGTTAAATATTGCTTTGCTAGGAAAGTGGATATGACGGTTGGGCTGTGAAAAGACGGGTTTGTGGAAAGAAGTACTAGATTCTAAATATGGAGGTAGGAGGGAACTCTAGAGTCAGAGTAGACATGGCTCCGACTCACTATGGTGGAGAGATTTGAAGGAGGTTTGGCATCTTGACAAGTGGAAAGACAAGTTTGAGGATACTTTTTATTGGGAGGTTGAGAATAGGAGGGAGGTTAGGTTGTGGGAGGATAGATGGGTGGGCAAAATGAATCTTAAGGATGCTTTTCCAAGACTGGTCACTATTTACTCTAATAAGGATTCCTCTATTAGACAGGCAAGGGAGAGGTCTGAAAATTCGGAGTGGACTTGGAAGATTGAATGGAGAAGGAATCTATTTGAATGAGAACAGACTCAGGAACAACAGTTGATGCAAATTTTGGGGGCTTAGAGGGTTATGACGGATAAGGAAGACTCCTGGATTTGGAAAAAGTCAGCCACGTTCACGGTTAAATCTGCGTACAAAATTCTGGAAGAAGGAATTCAGGGGACAGAGAGGGAGTTGTATGGGGTTTTTTGGAGGTTAAAGGCAAAACCATCCTAACATATTACAACATGGAGGGTTTTGGAAGACAAAATACCATCTAAAGCAAATTTGGCTAGAAGAGGGATATGTATGACTAGTATTGTATGTTATTTGTACGGGGAGGAAGAGGAAACCACGTCTCAACTTTTTTTGTACTAGTAGAGTCGCTTGGCTCATGTAACTAATGCAAAAAGAATAAAATGATACTCTTTATTTAGTGCGGCTTTTGCATTACTCGCTTTCGTAAAAAACGCGGTGGCATTTTTGAAATTATTTTGATTTACAAATGTGGCTATTTGTATTAGCCACACTTGTAAATTAAAGCGCTTGATTTACGAATGCGGCTATACAAATAGCCGCATTCGTAAATTCTTTTTTACCCTAAATTTTGAAACGCGCCACACACAATTTCATACTTTCTTTCTCGTATTTGCCTTCATTTTGCGTTTGCGTTCTGAGTTCATCTCTTTCTGCTGCATCTACATTCCATTTATGCCAATGTAAGTTTCTTGAGCTCTCTTTCTTCCTCTTCATCTTCACAAATATATGCATAGATGTTTTCGTTTTTCTTATATATGTTTTTTTCCTTGCATTGGTGGTCTTGAAGCACGGTTTAATTGGCTGGCATTCGTTGCTCCTTCGCTGCTTCCCTATCCGCCGCCGCCGTTGTTGGCGCTCCCATGCCACTCTTCATGTATAAATCTTTTTCGTTTTTCTTACATTATTTGGTTTCTTGCATTGCTCAGTACTCTTTCATTGCTTTCGCGGGTTCTTGTGGGTTTTTTGGTTTGCTCCATCGCTACTTCCCTGTCCTTCGTCGCTTCCACTGTCGCCGCTGTTGCTGGCGCTCCCGTGCCACTTTTCATCAACGTTGTCTTCACACAACTTTGGCGGTGTTTTAAATTTTTGAATTTTTTTTTTAATGTTTTGGCATATACAAGTGCGGTTATTTCAAATAGTCGTACTTGTAAATGGTATTTACAAGTGCGGCTATATAGCCTCACTCTTATCTCTTCGATTTACAAGTGCGTGCTGATCAAATGCGACTATACAACCGCCCTTATAAATTTAAAATAGCCGCACTTGTTTTGCCTTTCTGCACCAGTGTGTGGTCTAAATGTTACGAGTGGATAGAGTTGGTCTCGATGGGTCATAGGGAGCCAAAAAATCAAAAGCTTCAGGATGAGCATCGTCAAGGATAGTGTTAATCAGATATGGAGATGTGTGTGGATTGCTGTTGTAGAAGAATTGTGGTTACGTAGGAATAAGCGGATTTTCAGAGGCGGTAGGATAGACCACACTGATATTTTCAATTCGGCGCAGATGAAGGTTTGGTCAAGAGTAATGACTAAAGAACGAGAAGTAAGTTTTTCGTATTCTGATTGGTGTCTTGAGCCTTTAATTTGTATGATGTCCGTCAATTTTGCTAGGAGTTAGTTAGTAGGAGTAGTTAATGTTTGCTTTTATATAGTTTAGTTGCTGCTTGGAGGTTAGATGATTTCAGTCTCATGTAGAAATTTTGTATAAGGGTTGAGGTATTCTTGAAATACTTCGTATTTAATTCATTTATTTCTTGTCGATAAAAAAAAAAATTGCATTACGGATTACGTGAGTTGAATTAGAGGATTAAAAATTGAATTCATCTTATTTATATTTTATTGAGTTGAGATTAACCTAACATGTCTATAAATAAAAGATGTTTAGTCTAAGTTTAACGTAGTTGGTTGTGAATAAGGAAGAAGGTGGCAAGAGAGTTATGTCTGAAATGAGATGAAAAACAAAAGACATGCACCAACTTGATCACCAAATAGTCACCTTGAGCACTCAAGGTTTGTGATCTCTACTTTATCTTAGAAATCCATCCACACACATAAATACCATACATATATATATATATATATATATATATATATATATATATATATATATATGTTATGCATAGAAGATAGAAAGATGCCAAAAGTCCTGTAATGGGACAATTCATTTGGCACAGCCAATGTCGTCCATTTGCATAGCACAAGGATGTAGACTACCACTGCCTCTTTTGCCACACAAACCCGACAATTCGCCGCTAAATGTTCCTGTCCTTTTCCTTCCAATGTCAATGCCCACCACCCACTCTCACACATTGGTTCTTTGAACTTCATTTTCACCCTCTTTCATGGATAATACTAACACATGCTTGGTCTTTGCAAACCCATTCTCTTTTACTGTGCAATTCAAACCTTATAATGTACCTCTTATTTGTCATCTTCTACCCAATCCATGTAGGAATAGATTATATGGTCTTTGGTGCAATGTTAAATTTCTTCTCAAAACTAAATGGAACAATATAAAACCCAATGTAACTGCAACTTTGTAATGTAAGTCTTATATCTTATCAATCATCTTACCAATTGAGATAGCGATAAAGTATCTAAATTTCATCTCACAATTAATTGATATTGAGTAAGTTGCAAAATCTTATGGGTAAACAAAATTCCCATTATTGAGAAATGTGAGACTTTTCAACAATAGATCCATTTAATAATTAATCTCTTTCAATAGATACATTAATCATTGTCTTTTGTGGAGACCATTTTCAAAATTAAAGGTAGAAAGAGGAGCAGTTTATGTTGAATTTGAACATCTTGGCATCTGGGTTTTGAAAGAAAAGTGTGTTTTGTTTTAAATTTTGTTAATTTAATTTCCAGTTGGAGGTAAGGTGAATTGGGTTTGACATTGAAAGAAGAGGGATATGTTGGGGGAGTTTTTGTTTCATTTGACATGTGAAGATATGGTTGGGTGTGGTGCATAGTAGTCAAAGGTCGTAGTCAAGTCCATGAATTGGGCAATATTAAGGGCAACAACCCATGTAGAGAAAAACAAGAAGCCATGGTTAAAAATTGACCAATTTCTACAAAATTCTGGTACAGGCTGCTAGGTACTTTGCATATTTTGGCCATGTGGGTGTGTTTGGATTGTGCTGAAATTTAGGAGAATTTGTAGTGTTGATAAAAAGTGAGATTAGTGATGGTGTGCGAAATGGTGGATTTGCAGTCATGAAAGGAGGCCCCCAAAAGAAAAACTGGGATGGGATGGTGCCAATTGCTCATTCATCATGTGCCCATTTCTCATGATTTCATCTCTCTCATGACTAGTCAAGATCATCTCTCTCTCTCTCGAATCTTGGTCTTAATTTCCCCCTTTTTAGCTTCTTCGTATCACTCACTTTTTCAATCACCAATTATTTCGAGTAGAACCAATGGAAAATTTCAATTTACTCCGTCAAACCAGTAACTTTATAGTCATATAAAGCAATTTTCAAATATTAGTGAAATATAAATATTTCGTATTATCCTTTACCATTTATTGTAAAGTTAAAAATCAAAAGGATATTATAAATAAATAGAAAGATAATAAAAATATCATCAAATTATCCCACATATATATTATCGGTGAACTCGTGGCAGAATATATATATATATATATATATATATACATATATATATATATATATAATTTTAAAAATATATAAAATAGTACTTAATTTTTTTTATCGATGAAAAATAAATTAGATATGAATGGAGTACTTAAGAGGCTACTTCAACCTTTATACATAAGGGTAGATGCATTAACCAGGCTTTTTGTCTGAGCTGTTAAAAGATACCAACACAGATTGTACATATAGCACTTTATGCTTAACAAAAAACTTATCAAAGCAAAGTCCGGAAAAAAAAACCCTTCAATTCCCATATCAAAGGCTAAAACTAATATTATTATCTCCTCTTACTCTTCTCAATACCTTACCAACATGTTAAACTTTCACTATGTTATCACTCAAAAAACACCTGTGAGCTTAGTATAAAGGAAGGGATCCTTGTTTTTGTCTTAGATGAGTACATAACTTCCCTACATAGCTATCTCCATCCATAATAATATGACCTTGTTCTACATGATGAAAGTTTGAGAAACCGATTGTGCATAAAAAATGCTAGTTGTAAAGTCATCTTTACATATACAATGGTAGTATTTGAATATGAAATTTGAATAACATGTTGACCTCAGAATACTCCTATGCTACTATCTCCCATTCCACAACTTCTTCCAGAATCAACCTCAAATGAACCTTATAAAACCTCCTACAAGACATATACACACACCACTTCCCCAGCCTTATAGCATAATATTAGTAAACCCACAAACACAACCAAGACAAGTAGTTATTCATACACAACAAAGGGTTCAATAATCAATCTGAATAAGAGAAGTTAAAAGCATGCATTTTATATTTCAAGCTTAACCAAGTTTTGAGTTGTGTCATATAAAAGACTTCTTTCGCGTCAACTTTTTCTTGTTTGAAAATAACTCTATTCATATGGTCCCAGATGCTCCAAACTACTGCTATCCACAGTCCTTTTTATAGTAGATTTTGTTTTTTAGTAGCGTGTACCATATAGAAATTTTCGAAGTGGCTAATAAATTCTTATGTTGAACGAACACGATGCCTATCCATTTGTAGCAACTATTTCATACCTGGTGTGCTATATTGCACTCCACAAACAAGTGTTGTAAAGTTTCTACCCCTGACTGACACATGGGACACTCAGACAAACTTACGTCTACTCCTCTTCTAGATAAGTTCTTTCTAGTAGGCACTCTATCCTGCAACACCTTCCAAGCAAGGGTCTGATTTCACTTAATATTAACCTGAATCCTCACTTAACCACACCCCATCAAGTCCTTATCCTCCCTGTTCAAATGTATATTAGACAAAGTTACAAATAACTCTTCCTCTTATGCACATTCTCACTCAAACTTGTTCCTTCTCCACCTTAAGCCTCCATTGCCAAACTAAATCTACCCCAACTCCTAATTCTCCCAACTTTCTTTTCTTGATCTAGTGAAATGATAAACAACCTAGGATACATCTTCTTAAAATTATTTTGACCAACCCAAAAGTCCTCATATCCTTATTTTGTCCCCCACTCTTTAGTTTCTTAATTTTGTACCAAAACCTCAAACACCAAATAAAATAGGTTGGTAGTAGTAATTAAGATAACATCATCTATACCATAATTATAATTTTTTTCCTATTACTATATGTATAATATTCTAAACTTATACATTGGTTGAAAGAGAAATTCATTCGTTTAGAAGCTAGAACCAAAAAAAATGACATTGGTTAATTAGCTCGGTCGAGTTTAACAAGATTTGTTAAATCTAAAAAATGTGGAATAAGTTCGTGCAAAAAATATAAAACTTGAACGTTATTCGTTTATTTGTCTATAATTTTTTAAACAAAATTTCTCACATATATATATTCGAACCTTATTCATTCTAGTTAATATTTGAGTTGTTACTTAGTTAATTAGAGAATGCTTACTAAATATTTGAGGTTGGCTTTTAATTTTTTTCATCAATTTAAAAAGTGTCTTATCATTAATAAAAGTACTTATTTAAATGTTTATAGCCGTGAGAGTGTGGGCTTTAAAGGTCCAAGTCCTTTCTCTTCATCCTTCTTTTTTCTTTGTGATTGTTTTTTCATAATACATAAAATTCTCTTCATTCTTTCATGGTCTTTAGAAAACACAATAGCTAACCTATTTTGAAGTATTTCTACTCAATCAAATTTTAATTTAGAATAAGTGTCTTTTCACTCTAAAAACTTCTCAATTCCTTTTTATGTCATTGTTTGAGTTTATTATTGGTTTGGTCATTTACGAAAAATGATTATATCAACTAATTTATGAACTCACTAAAATTTCCAAAGAGAATTTTGAAAGAGAATTGAGAAATGAAACTTCCAAATATTCATGAGTTCTAATGCTAAGAATACATAATAGAGATGAGAACCGTTGGAACATGTTTGATTATTTTCATCTTTATTTTTAAAGTAAAATTTATCTTTATCTACACATCATTATATTTAATAAATATAAAATTTTTATCTCTATCAGCGTATACTTGTATTGATCTTTTTTACTGTTATGAATATTAATTTAATATTTTTTTATAAAAAATAAAATCATAACAAACGAAACATAATATTATCAAGCATTAATTGAGATCTGCATATGCAATTTTATTGAATTGTACCATGACTGAACTTAGCAATATTCTTAACATCTTTTGAAATATAAATGCACTTCCAAATGCACAAGTCCTAAGTACCCACAAGGTTGAACCTAACCCGTAGTGGGATTAATATTGGTATACCCTTTTTGCCTTCTTTTGGATGAATTTGCGCAACACTTGTTCTTAGAATGTGAAACTACATGTACAACTTGGTTCTTATGTTACAGATGGATTGGTATTCACGTAGCCCAACACAATAACCTTTGGAATCACTTTGAACAATTCCACCTTCTCCATGTTAACCAAAAGCAAAACTTGGCATGGAAAGTCATGTGGATATCAATGATCTCAAGCTTATGAGATCATAGGAATAGGAATAGAGTTGTTTTTAAACATGGTAAGGTTGATGCCAAATAAGTTATTCACCTAACTCAACTCTTGATGGAAGAGGCCCAAGCTCAGGCCCAACAACTAGGTTCATGGTAAAGAGGATTCAAGAAGAGTGAGACTCTACTACTAATGGCAGAGAAAATTTTCTCTACATGTTCAAAGACCCCTCAGAGGACCACGAGGAGTAGAGCTCAAGCCATGGGAGCTGAGCATCAATTAATTTCAATTTATTTGTAATTTCAGTAGAGTATGGTTCATTTAGCACAATAGGGAGTGTATTTAACAATTTAACTTGTACCTAGGCCTTTTAAGGTAGGAATGTAGCCCTACCTTCTAGAAGCATGCTAGGGAGCTGCATTGACCTTAGTCAATGCCCTAGCCACCCCTTCCTTTAGGGTTTCCTACCATCCTCTCTCTCTTGTCCTCCAAGGCACTTGCACCTATAAATAAGGGTGTTTGGATCATGTTTTGCAAGATCAATTTTAATGAGTATATGCTGCCAAATTTTTGCAAGCTTCTACTCTTGTCTAGTCTCTCTAGGTTAGACACTTTGATCTTCACCTTCACCTTCCTCCAAGTGATTTGGCCCAACCTATCACTCTCCATACCTCTCATGCACCTACAAGGAACCCATAGCTCTATATGAGCCATCCTTGACCCATATCATCCATAGCTTCCGCCACCTTTTTCACCTCATTTCTTCAAGAAGAACATTGGTCATGAAGAACAACCCATCATTTGGTATCTAGAGCTTTGGTTCTTCAAGAGATAAGTGTTCTCTTCATTTTATTTTTTGAGTCTTCTTCAATATTCCATGTTGTTCATCATTTTTCTTGATTGTCTTGTTGTTTTAATCTTGTTTTTAGTTCATAGTATTGTTTTGAAAGTGTTGTACGGTTTTATTATTTGGTTCAAATTGTTCTTGAGCTTCCAAACTGTTTTTAGGTTTCATATTGTGTTGGCTGTTTTGTTTTTATTTTATTTGAGTCTTATTGATGTTTTAATCGGTTCAAACTATTTGTGGTTGAGTCATTTTGATTTTTTAATCCACCATGTTCATCCTACAATGTCATAAATTCCAAGTAGTGCCTATTGTTGTTGATTTGGTTGCTTATTTTGGTTTTGAGTAAAGTTTATATTTCTAAAATTTAAGTTTTGGTGCATTTTATATTTTCATATTTGAGTTCATACTTGTGTGTTAGTTCCATACAAGTTCTTTTCCAATCATTCCCATTGTGTCTTTGAAGTTTCATTGGTGTTTTTTAATTCCAATTTAGGATTTTTCTATTTTCACTGTTAGTGTGTTGGCTGGAATCGTTCCCAGAAATTAAATTTGTTGATGAAAAATTCTGAAATTCTGGATTTGAGTATTTTGATGTGTTAAGAAAAAGTGAAAAAAAAATAAGCACATCAAAATTCAAAATACAAAAAAATGATAAATGAAATACAAACAGAGTGCAAAAATTTTGACTCTGGAAAAACGGTGATGCGGTAGTGATTTCGGAAAAATTATTACAATTTATTGGCTCACTGTTTTGGTAAAATTCCAGTGCCTAATTTGAGCTTAAACATTGAAGTTTATGTGGTTAAAATTTCAAGTTCAAATTTGAAGTATTGTGTCCAACATAAATTTGGGAAGTTGTGAAAAAAAATTTACACAAAAATAAAATAAAATTGTAGTGTTTTGGTTTTATTCATCTATTCTAGTTCCATTCACTAGGATTCCACTTTGTGTGCTACCTTTTCTTGTGTACATTAATTTTTTGCTTGTCAATTTTATTGAATACACTTTCAAGTTTTGTCAAATGTCAACTCCATTTGCAATAGTCCTTAACTTTAAATTTGATTTTTATTGCTTTAAATTTGCTTGACCTCTCTTTGGTGGAATTGACCTAAGAAGTGCTTTGGTGAGAAGAGGAGCTAAAATTTTGTTTTGGTGAAAGCTATATCACTAAAGAGGAGCTGGATTGAAGATTTAAGGTTGAATAACCTAAGGAGACAAAGCAGGGGACAACAACAACCTTATTGAAAAATACACATATACACAAAGGAGCTACAATTGAAGGAGTGCATAGAATAGGACTTTAATTTTTTGCATCAAAATTTGTTGACTCAAGCTCCAAAGACTCCAACAAAAAAACATGAGTGTAGAGGAGTATAGGCAAAAGACGGAGCTCTACATGATGAGAGCCTCTATTAGGGAAGAAGCCACCACCACCATAGCTAGGTTCCTGAGTGGTCTCAATCTTGAGATAAGGGATAAAGTGGAACTTTTGCCCTATCGGGACTTGAATGACTTGATCCAACTTTGTATAAAAGTTGAACAACAAAATTTGAGGAAAGGATCAAGTCACAAGGAGAGTTCTTACTCTAACTCTTATCCCAAGAAAGAGTATAAAAGAGAAAGGGATGATAGTCTTGCAAAAGATAAACCCAAGAAAACTCCCAGAAGTGTAGGAAAAGATGTGTCTAGCTCACAACCCTGTAATAGAGACATCCAGTGTTTCAAGTGTTTTGGTAGAGGCCATATAGCATCCCAGTGCCCAAATTGGAGAACCATGATCTTAAGAGGGAGGGATGAGTATAACAGCCAAGATGAAGAGTCTAGTGGGGAAGAAGAGAAGGAAAGTAGTGAGGGGGCATATCCTTGTGAGGGAGAATTAATGATGATTAGAAGAACCTTCAATAATCAACCTAGTGTGAACCATGAAACACAAAGAGAGAACATCTTTCATGCAAGATGCAAAGTTTCAAAAAACATCTATTCTCTCATTATGGATAGTGGTTCTTGCTGCAATTGTTGTTGTACTAGGATGGTTGAAAAACTTAATCTACAATTAGTACCTCATCCAAAACCTTACAAACTTCAATGGATCAATGAAGATGGGGAACTAACTGTAGATAAGCAAGTAAAAGTCAGTCTTTTTGTGGGGAACTATAAAAATGAGATTTTATATGATGTAGTACCCATAGAAGCCTGTCACATCTTATTGGGAAGACCATGGCAATTTGACAAGAAAACTATCCATAATGGTCCTATCCATAAAGGACCAAGTACAAATTAAAATAAAAAGAGAAAATGAGAAAAAAAAGAGAAAATAGAAAACCAAAAAGAGACCTTAGAGAGAAAGTTGAGGCGTGGGAGAAGAGTGTTCCTTCCCACAAGATCATTCGGAAAGAAGAAAAAATTGAAAATAAAATACTTCTATCTGAACAACCTTCCGGCCTCCTTCTGTGTAAAGGAACACTTGCATGCACTGCCACACTTTCTGAAGTTTGTGAACTACCTCTTCAAGTCCAAAAACTTTTAAAAGAATTTGGCGATGTATTCCCTGAGGAAGGACCCATTGGACTTCCACCTTCTAGGGGTATAGAACATCAAATAGATTTAGTTCCAGGAGCTAGTCTACCAAATAAACCGGCTTGTAGAACTAATCCTGAAGAGACTAAGGGGATAGAATCACAAGTTCAGGAATTGTTGGAGAAGGGCTGGGTTCAAAAGAGTCGAAGTCCTTGTGTTGTACCTATTTTGTTGGTACCCAAGAAAGATGGAAAGTGGAGAATGTGTTGTGATTGTAGGGCCATCAACAATATCACCATCAAATACAGGCATCCAATTCCTATACTTGATGAATTGCATAGGTCTACCATATTTTCCAAGATTGACCTTAAAAATGGATATCACCAAATAAGAATCAAGAAGGTGATGAGTGGAAAACTACTTTTAAGACCAAATTTGGATTATATGAGTGGTTAGTGATGCCTTTTGGACTCACTAATGCACCTAGCACTTTCATGAGGCTTATGAATCATGTCCTTAGGGATTGCATAGGTAAATATGTAGTAGTTTATTTTGATGATATCTTAGTGTATAGTCATAGCCTAGAGTCCCACCTAAGTCACCTTAGGGAGGTTGTTTTAATGCTTAGGAAAAATAGTTTGTTTGCTAATATAGAGAAGTGCACTTTCTGTGTAGGTAGTGTAGTTTTCTTAGGATTTATAATAAACAAAAATGGGGTATATGTTGACCCTAAGAAAATCAAAGCCATCCAAGAGTGGCCAACCCCACAAAATATAGGAGATGTTAGGAGATTTCATGGTCTAGCAAGTTTCTATAGGAGATTTGTTCCTAACTTCTCCAATTTAGCTTCACCACTCAATGAATTAGTGAAGAAAGACACTCCATTTTGTTGGATAGAGAAGCATGAGCAAGCCTTTCAAAGGTTGAAAGCTCAACTCACTAATGCACCCATTCTAGCTTTGCCAAACTTTTCAAAAACTTTTAAGCTAGAGTGTAATGCATCGGGAGTAGGAATAGGTGTTGTGTTGTTGCAAGGTGGGCACCCAATTGCATATTTTAGTGAAAAATTCATGCTATTGCCCTCAACTACCCCACCTATGACAAAGAGCTCTATGCACTTGTGAAGGCCTTGCAGACTTGGAAACACTATCTAGTATCAAAAGTATTTGTCATACATAATGATCATGAGTCTTTGAAATATTTGAGGGGTCAAGACAAGTTGAACAAAAGACATGCAAAGTGGATGGAATTTCTTGAGCAATTTTCACATGTTATCAAATACAAGAAGGGCAATGTTGATGCTCTATCAAGGAGACATGCCCTATTTTCTAAACTTGGAGCCCAAATTCTTGGATTTGAAAACATACCTAAACTTTATAAAGAAAATAAAGATTTTGCACCCACTTTTGTTGAGTGCCAACATAGAGCATAAGGAGATTTTTATGTTTCTGAAGGGTACTTATTTAAAGAAGGAAAACTTTGCATACCCCAAGGAACACATAGAAAATTCCTTGTAAAAGAATCTCATGAAGGAGGACTCATGGGCCATTTTGGATTTGATAAAACTCTTGAGCTTTTGAAAGGAAAATTTTTTTGGCCACACATGAGGAAAGATGTCCAAAAACATTGTCATATATGCATTTCATGTTTAAAAGCTAAGTCTAAGACAATGCCTCATGAACTCTACACTCCTTTACCTTTTGCAAGTGCTCCTTGGGAAGATATAAGCATGGATTTCATATTAGGACTTCCTAGGACACAAAGAAGTTTTGATTCCATCTTTGTGGTAGTGGATAGGTTTAGCAAGATGACTCATTTTATACCCTGCCATAAAGTGGATGATGCTAACAACATCTCTAAGCTCTTCTTTAGAGAAGTGGTAAGACTACATGGTTTACCTAAGACCATAATGTCGAATAGAGATCCTAAATTTTTTGGCCATTTCTAGAGAACTCTCTGGGAAAGGCTAGGAACTAAGTTGAACTTCTCAACTTCTTGTCATCCTCAAGTGGATGGACAAACTGAAGTTGTAAATAGATCTCTTTCCACTATGCTTAGGTCAATCAAGAAGGGAAACCACAAATCTTGGGATGAGTACCTTCCTCATATTGAGTTTGCATATATTAGAGTAGTTCATAAAACTACTAACATTTCTTCATTTGAGGCTATGTATGGGTTCAATCCTCTTACTCCTTTGGATTTGTTACCTCTACCTAATCCACAAAATTTTGTGCATAAGGAAGGAGTAACAAAGGTTGAATTTGTAAAGAAAGTGCATGAGAGTATTAAGAACCAAATACAACAACAAACAGAGAAATACATGAAACATAGCTATAAGGGGAAGAGAGAGATAATCTTTGAGGATGGAGACTGGGTTTGGCTTCACCTTAGAAAAGATAGATTCCCTAATCAGAGGAAGTCTAAACTTAGTCCTCGGGGTGATGGTCCTTTCCAAGTTCTCAAAAGAATCAATAATAATGCATATCAAATTGATCTGCCTGAGGAATATGGAGTATCTACTACATTCAATGTTATGGATCTAACACCTTTTGCAGGTAGTCAAAATGGAGAGGCAGAAACATGTGATTTGAGGACAAATCCTCTTCAAGAGGGAGGAGATGATGGAAGAGGCCCAAGCTCAGGCCCAACAACTAGGTCCATGGCAAAGAGGATTCAAGAAGAGTGGGACTCTACTACTAATGGCAGAGAAACTTTTCTCTACATGTTCAAAGACCCCTCAGAGGACCACAAGGAGTAAAGCCCAAGCCATAGGAGCTGAGCATCAATTAATTTCAGTTTATCTGCAATTTCAGTAGAGTAGGTTTCATTTAGCACAATAAAGGGGTGTATTTAACAATTTAGCTTGTACCTAGGCCTTTTAGGGTAGGAATGTAGCCCTACCTTCTAGAAGCATGCTAGGGGGCTGCATTGACCTTAGTCAATGCCCTAGCCACCCCTCTCTTTAAGGTTTCCTACCATCCTCTCTCTCTTGTCCTCCAAGGCACTTGCACCTATAAATAAGGGTGTTTGGATCATGTTTTGCAAGATCAGTTTTAATGAGTAAATGCTGCCAAATTTTTGCAAGCTTCTACTCTTGTCTAGTCTCTCTAGGTTAGACACTTTGATCTTCACCTTCACCTTCCTCCAAGTTATTTGGCACAACCTATCACTCTCCATACCTTTCGTACACCTACAAGGAACCCATAGCTCTATATGAGTCATCCTTGACCCATATCAGCCATAGCTTCCGCCACCTTTTTCACCTCATTTATTTAAGAAGAACATTGTTCATGAAGAACAACCCATCAACTCAAGACCTGGACTTGGTTGAACAGCAAGCTGAAATCTATTAATTAGTCTCTTTTTTATTAGTGTCTGTATTCGTTAACATGCAAGAAATATGTCAAGTAGCCAAGCTCTTTTTTTATGGTGCACTTATTTTCCTGGTTACTTATGTTATTTTATCTTGTATAAACTTTGGTTTGATGCTTACTTGATATTGAAGGCAATACTTTATGCAGTGATTTTAGCTTGGAAAGGTATGTTTCTTGTGGTTTTGCAGGATTCGTTATAACTCTCATCTCTATTGTCTTGGGGTTTACTTTGTTCTCTATTGCTTCCCACCATGTTGGAACCTTTGGGAATGTTTTACTGATGTGGGAACTCTAAACAGTGAAGTCCTTCTGCTCTCAATGGCTCTGCTGACACTGTGATGACTTTTTACGGTAAGTGCACCGCATTATCATAAGTAATACGAACTTAACCAAGTGGTTAAGTAAGTGTGAAGGTTCACTTCTAGAGGACAAAGAGAAAAACACAATTATATGGTGTGATGATGATGAGGTTTGGAATTAAAGAACATAAAATGAAACAAGAAATGGAAAAGATGACCAAATGGAAAAGAAAAAATGAAGAGATCAGAGATGCTTATGGAGTAAGGAATAATGCCACTTGGAGGGGAGGAGACTCCAAGATAACTGGTGAAGAGCCGCCACTTGAAGTGCAAAAACACCCAAGATAAAACCCAAGAACTTTAGGAGAACAAAGCTCACTAAACACTTAAGCATAGTTTCTTTTCTATTCAATTTCAATGTGTCCAATACATGAGGCAAGACACTCTATTTATAGGCGAGAGTGTCTTGGAGAACAAGATAGAGGGGTAGGGGTATCATTTGTGAGAAACCTTCTAGAAGGTAGGTCAAAGAAACCCTAAACCTAGAATCACTTGTCATGGAAGGTGGGCTTGCCACAAGCCCAAATTACTAAGCACACCCTACTCAAATTACTAAGCACCCCCTACTCTAGCTTATTCTTCTATTTGGACCCCCCAAAGTCAACTCAATTTATTTACAAACATTTCTCTTGTAAGAAGACCAGAAGAAAAAAGATTTGATGCTTTGGTCTATGCCCAGTTCTTCTTCTGTTGAGGTCCTTCCGATATTTAGTGGAGTCTTGTCTTGTATGCTGAGATGACTAATCAAAGTGTGTGAAGTGTCTCTTGTGTCCTTGGTCATCTGCTTGGCTAATTGGGTTGTATCAATAGGGATTGGGGTTCATCTTTCTCATTCTTTTATATTTTCATTAGCATGACAATATTGTGTCCTTTGATTGATATTGATGCCCGTATAAAAATCATTTATATCGATTTCTCACATATAAAATTATTAAGAAGTCTCCTAAATATTGGTTCCTTTCATATTTATAAAAACTTCTTATCAGTAAGATCAAACGTTGATAACAATTAATATTTTATATGAGTTGATTTTAGGATTGCACATTTTAGAGGTTTCACCTTTTTTTAGATTTTGGATTTTATCAATTTAACGTGAGAACCCTAAGAAGATTCCCACTGGACACGAACTTAACCAAGCGGTTAAGTAAGTGTGAAGGTTCACTTCAGAAGGGCAAAGAGAAAAACACATATATGAGGTGACAATGATGCAAATTGCAGAATTTAAGAGAAATAAGCAAGAACAAAACGTATGACTAAGGAACAAACAAAGAGAAGCAAAGAAGAAGATGATATAAAAGGAAGAAGAATGGTGACACAAAGATAAAAGGAGAATGAAAGGGAAAAGATGAAAGGATTAGAAGACTTAGGAGGGATGGAGGTGGTCACACCATTTGGAGCAGATGAACTCCAAGATGAGTGGTGCTAGAGCCGCCACTTAAGATGTCACCCACTCAAGATAAGACCCGGAGTCGCCACTTAGGATACTACCCACCTAAGATAAGACCCATACAACCCAGAGTACTCAGACTGACAATTTCACTCAAGCTGAGTTTCTTTTCTATTCAAAATCAACTTGTAAATACATGGAGTCAGGCACCCTATTTATAGGAATGGGTGCCTTGGTGGGCAAGAAGGGCAAGGATAAGGGTGGTAAATGTGTGAGGGGGCTGCCTTTAGGGTTTGACTAAGTCAAAACCGCACCCTAGACTTGTTCTTCTAGAAACTAGGTCAAATTTCCTTCCTAAAGGGCTAGAAACAAGCTAAAATGATAACTACACCCCCTATTATGCTATAGGCACCTATTCTAGCCTATCTTTGCTATTTGGACCCCAAAAGTGAGCCCAAATTATTTACAACATATTTTATTTTTAAGAAGACCAGAAGAAAGAACATTTGATGTTCTGGTCTTTGCCCATTTCTCCTTCTGGTGAGGTCTACTAGATCCTTGGTGGGTTCTTCACTTGAAAGTTGAGATGACTTCTCATAGTGTGAAAGGTAATTTGAATCCTTGGTCATCTCCTTGTTGGATTGGATTGTATCAATATTTCAAATCTATTCCTAGAATTCAAATATGTTAAGCATTATCATTTGGGTCAAAAACTTAGAAGTACTTTCCAGTCAAATATAAATTTTGAGATCAAGGTGAACAAGCATTACTAACAAAATGATAATACCAATCATCAATCAAGAAAAGAATATTATGTTTAGATATCACCTCAATACATAAGAGTTTGAACAGATTACTCCCAATCCCAAAGGACAGAATTAGCCACACATGATGGCTGTTACAAACAGGGAGAGCAAGAAAAGAACATTCTGGATGTTTTTCCTTGACAGTTGTCACCTCTAGGGTTTCTAACACCTCCTATTCTCCCAATTGGATCACAATTCACTCAATGGTGTTTTCCTCTCAATTTTGCACCTCTAGAGTTGTGCCTCAAGCCTCCTATTTAACCTAATTGGCTTGGGTGTAGTGACTTCTCGCTTGGGCGTTATTGGGCTCGCCTGGGCAAGTTACACAAAAAAAGGCCCAACATCACTAGAGTAAAGAGCTTTGGTGAGTGTTGGTACGTTCTAGCTTTCCCTTTTTAGCTTTGTATATTCTCCTTTTGCGTAATCATCTCCATTCTTCCCTAGAATCCTGAAATTAACACAAATTTAGAAATAAATCGTTCTTATTCAAATTAAAATAAAAAAATATGTAAAAAGGTATAAATTCATAAATTAGGAGTTATTTTATGTTTATTTTATCAATTAATATCCATAAGTGTCTGTATTTTAATATGAAATATTACTGAAATCTGACAATTATCAACCTCAAGCAAAGTAAATGAATGTATGAATTTAAATATCAAAACAACTTAATTCACTAAACAACAGATTAAATTAGAAACTTATGATGCTTCCAAATTCAAATATAGAAAAATATATATACAATCAACTTCTAGGATCAAATCAAAACAATAAAATGACAATTTATCAAGGAATTTCTTCTCATATGCTCACAGGTAAGTGTTTCTCTCTATTTTCACTAAATCATAACAAATCACGATTTCTTTTCATTTCATCTTCATATCACAAACATATTAGAAACATGAATCTTGAGGTCTTTTCCAAGGTTATAATGAGGTTGGTCTTCCAAAAAGTATTGCTTTTTCAAATAACAAAATGCACATTTTAAAGAAGAAAAACGTACCTATAATCCAATAATAGCACATATGTGTTATCCAATTATCATTTTCTTTTGAGTTCACACTTTTCTTTATTTTTCTTTTTCTTTATTCATGATTTCAACATGATTTTTCTTTTTTCATCAATAGGAATAAATTCTTCCTATTTCCAACTATTTGAACTTTCAATAATTAGAACCAACTATTCCCTTTTCTATATATATTGAATCTATGTTCTCCTTCCTTAAACATGCCAAAGGTTAGGAAAATATATCATTAAAGGTTTAGGGTGCAATAATAACAAAAATTCTTGGCTCAAAAGGGATATATAAAAAAAATTAATTTTAATAAGATAAAGGTTGGCTATTTGGCCCTGGTTTCCTAATTAACACAAATGCCTCAATCATCTTCATGCTCTTTTATGATGTAACCCAAAAATAAAAATTAAGTAACCACAACTGTCAATTCATCAGTAAAACTCTCAAAACTATTTAAGGTTCACACACTCACTTGGTTTAATTGATCTCATTTCTTATTTTTTTGCCATTCTCCGTCCTAATCAATCATCCTGTTAAATTTTCATGTATCACAATTTCAACTACATTTGAATAGGATTCAATCATATTTTCTTTTCTAACTTGTGTCTAATTCATCTCCCTATTTAATATTTAAACACAAATTCCTTTTTTCCACAATTCAAATTTAATATTCCAGTTCTTTTTTATTTAAGAAAAATAAAACTAGAAAACCAATTAAATTAAAACTAAAAATAAATCAAGCATATAATTCAAGAATATCCATTCAAACCATTAAAAAAATAAACAAAAATAATCAAATAGAAAAATAATCAAATAAGCAAATAAATAGAAAACAAAACAACCAAAAAATAAAATAAAATAAAAAAAACATTTTTGCTCAATCCTCTCTTCCTAAGAACTCATCCAGCTTTGTGTTAAAATCTTCATTTATAGTTGTAGATGACCCTGCTTCACTCGCTAGATCTGCTCCCCTTAAATAATAGAACTTGTTTTAGGCCAAGATACATAAGCTTCAAACTGATCAGGAGGCATGTAGGGGGTGGGGCCTTTAAGCAATTTTATTTTTTTCAATTTTTTTTATCAAAATAAAATAATTTTTTTCAATTTTCTTTTTTAAATTTCGCCCAAGCGAGATTTATCTTGCTTGGGTGAGATAACTCCAGAGAGCACCCCTTGTTTTTTCGTCTAACTCTCCTAAGCGAGATTGGACTCATCTGGGCGAGGATTCCTACAAGAAATACTGAGTTGGCATCGTTAATTTCACTTAGGCGACACATACGATGCCTGGGCAAGTTCCTCTGAATAAAAACATGGTTTTTGAAAGTAAAAATCAAAACAAAAATAACAAATCATAAAACTAAAATTTGTATTGGGTTGCCTCCCAATAAGTGCTCGTTTAACATCATATAGCTTGACGCCTGTTTCTTTCAAGGGAGGCATGTATGGGTTGGGTTGTCCTTGAGGGAAGTTTTGATAAATATCTTGTTGTAATCTCATTATCCCTATGTGATTTGCACTTTCCTGCATATGTATGTGTTCCTATGTGGTTCTTTGCTCCAATTGCATCTGCTGCATTTGTTTCAATATCTTATCTTCCCTGAAGGATAAGAATGAACCAGGGTGATGGATTAGTGAATGGTGAATAGGAACTTCACCAGCTTGTGGTGCTTGTTCTTCTGTAGCAATACAATTATTCACAATAAAATTCAGATCAATTGGAGGTCTAATTTTTACTCATGGTTTTACCCCAACCCCATGAGCTACACAAAGAGTAGTTATTAAAGCAGGAAATCCCAAAGAACCCTCTACTTTCTGATTATTTTGGCTAATTTCTAATCTAACAAATTTATATATTTCATGACAGATAATCTTAACAACATCAATATTATAATCCTCTTTCAAGAGGCAATAGAGAAGATGACACCTGGGAATATTTAAGTCTGACACATGATCAATGGGTACCATGGTGGCCGACATGAATACCATCCAAACATGAGATAGGGTCTTCATGTGTTTCCTTAAAATTCTCCATGGTTTCCCAACTGGACTTATTTGATAGGAGTGATTGGCTAGATAGAATTGCCTAGCCACTTCATTATCATTAAAGTCATATGTTCTTGCTCTCAGTTGGTGATAGCTACGGTCATCATCACCTCTTAGTCTTTTCTAACTTCTCCTTGTTTCTCTTTTCTTTATGTTTAACTTCTATTTTCTTGAGTTGTCTTCTCAATTTCTCAATCTAACTACAATTGATCTATTGAAACCTGACTTTTTAATATCATAAGATAACTCAAGCAAGGATTAGTATAAAAAGTGAATAATTTTTTTTATAAAATAAAATAAAGAAAAACAAAAAATTCAAAATAAATGAGTAAAATAAAAACAAAAACAATAAGCGTATAAAAAATATATAAAAGAAACAAGAACTTACTTAAAATAAAAACTAAAAATAAAATAAAATAAAAAATAAAAATAAAAACAAAATAAATAAATAAAAATATCAGTCGTGTAGGCTCCCTAGTCTTCTTTAATGAGTCAGCAATGTGATCGACCTAAAAAAAATAAAAACACGTTTAAGATATATATTTAAATTAAATAAAACCAATTTTTAAATAGAAAAGTTAATAAAAACATAACATGATTTCTATTATGGAAGTGTTAAAATGTTTTCTTATATTCCTTCATTGTGATCATGGCGTGTAACATGTACTTCATCTACATCATTTTTGTCATTCAAAGGAGGTATTTGTCTTGAGAATGTAGACTTGTCTACAAATTGGACCCTTGAGTTATCCTATGGATGAACATCATGTTCAATTCTCCCCTATACGACAACTGGCCACCTTTCATTAGAAGGATCTTTCACATACAACAATTAAAAAAAAAATTAAAACACTATACATTATATTCCAAACATAATACATTATAAAACACAATAGACATTGTCGAGGGTTGATCACCCTTGAACCCAATACCAAAGCGGTCAACATATAACAATTAAAAAATTTAAAACATAATACATTATATTTCAAATATATTATAATAAAACTAATTTTCTATATAAATAACAAGTTTTATTTCTAAACCAAATAATAAATTAAAAATATTTAAAAATTAAAAAACTAACCTAGCGGGAACAGGCCTATCAACGACAACAAAGTGGCAGCAATGGCGGCAATGCTGCAGCGAGGAAAGAACCCCTTCGGTGTGACAGCTGCGACAACAAAGATGAACGACAAACACAACGGTGACAACGACGATGGCAGCAGTGGTGGCAACAACGATGGAGGCAATGTGAGGCAGAAATCATTGGTGGAGGCAAATTTAGTTTAAGCGTGAAGCGATTAGTGAGAGCACGATACAAGAAAATAAGATAAATAAATATATTACATCAGTTATGAGTAATAACTAGTGTAATATAACTATATTACTTTTTTAAAACTTTTTTTTTTACTTCGAGCATTACATATTACACCGGTTGGAAAGACCAATTGGTGTAATATATCATGCTCTAACTCTTTTATTTTTTAATTTTTTTTTTACTTTGCGCATGACATATTACACCGACCGGTATAATGTGTTATGCTCCAACTCTCTTATTTTTAAAAACTTTTTATTTTTACTCTGAGCATGACATATTACATCGGTTGAAAACACCAACCGGTGTAATATGTCATACTCCAACTCTTTTATTTTTTAAAACTTTTTTTACTCTAAGCTTGACATATTACACCGATTGGAAGGATCAACCAGTGCAAGATATGTCAAATATTTACAAAAATGTCATCACGAATTTTGCTTATACCAATTCTCAATTAACCGACCTAATATGTTGTTATAGAATGCGTTATTTGCACTAGTGCAGAAATAATTAAAGTGTTAAATTTTATTATATTTTTAATAATATTGATTCACTTAATATTTTTTTTAAAATATTTTAACATTCTAGTAAACCATATACTTTCTTGTATAGATCCAACGGAGGATATGTACAAAACATATAATCTTTCAAAATAAAAATTAAACATAATATACATATATAAATACATTTTTTTACAAAAAATATAATTACAAGTAAAGCTCTAATTTCTTCCTGATATTACTCTTACACATGTACCTATATATGCTTGTGTACATAGTACAATCATAGCATATCACAATACAAATAATACATAGAAAGGTAAACTATTAAAATAAATTTTCAATGTAAGAAAAGTGTATATAAAGGAAACATTGTGATTAGCAAACCAAAAGTAATTCATTTCCACCAACATACAAAAACCATAAAGATTACACATGGATCTATACATTAAAGATATTCAACAAGCGGAAGATCCAATACAAACAATACATGTCCCACTAGGAACTAACATTTGATCCAAATAAATACTTAGATTTATGAGAGAACCTAATAATAATGGATCATTGTTAGTTCGTTACAACCAAAGTTCACACATTTACATATGTCACGATGTGTAAAAACGTCTCCCTCGATTTCTCAACACTTAGTATCCTAGTTTATGTGACTTAGACCATTAATGAAGTAAGAGATATTTGTTACAACATAAATGTCAATACTTAATACACAAATCAAATAATGGTTCACATACCTAGATTTGTGATCTCAACTTCATACAAGTCTTATCATTCTTAATAACCATTTCCATAAAACATAATTCATTTAAACAAAAATCACAAATCAATTAAATATACAAACTAATATTCATTTTACATTTATAATAAACATTCATATACAGTCCATTAAAGAGACCGGAAGAAAAGAAAAAGAATGTTTTCTTAGCTTGAGCAAAAATTGTCTCTTTTGAACGAAAAATTTTTTGTTTGAGCAAAAATTTGACAAAGGCAAAGGTTTAGTTGCAGTAACATTTTCGCTTGAGTGAAAAATCATTCTCTTGGACAAAATAGGGCTTGGAGTAAGGCTTGGATCTTTGTTATATTTTTTCTTAAGCAAAAATCTTCCACTTGAATGAAAATATCATAAAATCAACCTCGTGTAGTATATAAGCAAATATATTTTCAAAGTTTTATCCCAAAACCAATTTAAGAAATAAAACTTTCAAAACATTCAAAAATTATAAGTACAATCCATAATATGCTCAAACATGATTCAAATTCAATATATATGTATTCATTAACATCAAACTCATAGACCTTCTTATGTCTAACATTTAATGTTTTACTTCAAAATAACCACAACATAAACAAATTTGTTTTAGATGTAGTATTCTAACACACAATTGATAAATACACAACAAAATTTCATTCATTCTAATTATATAAATTTTATCTCAAACTCAAACATTCATCTCATTTATCTTAAGATTCTATAAAAAAAATATAAATAGTTCCCCTTAGTTGTAATTCCTTAAGTCAATTGATGTCAATGAAATGAAGGCTTTTACATTGACATCACAAGTCAATGAAATGAAAGCAATGAACAAATGAAATTAACGAGACAGTTAAAAGTAACGAATTTATGTACATTAAAAAATACAACCAATTAAAAAAAAATTAATGGGGTAGTGAAACTAGAAATAATGGGGGTTTCAAAATCGCCGAGAATAATGGAGGTTTCAAAATTGTCGGAAATAATGGGGGTTTCAAAATCGTTGGGAATAATGAGGGTTTCAAAACTGTCAGGAATAATAAGGGTTTAAAAACTGTTGGGAATAACAGGGATTTCGAAACCGCCAAGAATAATAGGGGCTCATAGAAACGTCGAAAAGTAATTGTCATTCTAGGGGTTAGTAAAAATCGTTGATAATCCATTAACAACGTTGGATATTCCAGGAAAAAAACAAATTGCAAGTAACGCACTTAGTGGGGATTAAAACCGCCAAAAAAGTTAAATATAACCCCATTAAAAAGAAAGTTTTACTTTCTTTCTAAATTCTTTCTTCATTCTCATCCTTTTCAGAATTTAATTATTTCCCCAGTAGTTATTTAAAAATTTAAATTACTTTTTATATATTATTTTAAATCGTTTTTTTAAACAGTAACCCTTTTCCTAATATATAGGGTTGGTTACCTTACTTTTTAATTGAAATTAGTGAAAGAACATTATGAAAAAAAATTATAATTGGTTTTTTTATATATTGACCAACAAACTCATCGATTAACTATTTGAAACAAGTTTTTAGAAGAAAAAAAAACTATTTTGAAAAAAAAATTAAACAGTACAGAGTGAGAGTTACATATTTTAATTAAATAGATAATTTATTTAAGTGAATTTACAGCAATAGGTTTTGTTCATGAGTTGAGAGAAGGGATTCTCATGAATGTAAAAAACGTGGTGGGGATAGAAAATAGTTTGAGAGATTCAAGCATTACAGAAAAGAGAAATTAAACAAGAAATGTTGTTTACACATAAACAAGAAATATTTTTTACACAAAACAGAAATATTTTTTACAATGACAATCAATCATGACTTCTGTAACGCCCCTCAAATTTTTTTCATATTTATATAATAAAATAAACGTAAAACAATAATATCAAAATTAACATATGTATATATAATATAATTCATCCATTCCATACATTGTATCTCAAAATAACATCCCTTTTCTAGGGAATTTTAATACATCTCCATCAGGAGTTTTCAAAATAAAACAAAATACAGCATTCAAGACAGACGATCCCTTCCTCCAAAATGCTCACTGAGGAGCTCTACTACCTGCAACATCATCTGCTCCCGTGTAAATTATACACGATCATCACAGTTTTAAAGGAAACAACCACAAAACAAAACACAGGGTAAGCTAACTATTTTAAAAACTTTAAATATGAAACTTGATATCATCATAAACCATCATTTTTCACACATTTCACAATTTCATCAAGTGTCTACCAATAATTTCAATATTCATCTTTCTCACGTCAGAATTTCCACTCACTAACAACACGTAGGCACTTGACTCTACTTCCGGAAGACTCGTGCATTGACTAGACTCAGAGATCTGCACCTGTCATACTACACCACTGTGAAATCCATACAGGGTCGCTGTGAAATCCACACAGTTATGCGCATATAAATAATCTCAATCTCAATATCATCACTCTCCTAGTATGACAGGGTTAATCCATACAACAGGTCAAGTTAGTTATCTTTCAAACAACTTACCCATACATATGAACCTCCTTCGACTCTCAACGCCTGAATAACTTCATCTATATGATTCCATTATATCAAGAGAGTCAGGATATCTCCTTCTAGACAAATCACCGGTCAATGCACACTCTACACGATCTTACACGGTATTTTCTTTCCTGAAAATACTATGCCTTGATCCCACTTTTCACATTACTCCATATTCATACAACACATCCATGAACGATTCAATCATATCATATTTTCAACCGTTTCTAAACAATCCAAATGGTACCAAAGTTTAAGATTTCGAAAATCATATGCATTTCACAGCATCTACTATATTTAAAATTTCACATTTTAAGCTCAAACAAATTCCGATCCACACATAAAACAGAGCATCGTGCAAGAAAGTTTGAAACCGGCGACCACGTCACCCCAACATCAGAATCTTCTAGCTTAAGGTTTATTGAAAATAAATCTAGCTTCCCTTACCTGGACTTGCGTAAAAACTCACTAAGAGCTCCAAACCCACCGAAACTTAAAGATGTCCTAACCTGCACCATGGAGCCTTAATCACAAAACTGACTATACTACTCATTTTCTACGTTAACAGAGACGATTTCTGAAGCTAAGAGAGTTGCATGCAACGCCTATGCAGAGGCAACCCTCTCAAGTTCAGAATCGACTCGAAAAACAGAGCAAAACAACTTACCCTGTTTTAGCGTCCTGATCGGAAAACTTGCAGAGAAAAACACCACAGTCCAGTGGCAGTCGCCGTCGTCAAACTGGTGAGGGAGGCGTCCGTGACGTTGAGAGAAGGAGGAGAAAGGAGAAGGGGAACGAAATGAGCTTATTCCCTCAGCTATTATGGTCAAACGGCTCTGTAGCCTTCACGGCCATCACCCACTCTCTGAGCAACCTTGCGTGTGGGTTTCCTCTAATAGGATGGCCACGTGGGTCTCTGCGCACACTAACTCTGGGTCACATTCCATACCAACTCTCTGGTGCCAACTGTTCTGAAGCACTCTTACTAACTACGTGTCGCGCATGCAGAACGCTCATGCTGGGAGCCTGGGCCCCACCTTATCTGTGTGAAACACGACCTCGCGTGATGACCATCCACCGATGAGCGATGTGTCTCTTACCCTGGCAGACGATCGATGCCTCATCCTGGCAGACGACCGATGTGTCTCTCCTCCTAGCGATCTCTCATCACCCTTGTGTGTGACGAGGACACATCGCCTCACTCTGGTCACCGATGTCACATCGTCACACCCAGCTGAGGGCTCGTCCTCCCATTACTCTAAGTCTGTGGTATCACTCTCACATGACTCGGTGACGTTAGTAGTTTCTCCTGCCCGAGGACAGGTCGGTACCAACTCCTCGCGCGTCAATGCATGCAACACTAAGGACAATCTCTTATGCCCCAACATAGAGTTTCGCATACATAGCGTATCTAAGGTTCAAATCACACCTTGGTGCATGTGATTTCCTGGAACCCACAATGACCCAACCGACCGATCTCTACCATGCCGCCCTCAGACCTTGGACGACGTCCGAGGTCTGACCACTATGAATTTTCTATTACACCACTTCTATTCCAAATAAATTTCTAGATCCTTACAACTTCAACAAGTCTAAACTTGGAGACTTTGAAGTCTAAACTTGGAGACTTGTAAAATTATTAGTTATTTTATTAATTAACAAAACTTAAGTGTGTGTGGTTAAAAATAAATATTTATATTTTTTATGTTCTAATGTTAAACTTTTGTTGTATTTTTCAATAAAATAGTTTTTTGAAACAAAATTTAAAATTATATAAAACATTTCAAAAACTAATGAGCAATTACATATTATTTTTATATAGTTAAATAAAATCTTAATAATCATTATCAAGAATTATATTAGAAATAAAGTTTTAATATAATAGTGATATTTAGTGGATTGGGTAACTTGATCATTATTAAATCCAATTTAGAGGGGAAAAGCACAGACAATACTACATACTAGAGAACCACGGGACAAGAGGCTTTAAATATATTTAAAGGATATTATTTGAGTTGAAATTGCATTGAAGACATGGAAACAGAGAAACTCGAAGAGAAAGGAAATACGAAATAGAATACCTGAAGCGGGGACAAGTTCTGTGCGTAGAACTGTTGCAATGTCGACAAATTGGGTTTGAAATTGAGAGCAGAGTTTGGTGATAACTTTTGTAGATGCCTTCACAATTCGATTTTGGTCTAATTGTAATACTTTGAATAGCAATAGTGTTTTTGATAAGAAAAGATAACCAAATTATTATCTACATTTTAGGAGTTTGAGTTACACCTTCTTAATCCTAACTATATTTATTTAGTTAGAAAAAACTAAACTAATAAGAAAAGATAAGCACTTAAACCCTGTTTAGATAATATTTTCAATAAGCACTTATAGAAGAAATGAATAAGATAATATAATGAGTTAATGTTTTTTACAAGTTAGAATCAGCTTTAGTAATTTGTATGTGTTATGATTCAGATAGATTTGTTCATAGAATTCTAAAACGCACTGCAGTTTTAGAAATGAGAAATCGGGAAAATAAAAACCAATTTGAAAAATCATAATGAAGAAGAGCTTCGATTCAGAGTGAATATGAGTAAAAGGAGAAATGAAGGAAAAAGACTAAGTGAAGATGAACTTTTATTCTAAGACGAAAATAGGAAAAGTTGAAGATCAACCATGAAAAAAATGTGTTTCTTCAAAACAAAATTGATTTTCTAGGACATGAACATAGCTTAATATGTAAAAAAAAACAAAAAAAAAAAAGTTGTGCCTTCGAAACCAACAAAAATAAAATTAAAAAAAAAACGAAAGAAAACCGTCATGAACTGTGAAAGGTTTAAAAACCCCAACTAGAAACATCTCTTAGTAGAAGTTATCATAATCTCTCTTAAAAAAACGTTGTTAAAATTTAAAAATAAATAAATAAAAATTGTAGTGAGAGAAGAATTTTGAGAAAGACGAAGAAATATGAAAAGAGAGGAAGGGTTACATTAAGAACTTATTATACAAATCAATTAAATCAGTTAACTAAAAAATAAGTAAAAACTATTTATTATTTATTTAAAAGTTTTCTGTATTTATGCTAAATATTAATTTTAACTTTGACAGTAAATATAACACGTTTAAACCAAAGAAATATTTTTGTTTCCACATATTTATAAATTTACATTCAAATTGGACTCTTTCCTTCAAATAATCATGCATGTTTTTTTCAACAATATTATTGATTTCAAAGTTAAGAATGTGACCTTAAAAAAAGGATAAGAATACGATCTGAAGATGTGAAAAGTTCATGTTGAATGGTAATGGACAAGTCAACAATATCTTGTTGGTCAATTTTAAACGACGAAAAGGTTTGACTAATCTATTATTCTATAGCCCGACAAAACTCAATCTACCACGTGAAGTATTCATATGTGGACCAATTCGAAAACCCAAAAAAAAAATACTAAAATGGGGTGATGAAAAGTAAATAAATAGATAAAAAAAATCAAAAGAGTTAGAATGAACAGAGAGATTGTTTCGATTCAAAGAAAAAATCAAATTAAAAATAAATGATGAAAAATGTATTGATGTATATAATTAATTTAAAAGAATAGAAATGAGAATATAGTTAAGTTTTTATGCCATTATCATAATGCATTCTATGATATATTAATTTAATTTAAATAAATGTATGCTTTTTCTTTATCGAAGTCATAGTCAATATTGTATTTGGAGTGCATAATTTATTATAATTAGTGATAATGGATTATGAAAATAATATATAATATTTATTTATGACCAAAATAATCAATGCAATCCACTATGGTAAAAACATAATCAAATATGTGCACACTATGTGTTGTTAGGTATACATAATAGATTATGGATCATATATAACTAATTATATAAATTCATACATAAAAATTATGTTATATTCAAAGCTGCATAATAATTGGTTATGTAATTTTTAAAATTAACTAAGTTACAAGTATTTCTCTTATAGTTATAGTCAAATTGCATGTAAGCTCAACAACAACATTCTAGAAAACCAACAATGTTAAACATGGTTTTCACTCCAAATCTCTCTAATTAAGACAAAAAAAAATGTAATATAGTTTAACTCCAAATCTCCCTTAAAGAAGAAATAAATCATTCTCGCTCACATCCAACTTTCCATCCATTTCAGCATTATGAGGACTTATAACTAAATGGTGGAGTTCATAAACGATTAAACTAATAATATTTTTTGTCATTTCGGTAGTTGTTAACAGAGAGTATTCTCTATTCTGTTGTCAATAAATTGGGACTCTTCCTTATTATAACTTACACAACTTTTTATCCTTTACTTCTTTAATAACTTCAATCATTTTATTGGTTATGTAATGTTTACTTTTAATTCATGTGAAGCATCGTCAACTTTTAAAAAAATATAAATCTCCTCACTAATGTCCATTAAATTAATTAAAGGTCTTATTGGATAATCTATCCATCCATAGGATATTATTATGTTGACCTCTTTTTTGTTCAAATTGATTTTATTGGTTTATATAGCCTCTCAACTTGTGCTCTCTCTTGTTGTAATAGAGTTATTCTCAAAGCATTGTATCCCAAAGGAAGAAACCACTAAGATTATTATGATTTGTACCAAACAAATATGAATTCACATGATAGGATTTTTTTTATGAGTTAAATTTAGGATTACACATTTTGTTCATAAGTTTCACTTGGATTGGAGATTGAATTAGCAATTATGGGGACAACTTAGTGAGGACCGTCACTAGACACGAACTTAACCAAGTGGTTAAATAAGTGTGAAGGTTTTATTCAAAGAGGAAAGGAAAAAAAACACACACACACTAGAAGATAATATGAAGCGGAATTGAAAAGAAGAACAATTAAAAAGACAAGGAAAATGGATAATAACAAGACTAAAATTAGAAGAGAAAGGGAACTTAGATGGATGAAGAGGATTCGATGAATATGAGAATGGAGGGTCATGCCACTTGGAGGAGCGTTCTAAGATAAGTGAAGGAGGAGTCACCACTTGAAAGCATTCCAAGATAAGACTTATAGAAAATATGAACACTCAGGTTCTCACTCAAGCAGAGTAACTTTACTAAAACTCAATGTACATAACAAAAGGGGGTGGCCACCTATTTATAGTGATAGATGTCGTGTGATTAAGAAAGTGAGGGAGATTTGAATTTCAAACTAAACTAGGTTAACTCCCTAATCTCATGCCACTAATTGTGGATCTAGGTCGGTCACACCATTTGCATTTGAACATGTGCTTCAATGCAAGAAGTGTGACTACATGTGCGGCAATGGGAGAGCTTTCTATAAGTTAGGGCTATGTCCTACTCTTGGACCATAAGCTAGCCCATGTTTATTCTAATTACACCTAATATAAAAGAGGGAAAACAGTTGATGCTCAGGTCTTATGCTTTGTGCTCTGCTCCTAGTAATCCTTTGGGGAATGATAGGTCTTAAGTCACTAACTGTGGGATGTGTTTGGTCAAGCCCTGAGTCTTATGTCATGCTCCTGGTCATCCTCCTAGAAGAGCGGGTTGGCTCAATAGGTGCTCTATCAATCAGGGTTGTATAAGATTTTCTCAAAGTCAAAAGGCAATCTAAAAGAATAGAAGATTATAGTTATAAAAGCTTTGAGTTTTTGTATCTTTTAAGTGAAATTCCCTCTCTATAGGACAATCACTACTCCTTTTTAATAAAGTGTTATTGTACCGACCAGTCCTCGGACACCGAGAACAGGTATAAAGGGCGAACCACGTCAGCTGGATCCCACAACATGGGCCAAAGCCACGTGGAGTGGACCCCGCAGGCAGCTTGGATTAGAGGGTGATCAGTCATCGGTGTGCCACCTCAGAGAAGGGTGATCAGTCATCGATGTGTCCCCTTAGAGAAGGGTGATCAGTCATCAGCGTGACGATCACCAGAAAGGGCTGATGTGTCCTCGGCAACAGAGTGTGACGAGGTGACATCGGTCTTGGGTGATTTGAACAGCGTAGACAGAACAGCTAAGATTGGTTTCCAGTGTGGGCCAATGACCAGTTAAGTACCCAGAGGTAGGGAGAGACCTGAATCACGAAGAGCCTATGCGGGTAGCAGGGAGACCACAGTTAGGTGCAGAGTCCTGAGGGGTCGAGTACTCATCAGACCTAGGGTTTCCCAGTGAAACTACATGCATGGCACGTGAACAGTGAAGGCACTCCCAGAACAGGTGGCCCCAGAGACTAGGTGCACAAGGAGGCACCCAGGTGGTCACCCTGTTAAAGTTTGCACTCCAGAGAAGGAAACCTTATGTGCTAGATTACCCTAAAATTGGGTGATAGCGGCACAAGGGTATTCCAGTAAATCCTAAATATGGCTAGCGGCGCAGTAAACCCTAGACTATATAAGGGACAGTAAAATACTTCACAAAGGTACGCAGTTTCTAGACCTAAACACAGAGAAACTCAATACATTGGTGTTTCTTGCCCCTATTGACTGGAGTGTCGGAGTGCAAACGGCCTCTAGGGCGCCCCCTTTCTCTTTTGCAGGTGCAGATTGCTTCGAAAGAACCAAGCACGTATCAACGTGAGGAAGGAGGCGTGTGAGTGTCGTGAGTCAACCGACAGGCGGGTCAACCGGCAAGAACATTTGGCGCCCACCGTGGGGCCGGAGTAAAACAATGTCCCATACACGAGAGTGAGAGAAAAAATCACAGAAGATGAGGAATACAAGACACGGGTCCGTTCCACCAAGTGGAGGCGACAGCGTTACCATGCAACAACTCATGGAGACGTTGCGCGCCCTCCAGGAGACGGTGGCGGAGTCCAGAGCGCATCAGGCGCGTATGCAGGAGGATCTGGCCGCTTCCCAGGCCAGGAATGAGGAGCTGCACAAGGCCAACGAAGAGCTACGCTTGAATCTGCATCACATGCAGCGAGCTGGGAATCGCGTGGGAGAGAATCAGGCTTCACCTACGTCCCCAAGAGCCTTTCCCATGCCTTTTATCAAAGAAATCATGGACGCGGTGGTCCCAGCCACATTCGTGGGGCCGAAGATTGTGTTCACAGGGAAAGAAGATCCAGAAGCGCATCTGATAGCCTTCCACACTCAGATGATGCTGTCCGGAGGCTCAGACACGGTGTACTACAAGATGTTTATGAGTACACTGAGCGGGATAACTATGGAGTGGTTCGTGAGCCTGCCAGAGGGCCACATCACCTCTTTCCATCAGTTTTCGAGGTTGTTCACAGAGCAGTATATCGTCAACAGAGCGCCACCGGTGGTGTCTTACGATCTTTTTGACATGCGCCAATATTAGGGGGAGTCGCTGAAGGACTACCTCAACCGTTTTAGTGCGCAGGTGGTGAGATTGCCCAGGAAGGACGAGAACATGCTGGTGCACGCATTCAAGAAAGGCGTACTGCCTGGTCCTTTCGGTGAATCGCTCATCAGGAACCACCCTGCCACCTTTGCTGAGATTCGGCGACGCGCGGTGGCGCACATAGTAGCAGAGACAGAGGTCTCTGAGAAGAGAAGCAGCGCTGCACCGTTGATGCCGCGCGGAGGTCAGGGGAAGCTGCAGCAGCAGGCGTGGCTGTATGAAGCCAAGGAAGGGAAGAAGGCGTAGGGAAGGCCTCGTCCCTATGCACCCAGGAAGGACCAGACTAGAGGGCGTGCAAGGGAGAACAACGCACCCCCTAGGTATGACTTCATGGTGGAGTTGGCGGAGCTGATCGCCATCCCTGCCGTGGCTGCAAGACTCCGAGTACCAGAAAAAACCGACAAGGTGCTTGGAGGGAGGAAGGATGAGTGGTGTGAATTCCATCAGGCTTATGGACACACACTCCATACCTGCCTGTCATTGGGGCATTAACTTGCTGAGTTAGTGAAGACAGGATTCCTGACCGATTACTTGCGGGAGGCGCAGGGTGATCGCGCTTCGGGGCCCCAGGCAGGCGACCAGCGACATGACATCCCTGTGCTCGGGGAAATCAGGTGAAGGAAGATGCTATGTTGGGGGGCTCCCAGATAGCTCAGGTGGAAGCTGAAGCAGAGGGCATGATCGGTCCTCGTGAGTCAGGCATTGCCAGGGAGGTCATCGGCTGGAGACTCTGGATGGAACAGCTATCCCCAGGGCATTGAACGCTACACACTTGAATTTCTACTTCAGTTAAATTGTAAAATAGATGCGTTCTTGCGTTGTACACACACTCAGAACATACATATTATAAAGAGCAGATCAGGGGGCACTCTCTTTAACGAGGCCGCCCAATAAAGGATTTAAGTATATCAAGTGTGCAAGTATTTCCCAGTTTTAAAGTTCTTCTCACCCCAGGAGTGGGAAAGGGACAGAATAACCCGATTCGCGTGAGGTTGATGACATTGGAACAGGCAAGAGGGGTCATCGAGAAACACTCTTCGCCCCTCGGTACCAGGTGTCATCGACGGTGATCGGCGTTCAGGCCTAAAGGACGATGACCGATCATGCATGTCATCGGGGTTTCTTGCTACACGCAGTTAAACTGGGACCCAGGCTCCCAGCGAGAGCGTTATGCATTCACCTCGCATGATTCCAAACCAGGAGAAGAGGAGTTGCTCGCCAGTAGGGTTGTGCATGAGGATGGTGTAAGAAAGCTAGTCAGATCGGTGACTCTCTTAACCCATTACGTGCATGGCACTGTGTGGGGAGATCGTGCATGCAGGATGCAGCGCCTGGCGAGTGTGCTTACACCAACCACCTCGGGTGCTCTCGTGGGGGCATGAGACTCGCTCAGAGGAAAGAAACGCGCTAAGCTACTTCCCAAGTGATGTGAGTCTCTTATGAACCTTTCTTGGTTTGGGTTGAGTTGATATAGGTTTCATTGTATTCATGACACTTTCAAGAATTAGGATCAAAATTCTAAAGAGCAATTAATAGAGTTTCTACTCAAGAAAACAAAGGTTCATACTAAAAACACATGAATAGGTAACTTGTAGTGTAAGATAACAATGGAATATGAATGGGTAATTCAAGAACAGTACCAAACTTCAAAGGAAACACAAGAACAACATAAGAACACCAAGAACAAGTGAAAATACTGATTGAAATTCAATAGGAATTAGAAAATCACAAAGAAATTCATCAAAGAACAAAAACCCATGGATGGAAAACAAGAACAACACATGTATATGGAAACCCATGGTTTGGACGAAATTAAAACAGCAAGAAAACAAGGAAATAAACCAACAAAGTGCAGAACAATGGCAGCAAATGAAAGGAAACAACTCATGGAAAAGATTGAACCGATTAAAAATGGAAAAACTACAAGAAAACACAAATGGGTATTTTTAGAAGATGAATAGAAATGACTTATGTGGTTGTAGCCTTTTGGAGATGTGATTCACGCCACTTGGAGGGTGGTTCTTCCAAGATGAGTGGGTGGTGCCGCCACTTGAGAGTCTCCAAAGCTCACAAGATAAGACATGGAGGAGAAGAAAGTCTCACAAACTCACTCTCTCTCTCAATTTCAAGATAGTTTCTTTTCTTCTAACTTTCAACTTTTTTATTCAAAGTACCAAGCACCCCTATTTATAATGGAGAGGGCTGGTCATGTTACAAAGGGGAAGGAGTGGGAAGAGTCACTCTTCTAGCTCCTTCTAGTGCCTAAGAGAGAAAGGAGTAGAAAAGTCACTTTTTCCACTTTTTCCTAAAGAAAGTGCCTAAAATGCCTTACATTTAGAGGTTTCTTTTGGTTTTCCTCTTTGGCATACTCCTAAGGATATTTCTATATTATTTACAAATTTATACAAGATTATTTACAAAGATTTATTTATACTACTATCTTTTGAATTTTCAAGAGAACCCAAACTGTTCTACTTTTTAAGAAGACTAGTAAGAAGAATTTTAAATGCTTGGGTGGATGACCTCTTCCTCCATTAGTAAAATCCTCTTCTACTTGATCTCCATCACCAAGGGAATAACTTAGGCGCACAGAGAAAGCGCAAAGGCCCTTCAGGTATGACATGCGTACAGTTAAATCCTCCCTCGCCTATGAGCGAAGTGAGGTCAGTGAGAACCTGTCACTTGGAGTTAGAGGTCTCGTAAGTGGAGAGGTAGGTTTGTAGAGAACACCTCCCCTTCGAGTGAGAACTTCCAATGTGAAAGAAGGGTTCGCCCAGTGAAATCCTCCCTCGCCTATGAGCGATGTGAGGTCAGTTAGAGCCTGTCACTTGGAGTTAGAGGTCTCGTAAGCAGAGAGGTAGGTTCATAGAGAACACTTCCCCTTCGAGTGAGAACTTCCAACGTGAAAGAAGGGTTCGCCCAGTGAAATCCTCCCTCGCCTATGAGCGATGTGAGGTCAGTTAGAGCCTGTCACTTGGAGTTAGAGGTCTCGTAAGCGGAGAGGTAGGTTCGTAGAGAACACCTCCCCTTCGAGTGAGAACTTCCAACGTGAAAGAAGGGTTCGCCCAGTGAAATCCTCCCTCGCCTATGAGCGATGTGAGGACAGTTAGAGCCTGTCAGTGGGGGTTAGAGGTCTCGTAAGTAGGAAGGAAGATTCGTAAGGAACACCTCCTCTTCGAGTGAGAACTCCCAACTTGAAAGAAATGTTCACCAGAGAAGTCCTCACCTCGACTTCTTACAGCGAGACTGAGGCGAGAGGAAAAGACCTCACCCTCACTTCTTACAGCGAGGCTGAGGCGAGAGGAAAAGTCCTCACCTCGACTTCTTACAGCGAGGCTAAGGCGAGAGAAGTCCTCACCTCGACTTCTTACAGCGAGGCTGAGGCCAGAGAAGAAGTCCTCACCCTCGACTTCTTACAGCGAGGCTGAGGCGAGAGGAAAAGTTCTCACCTCGACTTCTCACAGCGAGGCTGAGGCGAGAGAAGTCCTCACCTCGACTTCTTATAGCGAGGCTGAGGCCAGAGAAGAAGTCCTCACCCTTGACTTCTTACAGCGAGGCTGAGGCCAGAGAAAAGACCTCACCTCGACTTCTTACAGCGAGGCTGAGGCCAGAGAAGAAAGTCATCTCCCTCGACTTTGTACAGCAAGGCAGAGGCAAGAGAAAAAAGACCTCACCTCGACTTTTTACAGTGAGGCTGAGGCGAGAAGAAAGACCTCACCCTCGACTTCTTACAGCGAGGCTGAGGCAAGAAGGGTCATCGAGAAGCACTTTTCTTCCCCAAGACACAAGCATCATCTTTGGCGTTCAGGCCCTCTATGTGCTTAGCGCTGGAGTAACAGAGAAGTAAAGCAGAGTCTGAAGCGCAATGACTGATCGGTTGTGCACCAACATGCTAGTCGGTGGTCGGTGGTAGAAGCAAGTTCTGCTGCGAGAAGCCGAAGAATTTAGGCCCGTCAAGTCAGTCGTCCAGCATGAAGTTAAAGACAATGCTGAGTCACATGCAGAGAGTTGAAAATGGAAAGGGACATGCAGCTGGAGCAAGGATTTCATTCATATTGAAGTCAATGCAGTGAGCCTTTACAGCTAAAAGGTTTATACAAGTTATGAAGCAGAAAAAGAAATTACACAGAAAAGAAGAAGTTGCAAAGGGAGAAGCTCAAGGAGGAGGAATGATCTTGCCATCGACCACTTAGTCTCTTTGCTGAGAACGAGTTCACAGCTCGAAACTGGGGGGCTTGTGATCCGGTCGGTCACCAGTAGTCGATGACGTCAGCAGCAGATGACCACGTGGACCATTCATAGGGTAACACGTGGTAGAAGATAGCAGGTGAATCAGAGGGGAGATCACTTAGAACGGTGATCGGTGGTCAGTTGCTAAAGTGACCACCACCAGCAGATCAGTGCCTAGATGAGCGCTTGACAGTAGAGCGCGAGAAGTAATGAAGCACCGATCAGTCATTGGTGCAAGGTCATCAGGGAGAAGGGTGATTAACACCTCTTTATCGAGAAAGAAGTCCTCAATTCGAGCAGAGAGCTCACCAATGAAGTCCTTAGAGGGTAAGAGATGTGGGCGATGACAAGGTGGTGAGATGTCCCTTCAGCGTGCTACTCATGTAATTATGCGCAGAGCCACGTAGGTCGCCCGGGCCGACGACTTAGTCTCTTCGCTGAAACAAGTTAACAGCTTGAGACTGGGGGGCTTGTGTACCAACCAGTCCTCGGACACTGAGAACAGGTATAAAGGGCGAACCACGTCAGCTGGATCCCACAGCATGGGCCAAAGCCACGTGGAGTGGACCCCGCAGGCAGCTTGGATTAGAGGGTGATCAGTCATCGGTGTGCCACCTCAGAGAAGGGTGATCAGTCATCGATGTGTCCCCTCAGAGAAGGGTGATCAGTCATCAGCGTGACGATCACCAGAAAGGGCTGATGTGTCCTCGGCAACAGAGTGTGACGAGGTGACATCGGTCTTGGGTGATTTGAACAGCATAGACAGAACAGCTAAGATTGGTTCCCAGTGTGGGCCAATGACCAGTTAAGTACCCAGAGGTAAGGAGAGACCTGAATCACGAAGAGCCTATGCGGGTAGCAAGGAGACCACAGTTAGGTGCAGAGTCCTGAGGGGTCGAGTACTCATCAGACCTAGGGTTTCCCAGTGAAGCTACATGCATGGCACGTGAACAGTGAAGACACTCCCAGAACAGGTGGCCCTAGAGACTAGGTGCACAAGGAGGCACCCAGGTGGTCACCCTGTTAAAGTTTGCACTCTAGAGAAGGAAACCTTATGTGCTAGATTACCCTAAGATTGGGTGATAGCGGCACAAGGGTATTCCAGTAAATCCTAAATATGGCTAGCGGCGCAGTAAACCCTAGACTATATAAGGGACAGTAAAATACTTCAGAAAGGTACGTAGTTTCTAGACCTAAACATAGAGAAACTCAATACATTGGTGTTTCTTGCCCCTATTGACTGGAGCGTCGGAGTGTAAACGGCCTCTAGGGCGCCCCCTTTCTCTTTTGCAGGTGCAGATTGCTTCGAAAGAACCAAGCACGTATCAACGTGAGGAAGGAGGCGTGTGAGTGTCGTGAGTCAACCGACAGGCGGGTCAACCGGCAAGAACAGTTATTATATCAATTTTTAGTAGATGACGAAACATACTTAGGTTTCACTCTATATTTAGCCAATTCAATGTTCTATTTCAATTGAATCAAATATTCATAAGAGTCTTCTCACAAATTTTCAATAAATAAACTTTTACTCTAGAGTAAGAACTTTTAAAAGTTTTTTTATGACAATTATAGGATTATCTTTTATTTTTCCATTTTTTTTCCTTTATCTAATCAACTCACATAAACTCATAAAAGGGATGTCAACTTTTTTAACATACTTTTGCACTTAACTGAAATTTTTGAATTAGAACTAGAAGAAATTAGCATTGTTACTCGTATCCTTTTAGTGATTCAATCTGTAAGCACCTAAAAAATAACTTTAGAGTAGAAGTGATATATTTTAAATGATACCTGAATATTTTATTATTCAAGTTAAAAGAGTATATAAATAGAAAAATCAGTTATTCATGTTTCATTTTAAAAGAATCACCATCTCTTTAAATTTTCTTTTTCTTTTTCTTTCCTTTGCCTTCTCTCTAACTTTCTAAATCCCTTTGTCATCAAACTAACAATCGGAGTTCGCCATTGGATTTCTGACCGCGAATACTACAAGACTGCCCAATCAAACTTTTAGATAGAGTAATTTCATTTTTTCATTCTTCCTTTAAGTCAGTTTTGAACTTGTTAGATTATCTTTGGTATAGGCTTTGCATGTGGTGTTTTGATACAACCCAACTCGACAAGCAAATGACTAAGGACACCACTGACTCTTCACAGTTATATTAGTCATCTCAACATACAAGACAAGGCCCCACCAAAACTTAGAAGAACCTCAACAAAGGGAGAACCGGACATGAACTAGAATACCAGTTATTCTTCCTTCTAGTCTTCTTACTAGACAAGTTAAGTAAATAAATTGGGCTCACTTTGATCTTCAATTAGAAGAATAAGCTAGAATAGGGTGTACTTAGTATATTGGGCTTGTGCCAAACCCACCTAAAGCCTAGCTTCTAGAAAGCCTCTCCCTAAATCGCCCCTTAACCTAGTTTCTAGAAGGAGGAAGGCTTGCTTAGGCGGCACATCACCTAGCCTAAACCTAGTTGCCCCCTTGATGCAGACCTGAGAGATGGAGCAACCCCTAACCAAGCCCAACCTTCTAGAAGAAGGACATGAAGCATGTCACAAGATCAAGGGCTAGGTCAGGATCCACTAGTCAATGCTTCAGAGCCCATCATTCCGCAAAGGATTACCAAGAGTAAAGCTCAGCCATGGGAGCTGAGCACCAACTAGTTTCCTTGTTTTCAATTTCAATAGAGTAAGATCCAATTAGCATAATAGAAGGGGTGTATTTATCAAATTGGGTCATGACAAAGTCCATTAGGGTTAGAATGTAGCCCTAGCTTCTAGAAGCTAGGACTAGGGGCGGCATTGACCATTGGTCAAACCCTAGGTCGCCCCCTCCCTTGTGACAATACTATCCCTTCCCTTCTTGCCCACCAAGGCACCCATTCCTAAAATAGGGTGTCTTGCCTCATGTAATCACAACTTGAAATTGAAGTAAAGAAACTCTGCTTGAGTGAATTTGTTAGTCTGAGTACTATGTGATATATAGGTCTTATCTTGGGTGGGTAGTATCCTAAGTGGCGACTCCGGATCTTATCTTCAGTGAGTGACATCTCAAGTGGCGACTCTTGCACCACTCATCTTGGAGTTCATCTGCTCCAAGTGGCGTGACCACCTCCATTCCTCCTAAGTCTTCTAATCCTTTCACATTTTTCCTTTCTTTCTCTTTATCATTGTTGCATCACCTATCTTCTTCTTTGCCATCATCTTCTTATCTTCTTCTCTTTATTTGCTCCTTGTTTATGCGTTTTGTTCTTGTTCCTTTATCTAGAATTCTGTAATTTGCATTATTGTCACCTCATATTGTGTTTTTCTCTTTGCCCTTATGAAGTGAACCTTCGCACTTACTTAACCACTTGGTTATGTTCGTGTCTAGTGGGAATCTTCTTAGTGTTCTCATCTTTAAATTGCTAAAAATCCAAAAATCTTAAACAAAGTGAAACCTTTAAAATGTGCAATCTAAAATCAACTCACATCACCCCTTCTCTTCTTTCCTCTCACTCTTACCCACCAAGGCACCCTCTCTTATAAATAGGATGTCTTGCCTCATGTATTTTTACCTTGAATTTTGAATAGAAAAGAAACTTTGTCAGAGTGTTTAGTGAGTCTTGAGTGCTCTCATATTTTGGGTCTTATCTTTAGTGTAGTGCACTTCAAGTGACGGCTCTTCACCACTCATCTTGGAAGCTCCCATCCTTCCAAGTGACGTGAACCATCTTCCACTCCATAAGCTTTCTTTCATCTTTCTCTTTTGTTTTTCTTTCATTACGCCTTCCATAATTCCATTTCATTGTTTTCTTCCTTTACTATTCGGCCATAATACTTATCCATTGTTTCCCTTACGCTTCATTTCATTCCACAACATCATCATCATCACCCTATAATTGTGTTTTTTTTCTCTTTTGCTCTCTAGAAGAGAACCTTCACACTTACTTAACCACTTGGTTAAGTTCGTGTCTAGTGACAATCTTCTTTGAGCTTATCACCATATTTGCTAATTCAAAAACCATAAACAAAGTGCAACCTCTAAAATGTGCAATCCTAAAATCAACTCACATCATGTGGTAATTAGAGCATGGTTTAATTGTGCTTATTTTTTCTGAGTTGATTTTTTTGCTTTAAAATTCCAACACATTTCAATTAAGTCTTTATCTTCCAACAATTTCAATTCCACTTTACAATTCAGCACCTTTTAATGCAGTCTTTAAATTCCTTGTCATTTACAATTCCGCTTTTTATTCATTAAGCAATTTAAATTTTTCTTTTGAATTATTTGTGTCAATTTTTTCCTTCCTTATTTTGCTTTAGTCTTTCGTTCTTAGTGTTCTAGGAATCTTGCATCCATTATGCTTATTTTGACTTTAATTGTGAAGAAATAAAAATAATTAAAAATTGTTTAAGTGGTAGTTGATTTAGTTCCAAACAAATAATTCAAGTGATTATATGAATTGAATCTCAACCATTTGCGAAAATTGAAAGTGAATTAAAAATATGCATGCCAAGAATGTGGACATTTTGAATCCATAAAAAAGAAGGACAAAAACAATTTGAGTGCAATTCACATTTCACGTTTAAAATGCTAAAGATAATTCTTTTTGTGTAGCAAATTGTTTTCGTATTTGTGGAATTTTATCCTTCTTGCTTTTACAATTTCTAAGCAAATTATACTTCATAGTTAAAGTTAAGTTAGTTTCTTTGAGTCTTCAAAAGTGTTTTTTCTTGTTTGTCTTGCTTAAGTGTTGTCATCATCTAAATTCCATTTTCGTTTAGCTTTCTTTCTTTCAAACTTTTCTTGATTGTTTTAAAATTTTCTTTAAGTTTTGTTGGAGTCCTTGAATGAGTGGGTGATAAGAGTTTTGACCTCTTTCACTTGAAGTCTTCTCTCTGCCACATCAGTATCCGCTGACGCTGTCAGGTGAAATTTAACGGAAAGAACCAATTTGAATACATTTTAAAAAATATAGGGGCCAAATTGATTTTTTTTAAAATCACTATACTAAATTGACTATTGACCCCAAATATAAGGACAAAAAAGGTAATTAAACCTTAAAATTTCTATGAAAATGAATATATTTTAAAATATTATATGACTAATATGTAAATATTTATTTGATATTTTATGTATATTATAATTTCATATGTCGTAAATATAGGAATGTTACAAAATCAATTTTAAATAAATTATAGATAAAACAAATAATATAAAAAAGATGGTTATGAAAAAATAGTATATAAAGGAACGAAAAATAATTTTTCACTCAAGAAAAAAGAAATATTGAATACAAGTACTGCTCCGGTCAAATAGTTTACCACATTGCACTACTTCAAATAATTTTCAGAAGAATAAAAAATTGGTTATGGACATTGCTTTAAATAGTTTTGATGGCTGCATTATTCTAAATAATTTTCATTTATTCTACTGTTTATAAAAAATTAAAAGTGACATTTTACGTATACAAACATATCCGTTGTTATCCTATCAACATATTTGTCCCATATATTATATTCTCCCAATCTAAACAAATCAGAAAATATATTTTTCACAACCGGAAGCATCTTTTCTGATTTTATTGTAATATGTAGCATTTTAAAGGTATCATATCTGTATTGTTCATTTAAAAATTGTTCTGCGTAACTATTTGCTTTGATTTTAAAACCGTTACGTTATATCTGTTTCTGTCAGTTATTGACACGATGCAAATGCAGATTGTAAACATATTCAAACGTATCAGTGTTTGATTGCATCTTCTGATATCTCTGACCACCTTATAATACCTGAACGTGTATGAAAACAGGGCATGACCTAAATACACTTCACCTAAAATGCATATTTAAATGAATCAGTGTAATAAATATAAATGAAATAAGAAAATTGCATGGGCATTAGATCAATAAGAAAATTGTAGCTTTGAATTGACTAACTTCACCAGTTTCATAATCACATTCAACAGTGCAAAAATAATTATATTAAAACCTAAATCAAACAGACCCTTAAGCCTGTTTATTTTAATTATATCCCAAATCTTAAGGCCCCAGGACAATTTTTTCAAAGGTGAAATTTTGAGTATTCAGGAAATGGCATTTGGATTGGGGTGAGTATACGCAATCAAGTTCTTGAGCCTGAAACTGTCTGAATTCATGCCTGTGCATATTTGGAACAGTTTCTCATACATAAAAAAAAGCAGTATCTGGATACACTACTTGGACATTATAAAAAATGAGAATGCAGCAGTGTAATGTTCATTCCAATTTAATAGCAAACTTGCATCTATCAGGGGAAGCACTTCATCCTCTGCAAAAATGACGGATGAAAGCTATGTTAACAAGTGGAACAAACATTATGGTCTTGATTCTGATAACGTTTATTATTACCTGTCGTTCAACTTCGACAGCTGAGGCAGCTAGTCTAAGCTTCAAAATTGATCTGTCTTGCTGACAATTTTCTGTGTCTTTGTCTTATAGAAAGTACAGGAAGCAAGATTTAGTGGGAAAGAGAAGAGAATCAAACACAAATATTAAGAAAAGCTAAGAGACGAACAGACTGAGTACTAGATAGATGTATTTTCTTCGTACTTCCCTTTTTATGTTAGTTTCCCTATTTCCTTTGACAGATATAGTGTTTTAGCCTAAAAGAGAGGAATATATTCAGTTTTTTTTTTTCTTAACAGTTGGAATCAAAGCTCCTGATCCCAAGGGCTCAATTTCTGCTACCACTGTTTTGTTGTTGTCTTGCCTACTAGGTCGGTGACTGACTACACCAAGAGGAGCATCTCCTCATCTCTTCCAGATCCCCAAAGAATTGCGGTCATCCAAGTGCCTGGTCTTATAAGTGTCAGTTCCATAAGCTTATTTGGGTGCTGTCTTGAAGGTCACATATATAATGGTGTTAGTTTTGTTCAACAAATTATCATTCTTCCCTTCTCTTATCATGTCAAGTCTCCAAGGTCTTGTCTTTGGATTAGTTATCTTGGGCTATCAAATGTATTTTCATCTTATCCCTCAAACCAAAAGGAGTAGAAGTGCGTGCTATCAGTGAGGACAGATGGATGAGGATTTATATACCTCTGTTTTCAGGGGATGACAACTTTGGATGGATCAATCACATGAAAGGCTCATTTCAAATCAAGAGGGTTTCTGAGTTGACTATGGAGGGAAGAGCTTGAGTTGGTTTCAAGGGTAGGAATCTTATACTCTGAGACCGATTTCAATGATGTTTAGGAACATAGACACTAGGCTTTCTCTGCCATCCACGATCCAGAATCTTTACAACATCTTGTCAGGTCTAAAATAAGAGGGCTTGGTGCAAGACTACAGGGAGAAATCTGAGACTTTTGCCAGAACACTTCTAATCGTAGAGCAAGAACAGCTTTTATATTTGTCACATAACTTAAGTTTTTATCAGTCGGTTAAACCAGAGATGCATCACAAAAACTATGGGCATCTTCCAATGCATTTTTTTACAGTATTAGTAATTCACGATATAACATTTGGTATTAAAAGCAAAGTTACCACCACAACATTTAATCCCTATAGTTTTACTCAATTTTATGTTTCAGTCCCTATAATTTATTCTTTTGGATATCAGATCCTTGTTTCAATTTGTTCGATTTTGGCCCCTGACATTAGGTTTTAGCCCCTAAATTATATTTGTGTCCCTAATTTCCATAAAGATCTAGTCCTTATAGTTTCAAATTGCATATTGGTCACTGAGGGACAAAAATCTAAATATACAGGGCTAATATTCAAAAGAATAAGGAAAAAATCCAAATCAGGTGAAACTACTAATTGCTAATTTTAACCAACAAGCAACAAAAAACATTAAATTGAAAGATTCTTACCATAGTAATATGATGACAAGATGGTGATGCGTTCCATTGGCTGGAAAAAGAAAAACAGAATTATCCAAGTACAAAGGAAGAAGTAATCATGTTGAGAAATCTTTAACTTTGTAAAGAAAGAAGTAATCATGATGAGTAACTAAAGTTTGCACCAACAACATGAAACGAAAGATACGCACATATACATTTGTTCTATTAGAAAGCCAGCAAAGCAAACAAGATACAAAATAGGCAATTGATCGGTTTAATGCTGAAAACAACATGGAGACCCCCAGCAAAGTTAAGAAAAAATGAAGTTTCAAAACATTCTAAATGCAGACTTCAACATTCAGTAATAAGCATAAAAAGTATTAGAAATACCAGCTTGTAGTTATTAACTTCATCCTTAAACATAAACAGGTGTTGTCATATGAATATAATTTTTTTAAGGCAACATATCAAACGAGAAGAACTCCTGTTATTGTAAGAAATAAGCACAATAAATATAGACAAACTATTAGAAATTTAGGTCATACTTAAATTATCAAGATTAAAAGATAAATGAACAACTTTTTTAAATGTTCAAGTAATCACTAAATCTTGACTGTCAATGGAAGTTTGCACGACCAAGATTTATAATTCTCATTTCTCTCAACAACCAAGAGTCATAACTTCAGACACCCTTTTTTTCTGAATTGTTCTATTATACAATAACCACCCTCAATTTTAGCAACAAAAGCCCACAGGTTAATTTGAAGCTACGTATTACTATAGAGAATTTCTTTCTTTCCTGAACACATACATACAAATCTATGAATCCAAGTTTTGAGGATCCCCCTCCCGACAACAGCCTACCTTCCCTTTTCTCTTCTTCCACCAGTCTCAAGAGCTTTGCCCATGGCCTCTCCTCAAGGTTTTAAAAAACAGTAGTTGCAGGGGAAAAAATATAAATTTCCTAAAACATGGAAACATATGCACATGATACAGGATTGAACATGCAATGATGGAAAAAAAGAACAATGCACAACATGGATAAGATTTCCAGTTTACCATTACAAATATACCCTCTTTACGGGTAGGTAGTTGCTCCAGCTTTGCCAATGTTTCATCACCTTTAGTAACTTTTCCAAATATTGCATACTGAAAAGGGCTTACATCAGTATATCAATAGTAAACATCAAAAGATATGAGTGAATTGTTTGCAACGATATTATATTGCAGTTATAGTTACCAAACCTTTCCATCAAGATGAGGAGAATCTCCAAGTAGTATTGAAAATGAGGATGAACCACTGTCTGGATCATCATACCTGCGAGAACAAATTCATGAGTAAATAATATTTTCTAATCAACCTGATGAAAACTTATATTTTCGATTAATTTTAGTTTTCATCTTTTAGATATAAAATTGTTTATGAGCTTTTGCCAACAACCAAATCTTTAGGAATAGTTGGTTCATGACATGGAACTAAAACCTCTATGACTAAGTGGTCCACAATGCAATCCTTATTGCCCACATTTTTCTAAATACAAGTTAGAAACTTTCCAACACAAGGTAGGAAGGCCTGTGTATTACTATTGTGCACACAACAAATCCAAAGGTCTCTTGCTTGAGGGGACATGCAAGATTACTAGATTTAAAATCATTCGTGAGCTTTCAACCAAAAAAGTCAATTACCAACATTATGTATGTACTTGTTCTTCTCAACACTTGTACTATGAAACTCAATCAATCATTAAACCTCGGCTAGAGCAGACCAAGGGAATATGATTAAATGTAACGCAAAGCTAGAACACCGTATCAAAATTGAACAACCGTTTGCTGAAAATCTACACTGATCATGAAATCAAGAGCTTCAGTATGCTATTGCAAGCAGCAATTACTATCTAGAAAGACCTAACCTTCCCATGGAAAGAATACCCCGAACATGTTTGACGTCACTAAATTCACCAACAACAGTCTTTTCAGCCTCTCTTTTCTGATCCTCATTCATGGGAGCTGATCTTCCATTCGCAACATCTGCTACTTGGGCCACAAATCCCTTATCCACCTGGGTATTGAACCCAAAAACATTTACTCACAAAGCAATAAAATACGCACCAACATCATAGAACCCAATGCTCATTAGTTTTCTTTCCAGAGAACAATACCCGAAAGAAATGGTTAGTGTTATAGCCTCCAAGTTGCACGAGCTTAAAAATGTGGTCAACAGTTTTGGGTGCAACAGTTGGAAAGAAACCAAATTCAATATCCCCATACTTTGTCTGCATCAGAAAACACAAGAATCTAAGTGCACACCACAGGTAACACACAAAAAGAAAATTTTGAAATCAAATTCAGAAACAAGTTATCTAACTGCAAGTAAGATGGGATTTTTCACTGTACATGCTACTTAATTCCAGTTTTCACTATCCACAACAAGGGTATCCAAAGTCTGGGCTTCTCCACTACTTAATAGTTAAAACAGCCAGAACGTGTGATTAGTTACAAATCAGTTCCAATATTTTTGTTAGAATAAGTCAGCTTTTTTTTGTTCGTGGTTCCTATCCTGTAGTCATATAATCCCTTTATTTTTGGATGAGTAGTTTGTATCTATGTAGCACAAACACTCACACAGACAATGGACACGAATACTTCGACATGTCTAATCTTCAAAATGTAGGACACGGAGACACAGATCTATATATTATATCATTATGAATTATATAAATTGACAACCAAGATTTATGTGAACAAGTATAGTTGTGTTTTTCTTTCTGGCAAAAATATGTTTTCTATGGCTGGTTCAAAAGAATTTATTCCTTATTTCTATAATCATAATAAAAACTTAAGTTTTTAGAAAATCACTATATTTGTCCTTTTTAAAATTGAGTTAGAACCGTGCTTGATTGTCAGAGACCCAAAAAATATTTTTTGAATTGGACACTTTATCGATACGTGTCGTACAAGTGTCAGTGTTCGATATGTGTGTCTGATACGGACACACCATTTAAGAGGTGTGTCTGAGCTTCATTGGTTTGTATAGACTGCTATTTAAATGAATCAAATGTCTGGCACTATAGAGATCTGCACTACTATTCAAAGATCTTTTTATCTAATTGAAGATCTTTTTTTCTGATTTGGTATCAGACCACAAAATCCTAGGCAAATCTCTTCCTTTAAAGGCCAATTATGGCTACTCCTCCAAGCACTCCAAGCTCAAGTGCGTCATATCCCTTACCTCATTTACAAACCAATACTTTACCCCCTTAGTACAAAGCAATCACACTTGATCACATTAATTATCTTTTATGGGAAACTATTATTATGCCCATTATCAGAGGCCACAAAATATGGCCATGTTCTTGGCAACAACAAACCTTGCCTCCAGAATCCTTGCCAAGAACCACACAAGGTAGCACAGTAAAAATACCAAACCCAAAATTTGACAAATGGGTCTCAAATGATCAATTACTTTTGGGAGGGCTATACAACACAATGCGCATTGATATAACATCTCAGTTGATGCGAAACTCACAAAAAGAACTGTGGGATGCACCAAAAGAACTTTCAAGTGTGCATACAAGATCAAGGAGTGTTTATTACAAAGCTGAATTATAGAAAACAAGGAAAGGAGGCATGAAGATGGAGCAATATTTGACAACTATGAAATTTATGGATGATAATCTCACTCTGGCAAGAAATCCAATATCTCAATCTGAACTAATAGTTCAAATTTTGAGCGGCCTTGATACAGAATACACCACAATCTTCTGACTGATAAAGATTTTGTGTCCGAGATTGAATTGCAAACGAATTTGTTAACGTTTGAAAGCAGGCTCAACCAACTTAATACATATCAAACAGAGGGTGTTACTCTTAGCCATGCTACTGCCCACTTTACCACTAGCAAATTTGACAACAAGCCATATAACAATGGCAGAGGGAAAATTCATTCACATTACAACAACAGAGGGGCCAGAGGCAGATTTCAAGGAAGAGGAGGAAGGAGCAATGGAAATAAACTTGTGTGTCAACTTCGGGATAAAGGAGGTCACACAGCTTCAATCTACTGGAACAGATTTGATCATAATTTCATGACAAACCCATCCAACAACCAAGCCTCAAATGCACTAATGGCTACTCTAGAGGTGTTGAAGATCCTTCATGGTATGCAGACACTAGAGCTAGACATCATGTTACCAACAACATGCAAAATTTGTCACATAAGGAAGACTATAATGGTAAGAAGTTTATTATTGTTGCAAATGGAAGCAAACTTGGCATTAGTCATGTAGGAAATGCAAAGTTAAAAGATTTGTCTCTTAATAATGTGTTGTGTATGCCTAAGATTACTAAGAATTTGCTAAGCGTGTCTCAGTTGGTGTCTGATAACAAAGTAAATACTGTTTTTGACTCTTTGGTTGTTTTGAAGAACAAGCGAGCAGCTCTAGTGATGCTCAAAGGGAGGCTTGAAGATGGTCTATACAAGATTGAAGTTGCACTTCCTCAAATAAATCTAAGTTTCAAAATTCCATAATTGTTTCCTTTTCCTCAAATTTATCAAATATTTCAAAAGAAGACACGTGGCATGGGAGATTAGGCCATCCATCTAAAAGAGTCTTGTTTCAAGTTTTGAAATATTGTAATCTTAATTCTGTTGTTATAACATCAACTTTTGTGATGCTTGTCAGTTTGGAAAATCACAAGCCTTACCTTTTAAAGATTCTCATTCTCAAGCAAAAGATGTTTTAGATTTGGTTCACACTCATCTGTTGGGACCTGCACCAACACTCTCAACATCTGCATATCGTTTTAATATTCACTTTGTTGATGACTTTAGTTGGATTTATCCTCTTAAAGTTAAAAGTGATGTTGTTCAGGCCTTTAATCATTTCAAAACTCTTGTTGAAAATCAGTTTGGAAAAAAATAAAACACATTTATTCAGATTGTGGAACTTAGTACCTGTCTGTCTTAAAAATAGTTGAAAAATCAGGAATTATCTTTAAACACGTGTATCCATATCCATATACCTCAATCCAAAATGGTAAAGCAGAAAGAAAGCATAGGCAAATCGTAGAAATGGATTTAACCCTTTTAACTCAAGCTAAAATTCCGTTAAAATATTGGTGGCAAGCCTTTGAAAGTGTTGTCTATCTAATTAATAGATTACCTACTTCTATTCTTCATGGTATTTCACCAATGCAGAAACTTTTTGACAAAATTCTAGAGTACTCTTCTTTAAAATTCTTTGGATGTACCCATTTTCCTTGTCTTAGACTATACCAAAGTCATTAATTTCAATTTCACTCAACTAAGTGTGTGGTTTAGGATACAGTGAACTCTTCAAAGGTTATTGTTAGAATTCCAAGTGTGAGTTTATCCCACATTGAGTAGGAATGAATCTAAAGAACGGTATAAAAGAAAGAAGACTCACATACCCATTGCCTTAAGGTTTTGGGTTGAAAGTGGTCTCATTACTATCTTATATGAAATGTTCATGACTCACTCACTGGTGCCGAATTACTTCAAAGTTTTCCCACTAAAAAAACCCAACAAATTGGTGCGGTGAACACGGATTGAACACGTGAGTGGTTGAATCCTGTATTGTTAGGATTCCTTATATCAATAGTTTTCTTGACAAGGGATTTCAAGTAAGTGTGTCCCATTGTGATAAAAACGGTGTAAGAGGATAACCATTGTTGCTTGTACAAAAGTACCAATGTGGAAGAAACTCGCACTTAAAGGGATGATTGTTAGAATTACAAGTGTGAGTTTGACCCACATTGAGTAGGGATGATTGTTAGAATTACAAGTGTGAGTTTGACCCACATTGAGTAGGAATGAATCTAAAGAGCACTATATAAGAAAGAAGAATCACATACTCATTGTCTAAAGATTTTGGGTTGGAAGTGGTGTCTTGATTTTCTTATATGAAATGCTCATGACTCATAGGTTTCGAATCACCTCGACATTTTCCCACAGAAAAAACTCAACAGTTATAAATGCCTTAGTTTTATTGGGAAAATTTACATTTCAAGGCATGTAGTGTTTAACGAAAAAGGATTTCCATTTGCTAATGGTTTCCTCAATACTAAAGTTGTGTCAACTCTTGTTCTTATTTCTTCATCACCCTCTTGGTTTCCAAATAACATGAGCAATAGTGAAGTCCCTTCTTGTATAGATTATCAGCCAACTTCTCCAACAGTATCATCAAATCCTGTAACCCCCACTTTAGATTCACCAAGAGAATCAGACAAAACAGTTGATGCAACAAATTCTGAAAGTGTCGTGTCCAATCAGTCATCAACTGAAATTGACACCGTTAGGCTGCCAGTTAGTGGAGAAATTCAAAATGAATGATCATCCTATGATGACTAGAGGGAAGTGTGGAATCTTCAAACCAAAGTTGCCATTTACTGGTCTTGCAGAGGCTACTGACAGTCTTGACACAACAGAGACTCGCAATGTTGTAGCAGCTCTAAGTAATGATAACAAGAGGAAGACGATGCAAGCTGAGTACCAAGCCCTTGTCCAAAACAAAACATGCTCGAACAAAGCATATGTTCATTTCTTTAGAGACATGGTTTTGAGGAAAGATCTTGAAATTCGGTATGTAGCTTCATACCTTCACATGATCAGGTTGTCGACTGTCGAACAAAGGCATTAACAAATTCTCGTTCTCAATTCTTACGTGACAAACTTGGTGTGTTCGAAACACCCTTTCATCTGAGGGGGAAAGTTAAAACAGCTAGAACGTGTGATTAGTTAAAAATCAGTTCCCTACTTTTGCTAAAATAAGTCAAAAAAATTTGTTCGTGGTTCCAATCCTATAGTCATGTAATCCCTTTATTTTCGGATGAGTAGTTTGTATAAACTGCTATTTAATTGAATCAAATGTCAGTGCAGTGTGTGGCATTATAGAGATCTGCGCTACAGTTCAAAGAAGTATTTATCTGACAGAAGATTTTTCTTTCTGATTTTAATAGAGCACATATCGAAAACACGACTACAATTCTACAACACTAAAAGCACTAACCATGTATGAAACTCAGTTCAAGCTTTTACTGCAAATCCAAGAATTACAAATGAAAACAGAAAAGTATCAAGCTTCATAAAATATTCAAATAGAAAAACCTGAAAGACGACGCGAGCCGATCCCAGTTCGGGTTCCAGAGCGGAAATTGCAGATATTAAGGCCAACAAAATGCAACCTTTGATCCAAAATCTGAATCCTCGTATCCACATTTCGTCCAACGTTAGATTTAGCACCTTTTCACCTCCTAAAATTAGAGTCAACCATTACAAGTACAGAAAACCAAAAACTGTAAGCTTTTTTCTGTCAGTAGTCGGTACCACTGTATCATGTTTCTTCTTTCTTTTTTTTTTCAGGAGATTCGTTTTCGATTATTTGTTTCCAATTTCTTCCTGCACCCCTACATTTTTTCTTTCTGCACCCCCATAAATTTTCGAAATACCTAAATTATTCTTGGTAATTTTATTTGAAAGCGCAGCTTCCATGCCAGTGGTTGGTGCAGCAAACTTTAAGCTTAGCAGAGCTATGGTGGAGGCGTTGGCGTGTTTTGGAAGGCTTTGGAGGTAAGAAATAGTTGTGTTGAACTGTGTTGGATGAATGGGATATACAAATTTCTAGAAAATTGTATTTCGGGAATAAATTTCGAAATAGGAAAATCCAAAACAGAAAAAATAAATTTTGGAACCAAAACCATAAGCTAAAAAATTTATTTTAAAATGGGGGTGTTTTACAAGTCAAACGCACTATCGGATTAGGAAATCTGAAAAGAGAAAAAAAGTTATTTCAGAATACCCTTTTTATAATATAATTTTTTATTTCCAAAATGATATATTCATAATAAAAAAATGTGTTCCGAAAAGAGTTTTCTGAATACAATGCATGCACTCCCCCAATTGACTTTCAAAATTTATTTTTCTGCAAAAATTTTGAATTACGAATTTCAGAAGTAAAAAAAAAACACCCTTCTCCGACGAACAGCGCATAGCAACTCCAAAACCTCCCACTAAACAGCGCAATTCAACTGGAGTGCACCATAATGACAACACCAAAAATACCAAAATCGCAAGGTTCACAGCACACGCAAACAGCAGAGAGAAGGAGGGACGTGTTGGGCTAGAGTTTGTTTAAAAAGTCTTAGGGTTATTTTTGTCCTTTCAGTTTCTGAGGGGTGTAGGAAGAAACACGCATACAGGCTTAATCGTGTGGCTGAAATTTCATTTTTCACCGCATACTTTCATTTTATACCTTCATAAATATTAAATTCTCACTTTGCCCTTTGTCCTTTTGATTTAAAGTTTTTGTTTTTAGATTTTGCAATTTGAATTTTTTTTTTATTATGAAGTTAACATTTCTTCCAGATTATACATTTCAAAAATCATTTCTTACATTAAAAAAGCTTCCCATAATTGAAAAGTTAATATTGAGATTGAACGCAAAAGGATTGCAGAGACTAAGGATATTTTGGTCTTTTAGATCCCCCTCATGGAAGTGCGGAAATAAACTGATGAGTCTAAAAAGAAACAGTCTAGTGTGACATTGGTATGGGAAAGCCCAAAAAGGATTATCTTATGGCCCATTCTATTCACATAACAAAATTAAGAAAATAGTTTTCCCTAGAAATTATACTGTTAACTTATTCAATTTAGTTTTGGGCCAAAGGAAGTATCCCTAACGTGAACTAGAGCCTTCAGTGGAATTTTCTTATACACTCCGATAATTTCTTCCTCTTCCTCCACCTCTACAAAGGTAAGGTGGTGGAATTTCATTTTACCCTTAATAAAACAAATAAATAAACCCATAACACCCATTTTTATCTTATTCATCTTCTTCGACCACTTGTTCTTCTAGTAAATCTCAACAGTCAAGAAATCTCTCTCAATCTTCCACTGGTTTCACCAAATTGCAACCAATTATTCTCCTCTTAACATTCTGAAAATCCTGAATAGCCTTATTAGTAGGATATACATCCTGATAAGAGGAAGTATCTATCACAAGGAAGAAGAGCGTTAGGGAGGAGCATCTATCATGACGAAGAAGAAGAGCGTATGTCACTAGTGTTTAACATGTGAGAGATTCTGAAGAACTCGTGAGATTGTGAAAGATTTCGAAGAACATCTACATTAGGAAAGGGAACTTTAAACGGATTCTGATTACACCAAGAAGAACCCACAAAAACAACAGTAGTACCAACACTCACCAACCATGAAGTATAACTATATTGTATTAGGTGAAAGGAAGATGACGTAATTTATAAATTGAGAATGCAACCTCATTACTAGCACCTTCAATTATATACTTAAGGAAAAGATAAGCCTAAATTTTATTGAGTTTCTAACCAACACCAGTTTGTCCATTGATTTGATAAACACAGTTAATTAAAATAAATCATTCATGGCAGTTGAAGTAAGGAAGAGCACAAATTTATATGCATCTCTTCTAGGTCAGTTCATGCAATAAAACATATCAGATTAGGAAAAAAAAGAATTCTAAATGGATTCCAATTAGACACACACCAGAGAGTGGAGTGCGAGAGAACATAGATAAAAATGAAAAACTAGATATGTAACACATCCTTGAACATAACAAATGCAACAACAACACCAACACTAGCACCCAGGGAGCACGAAATCTCATCCCTCACGCATAACAATTCATTAACTAAATTTGCATTTTTGATTACATAATTCATAATATAAAATTTGTATTCTGGATTGTACAATTCAGAATGTAAAATTCTATTTCAAATTTAAAAAACATCTTTTGGATTCTACGTCTAACATTATGCATTCTAGATTGTACAATCTGAAAGATAACTCTGGATATGGAAATACCTTTTGGGTTGTACAATTCATAGTACCTCATGCTAAACAATACAATATGAAAGGTTTTTTTAAATTCAAAATTAGTTTTTAGATTGTAAAATTCAAAATATATTTTTTTTTGTAAAGTTATTCCGAATTGTACAGTCCAAAATATATTTCTAGATTAGGAAAAACTTTTCAAGATCTGGAATAGAATTTTGCATTTTAGATTGTACAATCTAAAATGCATAAAATTCAAATTTTTATATTCCAGATTTTATAATTTGAAAAGTCTCTGAATTCCATAATCCAAAATTTAAAAAAAAAAAAGACATGAATTCATAAGGGTTTTTTTAGGATTTATAGAATTATGGAAGTACATGAAAAAATTATGAGGTGTAAAAAGAAATTTCCCTAGGTATATTCCTTGGCTCGTGGGCCTTGGATTAAATTGTGGTTCAAGAGTTGAACAGAAGGGAGAAAACAAGAAAGGATTTATAAAAAAAACTAGAAGGCAAAGAATGATAAAGTTAACGGTGACGTAGACACACTAAAATATGTTTTATGACTGAAGATAACGTGTTGACGTAAAGAAGGCAAACTAAGTTATTTAAATATTCGGCAGTAAGTTTTCAATTTCTCATTTTCCATTGGTAAGGTTTAATTAGAAAGAAAAGAAAATCAATATTTAACTTTTAAAATACCCACTTATTTGATGTTGCAACTCCTTTTTTGAGTTTTCATTTAATGTTTGCAGAAAATTAGCGAGGGAAAAAGCTATTGGTAGAAATTAAAAATGGGGAGAGAAAATTAGAAGTGATTATTATGATGAAGGAGAGTTTGAAATGTAGAAAAGTAAATTATTGGTACTAGACACTAATAGGCCTAGCCTGAAATTTTGGGCGCATGCTAATGTTTAGGTTCAACGTTTCCACATAGAAATGATAGTAACAACCTATTTTTACTATAAAGCACTTTGTAAACACACAAGTGTGGGAGAAAAGATGAACACTATTCACATTAACATCAAACTCAATCATTGTTACCAAACTGTTCACTAAGCACAGGAGAAGACTACTACACAGTTTACCCTCTCCTCTTGGAAGTCCCAGAGAAAATTCCTTGCAAGTAAGTAGGTGAAGAATTTCTTGCATTCAGCAAAAATAAAAAAAAAATAAAAAAAGGTGGCATATGTGCCAGGTTTTAAAAGATTGTACTTGTGATCACATTTTGGCCAGGAATGCCACTGAACCAAAACTTTATTCGGTAATAAATTTAAAAAGATTTTGATTCAGCACCTTTCTCAATCAAGTGCAATTGCAACGTTTGTTTTCCATCAAAAACAATTCTATTCTTCTTTAAGCAGAACATGAACCTGATTCCAACTCTATTATTGTGGCCCAAAAGCCCACCTCCATATCTGCTAATCCTAATCCCTATCACTTCCAACAAAACTTTACCTCTAAAATCATTAAACCAACCTAATCAAATATACCTTTCATCATTCGACATCAACCCTTCACTCTTTTTTTTTTACCTATTGCTCTAATATATATGCTTTATATTCTAGTAATTAAAAAAAAACACAAACTCAACTCAAAAATATCATGCTTCAAACTTTGAGTCAATATTTAAGAAAGTGATTTTCTAAAGACACCAAGTCTATACGGGAGGAGCATTAAAATTTAACTAAACTACTGTTTCAATGATTTCGACAACAAAACATAGGGTACATATACATTGTACATTGTAAATACTAAATAATTATGATCCATTCTTTTATTCAAAGAATTAATTGTCTTTCTCTCACCCTGCTGTTTTAAAGGTGCTACATGGAGTACAAAGAAAAAAAAAATGCTATATACTATCGTTATTATTATGATGCATTATTATTTACATCGTTATCTTTCACCTAATATTAAGCAGAAAAAATTATAAATATTTTATTAAAGTAAAAAAGTTTATTACATTTCTTAGTTTTTTTTTTAAAACAAAAAGTAAAAGAGCGAAGTGGTATTCATTTTAGAATTTTTCTCTCGCTCTAACAATAAATATATGTGTAAAGTATTTAAGAATTATTATAAGAGTAAAGGAATACAAGAATAGAAAAATGAATAAATATGGAGAATTTTGTTGTAACATTAAAAGAGATAAAAGAAAAGGTGAAAGAGTAATTTTTGGAAGAAGTGTTTGCATTTGGTGAAGAAGTTAATATTTGGAAAATGGAAGAAGTTGAAATTTATTTTTAAAAGATGGCTCTTACCTACATAAAGCCAAAATTGAAGCATATGGAAGTTAAAAGTTCACCCAAAAATCCAATTCTGGTTCCAAGCCTTCTCACAAGTCACACAAAGCCATGATGGGCACCACTTACAACCAACTTCTAACCAAAACTTAACAATGAAATCATTATATTAAAGTCACCTTCTTTTACTATGCACCGCTAAACCCAATCTTTTCATTTTTTTACAATCAAATCTAAACACACTTCAACAAAGTAAGTAACACTACTAATACTTAATTATTGTGGTAATTGCTCACCACAAGAACTTGTAAAATAGATATGATAATCTAACCTAATGAAACACGTTTTTAGGTTATTTAGTATCCCAAAAGGACTTGTACCCACCATAGTAGTAGTCTAAAATTTTGGTTCACCTAAAATCAAAACTTGCCTTTTCTTATTGGTGAAAATTGAATATGGGGTGGGGTTCTGGGAGCACCATGTTTGAGGGCATGTGGTGAAGCATAAAATGCAGGGAAATGGCTCCATGAGGGTGATGTTTAATAGTGTTAGGCATAGAATAGTGACAGAGATAGACCACTAATTACTTGTCGGCCTTCTGATTTAGAAACAGTTTCCAACTACCCTCAAATTCATACCTCTCTTCTACCTTCAAATTCTTATTCTTCCCTAAATATTTCAGATCTCAAATCAAACCATGTTACCTAAGTTTAACAATTTTACATTTCTAACCCTCTTTATTATTTCTCAATACCCTCTAACACACCTAAGAACACACACTCTCACCTTCTGCCTCACATCTATATTTACATATAATAATTTAATAAATAAATAAAATTGGTAAAAGGGGAACAAGGTTGAACTGACCTTTGCCTAACTCTCTTTCTCTCTTTCTAATTCTTCTTCCCTTTATGTTTTTAATATTTTTATTTAATTCATTAATCAAATGCAAAATATTATTATTCTTCCTTGTGGAAATGGAATAGGGATTGCACACAATACCTAAGTACGAATACCTCTCTTCAATCAATTAACCCTTTTGCTTTTGGCTTTTCCCTGTGCTTATTATTGACTTGGTTGCTCTCAAACAAAGACACCCACCTTACATTTCCAGCTTATTTTCTTCCTTTGGATAATCATAATAATAATAATAATAATAATAATAATAATAATAATAAAATAACGTTTTTATATTCTCTATCAGCCAACCCTTCTCTCACACTTTTTTTATTTCAACTTTTATATGAACAAAGGTTGCAGAAAAAAAAAAATATCAACGAAGGTAGCTGGAAAAAAACACGTTCATGGATGTATTGATCGATTTGTTTCCAAAAACAGTTAGACGGATATTAGAAGAACCTGATATGAAATTGTCTTATAGAGAAAAATTATAGTGAAATAGATAAAAATGCAAAAAAAAAAAAACAAAAATCTTTTACATAATGATGCGATGAGATTATAGCTAGCAAAAAAAAAAAAAGATAGATCTCCAAATCACAATTGCATTGTCTCTATATAAAAAAAAACTATATTAGTTGTCAAAAAAATGTTTTATTGTGAAATTTTTAAGCAAGAAAGTAAGTTTCTTTTACCATACATGAAAAACTTAAAGTAATATGGAACTCTTCATGATTTCATCTTATTGAAACCAATTATACTTATTTTATAATGAATTTGGATATTCAAAATATAGAAAAAAAACCATTAAAAATAGTCACTAGATGATATGTGACCATTATTTATCGATCAAACAATGGTCTTTAGATTTCTTTGTCAACAATGATGAGATTGACCAAACCACATTGTGAATACGATTTTCGAACTTTGATTTAAATTTGATAAAAAAAACTCTTAGTGTGATGAGACGAGAGACTAGTTTGCATTGAAATTGACTTGATTATTTCAATGGTTAGAAAGTTTCTTTTAATGAAAGATGGTACAATATCGAGTATGAGGGACTACATTTCTTACGTATGACTTGTGGTTGTTATAGGCATGTATCTTGATATTATCCTACAAAATTGTCATCAATGATGTAACTACCTAATATCAAGGTTGCACCAAAATCTTCCTTGCATAAAAAAAAATCTACTAGAGATTAACAACTTGGATCTATGGAATCAAACAGATAAAATATAATAAACAAATATTATCATGGAAGAGATCACAATGATAAATAATGATACAAATTTAATTATAGATATTTTTCCTCATGGAAACCGATTAGTTGTTCAAAAGAAAAAATCCTTTTTAAGAGGTTAACTCTCAATATTTGAATCACATGGTAAAAAATATAACTCTCATTATTTGAATTAAGTAGTAAAACAAAAGATAATGCTCGGGTTAAGAATCATGGGTAGCACAAAGACATAACTTTTCCATCTCAAAATCATAAGATGAAATATACCAGTAGTGAGATTGGCATGCACAAAAATGAGAAGAAAATGACATATTATGGACAAAAAACAAATCAAGGATTCACGACCTTGGAAAAGGTAGAAAAATCATTGTGAATCTAATTGATTTTAATGACACTGGTGCAAAAAATGGGTGTGACGACGGTTATTTTAGTAATAAGACAACGACTCTTTGATCGTTGTATATAAACACATAGTCTATTCTCTAAGGCATAGTGATGGGTTGTTCTTCATGACCAATGTTCTTCTTGAATAAATGAGGTGAAAAGGTGGCGGAAGCAATGAAGGTGATGGAGAGTGATAGGTTGGGCCAAATCAATTGGAGGAAAGTGAAGGTGAAGATCAAAGTATCTAACCTAGAGAGGCTAGACAAGAGTAGAAGCTTGCAAAAATTTGGCAGCATTTACTCATTAAAATTGATCTCCAAAGCACTCTATTTATAGGAGAAGGTGCCTTGGAGAGCAAGAAGCAAGGGTAGGATGAGAAATACACAAAAGAGGGGGTTGCTAGGGTATTGACTAAAGTCAATGCCACACCCTAGGAGCAAAGTTCTAGAAGCTAGGTCAACTTCCTACCCTAAAAGACTCTACTCAAGCTACAATGATAAGCACACCTCCCCTATTATGCTAAATGTACCCTACTCTACTGAAATTACAAATAAATTGAAATGAGTTGATGCTCAGCTCCCATGGCTTGGGCTCTACTCCTTATGGTCCTCTGAGAAATCTTTGAACATATAAAGAAAAGTTTCTCTACCATCAATAGCAGAGTGTCACTCTTCTTGAATCCTCTTTGCCATGGACCTAGTTGTTGGGCTTGAGCTTGGGCTTGAGCTTGGGTCTCTTCCATCATAGACAACGGCTCTTAGACCACTGTGTTTATGACATACATAAACGACGGTTATTATACATGCAAGAGGTATAAAATCGTCGTTTTCGACCCTTCCCTGCACTGCCAAACATTATACATGCAAGAGGTATAAAACAATGGTTATGGTAATAACCGCCATTTTGTACCCTTCCCTTGGCTAAACAAAAGATGGAGGTATAAACGACAATGACCATAACCGTCATTTTATACCCTTCTCCGAGAGGTATAAACGACGATTATGGTTATAACCGTCGTGTATTATGAGAATTTTTTTTAGTTCATTTTTTTTATGCATTTTCCTATCTAAATTAACCTATTTAGTTAAACCCAGCCAGCCTGATACATAAATTCATACATTCATTCAAAAAAGCAAATTATATATATTGATAAAAATATATTACAAACACTAATACATATTCCTATCTATCTATCTATCTAATTCCTATACTATTGTTAGCTATCTTAGAGTTATAGAAATTAAGGAAATATGTGGCCCAAACATATCTCACATAATCTATGGCGGCCAAAGACAGTGGTTGCTCATCCGTAAAAAACTGCAATACAAAATAAGGTTCACATTAATTAATGTTAAGATACATATACTTTAAAAAATTATAAAGAATAATTTAAATATTATTACATGCTCCCAATCTTTTTTAATGTCTAGTCTTACAATGGTAACCATCCATTGGATAACCTAATAGTCACACTCATAGCCCCTCGGTTGTCTATTACACTATAATTCAATAGAAATTAAAAGTTAATATTGATAAAAAAATGAAAAGAGGAAGACAAAAATTACAAACCTTTAGGCTCAACCATGTCATAAGCTTTTGATAATTTGCACTAGGTCGACCTCTGAGTATGTTATATCCACGCTATGCCCTGATTAATACAAAAACTGCATTAGTAGACGTTTAAGTAACATACGCAGTTAAGTTTATAATGTAATTACACATCAATTATTTGTTTCACACAACAATGTTATCAACTACGGATAACACAAGTAACTGTCAATGACCCCTATATCATCCATGAAAAGAGTTAGTAAATATTTAAAGTATGAAATATAATAATTGATGACTTATAATTGAACTTACTCATTAATATAAGGGCAAATATAATTTTTTTTCCCTCTGAACTAAGTGTGTTAGTGATGTATGACTGAGTTTCAGCTTTCTTTGCTCCAATTGGATTAATCAAATAGGGATCCAAGAATCCATAGACATCTTGATTCCTATCATTAATAGAAACTCTAGACAAATACCCACAAGTTATTTGTTAAAGCATAATCAATAATAATTTAACATAAAGTAAATTGAAATATAGGTAAAGATACTTACATCATAAAAAATTGAACTATAGTTATATTGAGCTCCTGGTTTCTTGCTTTAAATTTTAACAAATCTAACATGTATACGTACAGGGGCATGTTAGTGTTTCTTCCAAAAGAAGTATCATCCCACGAAATCTCGATGGGTTTAGACCAATATCTTTTGCCGTTGTTGTTAAAGAAGCTATAAGATTGTCAATGGGAACCTCAAGCTTCCTTTTGGACTTGGTTTCCTACAAGGTTTCTACAAAATAAAGAACATTTGTATTTAGATGTAATACATAAATATAATTTAATATAATAAAATGAAATTATTACCGGGAGTTCTGGTATAATTCGAAGGAAGTGTCTGGGTCAGGCTATAAATGTTTAAAATGACTCGACCACAGTGGTTACCTCATCTGTAGGTAGTGGAACACGAGCATTAGTTACTCGTACTTTTTCCACTACCACATTAGGGGAGAGAGGAACGTTATGTAAGGTAGTGGCCTCTTGAAAGACTTTTCCAATGACCACCACCTGAGGAAAGATGTCGCCCTCTATCAGTAACTCACATTGACTTATCTGGACAATGACATCCCCCTCTAACGTTGTAGGAGCTGCATAACTCCCCTTTGTGCTCTTGGGAGCGGGATTAATAAGCGGCTCAACACAAAGTTGTTGCGATAGAAACTCCTATCTTCTCCTCAAACTTTAATTGCATGCGCTCAGTCTCCTTTTTCATCTCCTCCTTTAATTCTTGCGTATCTTAGTCATTATTTCTACTTTGGTCTCTGAGTTGTGGGAGGAGGATGAATGTCATGGTCCAGCTTCGAAATAATGTTTAATTCCAATCTCTTTTCCAGCTGCATGTACACGACCAGGGTGCTCAGGTCGTCCAATAACTTCAACCAAGATTTCTTGATGACCTTGAGGTACAAAATTACCTTGGGAGCTTGCTCAACCAAGGAATCCTACAAGAGACCAAAATCATATAAGTTTTAATATAATTAATGCTTTAAAATAAATACAAAAGAAGATAAAAATAACTATTACAATTTTTTCTGAGACTATTTATGATTGCTCAGAACTATATGTACCCGATTTTTTAATTCAGGCCATCTTCCATTTTTGGTGGTGGGTAGGTGGTGATGGAGGTTCACTGACCCCTGTATCAATTTTATAAGCAGTCCCCTATCTCAATTTCTCCTTTTCTTGCATCAATGATTCTTCAAGCTTATCATACCCCGAACGAGACATTAGGTGTGGGATCACATTATTTAATGTTATGTATTGAGCTTTCTTCCGACGATCCTGTCATAAATAAAATAAACAAAGTGAACCAAATAATATTAAATAATCAATGTTATGATCCATAAATAAAATAATTAAGTAATTTCACTTATCGATCACTCTTCAGATTCACTACTTTGAACAAAAAGACGTCATGTCTCCTCATCAATATTGGTGTACTTTAAACAAATATTTTGGCCTTTATAATGTCAAAAAACATAACTTGTCTTCATTTGTGACTTAAATCGACGAAATTTAATGGCGATATTCGATATAACCTTCGATCTCTGCTAATCCACATTAGGGATATCAAAATGCGTCTGCAAAAAAAATATCATGAAATTAAAATTGATCAATTAATATTAAAAAACAATATATGATAACAATAATAATGTATACATTACTAGGACATCCTCCCATAGCATGTTCCAGTCGACCTCAGTCACATCATCCCATGAATTTGTCAATATGGAGATCCTCTCATGAGCAACGACTCTAAGATAGCTACTAAAAGTGTCAACATTAAGAGCAGTAGTCATTTTGTGTTGAAGTCAATGTTGATTGGTGTCTTCTCACCACTAGCACGTCTTAATGAGAGACGCCTCAGTCTAATAGGTCCTTTGGTGGATCTTCCGGAAGGGGGGTAGAAGACATCAGACTCTGATCGACAGTCATATCTGTATTAAAAAATTAGGTAACAAACATTAGTTAAATTGCATCGAAAGAAAATCATATAAAATAAATACATAAAATTCTAAATTCGTATTATAAAAAATATTTCTAAATTCGTACATAGTGGGTTGAATGTTCATATGTAAATTCCTTCACTGTGGTCTTTACGGGTTGCATGTACATCATCAACTACATGGTCATCTTTATTCATTATCATTGGTGTGAATGAACGGGGTTCACCATTTTTAATATCATCAATAGCCGCCCTTTGTTTTTCCCGTGTAAAACAACATACCAATGTTGTGACGTAGGATCTTTGACATAGAAAACCTGAGATGCTTGTTGAACCATTATAAATGGCTCTTCCTGATAACCTATCTTTAGAAAGTCCACTAATGTGAATCCTGATTCACCATTTTTAACCCCACTCTTATTGTCAACCCATTTACACTTGAAAACTGAAATAGAAAACTTAGTATAGTCAACCTTCCATATCCCTTCTATAATACCATAGTATGACTTTGATCCAACTACAGGATTTGTATCTTTTGAAGTGGAAAATTGTATAGACTCAACTTTCAATAGTAACACCATAATTTTGAAGTGTACTCTTTTTATCCATAGACTTCGTGTAAAATATACAATTGTTCACTTCGTAACCTATATAAGAAATGATATCAAAATTCAATCCAGCAGCCAACGAGGTCAAGGTCTTCGATGTTGTTGAATCCTTTAACACCTCGTCTTTAAACCAAGGCATGAAAGTTCTATTATGTTACATCAAGACCCATTTCTCTGGTTCTCTTGGGTTATTTTCCTTCACAATGGCTTTATGAGCATCAATATATTCAAATGTGCTTGCAAGATTTTTAATCGAGATTTGCTTACCACATGTACACCACATAAACAATTACTTATAAAGCATTTATGGTGTCATGAGTTGGTTGGAAGACCTATTGGATTTGCTTTTGACATGTACTCTAAACAAAATTCAATACTTTCTTCAGATACGTACCTTTTAATCATTTAAGCTTTTGGAAGATAATGATTTTTGACATATCCTTTAAAAATTTTCATATACCGCTCAACAGGATACATCCATATTAAGTACACTAGTCCACACAATCTAACCTCTTTTACCAGATGCACAACTAGATGAACCATGATGTCAAAAACAGATGGAGGAAAAAACATCTCCATTTCACATAAGATAACAATAATTCACACAAGATAACAAAGTCATTGATGGTGCAAAATAACATGGCATGCATCTTGAAATTTTCATTACCAAATTTTTCAAATACTTCAACACCCTGATCCCACATTAACTTTAAATCTTCAACTAGGGGACTTAGATAAACATCTATGTCATTTCGTGACTGTCTTGGACCAGATATCATCATAGACAATATCATGTATTTTCGCTTCATGCACAATCCAGGAGGTAAGTTGTAAATAACTAGTAAAATAGGCCATGAATTGTGATTCGTACTCATATTACCAAATGAATTCATTCCGTTTGTAGCTAAACCAAGTCGAATATTTCTTGACTCTTTACCAAACTCTGGAAACTTGTCATCAAATTTCTTCCATTGAATAGAATCAGCTGGATGTCGATACATGCCATCACATTTCCTCTCATCTAAATGCCATCTAAGATTCTTATAATCATTTGGGTTTGCAAACAAACGCTTCATCCTTGAAATGATGGAAAGATACCACACAACCTTCATTGGGGGTCCATGATTTTTCATCTCTTCAATAGTATCATCGTCTTTTTGTTTCAACTTATAACATGATAACTATTGGGTTTAGCAGTGTCTAAGTTCAAGAGGGGGGGGGGTGAATTGAGCTTATAGAATTTTCGCTAACAACCACTGTTTTTCAGAAAACCAAAGAAAAAGAACAGATTGATTCTTAAAAGAACAAATTTATTTTCTGACTACTATATCAAAACCTGAACCTTTATCTAATTAGCTTGAGATTAAAAGAGATTTTCTAGAATAGTGAAGATGTTCTTATAGCAACAAAGAAAACAAGATTCACACCAAGAATTAAATCTTTGAATCTTTTAATGAGCAATCTTGAAACTAATAAGAACCTTAAATAGATTTGGTTTGACTAGTTTATTATCCTCTTAAAACAACCATAACATAGATTCAAGAATTCACAAACAAAGAACCTTTTTAGAATCTATGAAGAACAGTAAGAACAAACCCATAAAGAATATATTTAATTTTAATTCAACAGATTTATTTCTTGACAGATTATCAGGATATTCAGAAAAATAAGTGCAAAGGTTTAGAAGAAGGATGCACACACGGTTTATATTGGTTCACTCATAAGAGCTACATCCAGTCTCACCTCATACCAAGGTGAAATCCACTAAAAACAATTCAAAACAATTACAACACCTTACAGTTCTTGAACCCTACAAGAACTAGGCAAAACAAAGCTGAAAAACTCTATTTCAGCACTAAGAACACTCCAAGAAACCCTATCTTGAAATGTCTATACAACCACCTTTACATAGAAATGAATTTAGGAAAGATAGCACCTGGAAGATTGAACAAGAAATCTGAAAATAGTAGCCACAAAACTGCAGCACCATAATGACAACACCTCAATCTTGACCAAGGTAACCAATGAGCAAGCACTTGAAATTCTCTTTTCAAAACATTCACCAAAGCATTCCAATATTTTGATCTCACTAAAAACGTTTAAACTTTGTTTAAAATTGTGTAATCTCTATGTTTTAAAAAGAGAAATGCCTCTCTTTATACAGAAAATTGTTTCTAGCTACTTTTCAAAAATTAGTTAAAAACTGTTATAAAAACAATAGGCTGAAGTTTAAAATAAATGGATTTATTTTTGAAAAGACAAAGAGAGATGTTCAAACTATCTCCAGCTTACCATAACGGTAACAAATTGGCTGGAACAAAATCATTTATGCCAAAACTGAACTTTGAGAAAAACTTTAAAAGCAAAGACACAGTTTAGAAAAAAACCCGTTGTTTTACCGAACAACAGATTTATTTTAGTGCAGAAAACTTATTTTGAGAAAACTTAAGGACTTTTTAAGAAAACCTTTTAAGAACTTCTAGTGCTTGATCCTTAAACTCTTTCTACCCTATACAAGACCACCTAATGCATTATGACTAGCTTCAAAGCAAAGCACAACATTTGCTACATCAAACACATATATAGTCTTCAAGGAGCATCATCCATCTTCAACAATAACCCACACCTCGGACAATTTTTCAACAATTCAAAATCTTTTCTGTATAATATACAATCATTAGAACATGCATGTATCTTTTTATACTCCATGCCCATCGGGCAAAGAATCTTTTTGGCCTCATAATTACGATTAGGTAGAGTATTTCTCTTTGGAAACATATCCTTCAACAGTTGAAGCAATTCCATGAAGATACTTGTCTTTTGAAGATAAACTTGTAAGGATTTAAGATATGAGATAAACCAATTGCATGGTAGAGGGATAAATATGGTTAAGGTGTTATTGGATTTGAGAATTGGTGACTCTTTGAAATTGGAAGACAAGATGAGAGATGATATCCTTACCTCTTTCATGGTAAATGAATTTTTGAGGATGAAAAATTTTGTTATGGAAAAATTTATGACTTGATTTTTATGTTTATATGGTTTTAGAAAGAATATATATATATATATATATATATATTAGAATTTTAATTATTCATTTTCATTTATAAAGCCTCACCCTCTCTCTTAGCTTCTATGTACTTTCTCTCTAAGATATTGAAGTCATTTCTTATCTTTTTCTCTGATTAGAAACCATAATTTAGAATGCAATAGAGATTAAAATAATTTGAATCGATCAAATTATGTTTGATATTGTAGATTGGTTATAATAGATACTTGAGATGAAATTATACAAGTGGGATAAACAATTTATATGTATTTGCTTGAATTATTATTTGGATTATGTGAAATTAAATTTGGAATGGCTATTTTGAGCTAGATAACTATTATATGAGTTTTGAGCATTAATGTGGTGTTGATTGTTGGCTTAAACTTGTTAAAAGTAGTGGAATTGATATAAAAAGGTTTTGATAAATTTTATGCAGGTTTCATATTTTCTCTTAAGCGAAGTATTCTCGTTTAAGCAAAAATGAGACAGAAAGAGTATGTCTCTTTTCTGTTGCTTTCTTCCTTAAGCAATAAATATTTGAGAACAAGACAAAGAATGACCCTTGTTTATGATTTTTTCTCTTTTTCATGATTTTTGCTTAAAGTGAAAATCAATCACTTAAGCAAAATTATATGATGAGCTCATATATACATATAAAGTTTTTATGCATTCAAACTTGTAATATATACAAATATATGAATGATAACATGTAATAATATTAAATGGTATATTTGCTTATTATCAAAATTGAGAGCCTATTTTCATATCCAAAGAAAGACTTACTTTGATTTATCTTCGTCTTAGTCTTATTGATGGTTTTGTTATTTTATTATTTTGTAGGGTGTGTGATGTAACAAATGCAGTTTAATCTTGATAATTCTGAAAAACATTTACAATGAATCAAATTGGGAAGTGTTAATATCCAAAATTCTATATTTATATGCCTAAAGTAACAACCCCTAAAAAATTGATGCTTTCCGAGAATATCTGAGAATCCTCAATTTTCTTTGAATCCACCATAAAATAGCATTCCCTTTTCTAAAAAAAAAAAAACTCATAAGCATTTTTTTTTTTCTTTTTTCAATTTTTGAAAGGCATTTTTTTTTTCAAAATTGAAAAAATGCATTAAAATTAGTAATTCCATTTTAAAATTAAATTAACGTGGGTTATGAGGTTTTTTTAAATGACCCTTTTTATGTTAATGGAATTAATTACCTTTTACTTTGTTAAACTTTTTCTCGTGTTCCTGCCGGCATCATGCCTAAAAATGGAAGTATCTATCTCTCTTTCTAAAATTGAGTTTTGATGTAAAGGGAAGGCACTTAGCCTAAAAAGTACTTGAGAATAGTTTGTATACGTGTATAGAGTTGGAAAAAAAAAAAAAAGAGAGAAAAAATGGCATAATAATAATAATAATAATAATAATAATAATAATAATAATAATAATAATAATAATAATAATAATGAAGAAGAAGAATATGATGGGGATTTAGAAAGAGAGATAGAATATAATAAAGTGATATGAAAATATAGGAAAATGAAGAGGAAGAAAAGGGTTTTGGTTTATATGTGAAAGCAATCTAAAAATGGGAAATGGGGTGCATTGGTTTTAAACCCACTTTTGATGGTCTTATTATATGATGGTGGTAGAGGTCCTTTCCCAGATAAAACCCAAGCTAACATGCAATTCATGTATGCATGTCACATGGGTAGCCCCCTCACTCCTTCCACTTCCTCTTATCCTCTTCTTCTTCTCTTATACTCCAAAACCCAATTAAGATCAACAAGATAACCACTTATTTTTTATGAGCAAGTGAGAGATCATTAACCAATCACTCATTATTGTTTCTCACACCATTTGTTAGTTAAATAAGGAAAAACATGAAGAAGAACTTTGGATCTACACATTCATTACTCACATATCCTCTTCTTTCTCTCTCTTTTTATTTGTCTACCTATTTAGGTTTAAAGGCATGCGTGCCTTTCTTTGTTTTTACGCTCAATACCTTTTCATTTCACTCAAATCACCAAAACTTCACCACATCTTTTTCTTTCAAGAACAACAACCAAGTTTTGTCACGTAATACCCAAAGCTATCGTGTTTAAGACAAATCACACGTAACAAACCATTGCATACTAAGTTGTGTTTTTGTTATTATTGAATAAAAAACGGTAATGGGACATATTTGCAGTCTTTATTTTGGAGCACAAAATAGAAATAAACTAATGTTTTGTGTCATTATAATTCATCTATCAAACATTATACCTTAAAGTTATCAAGTTAATGAGCACAAACCCCTAAAATTGTTTTAAACTAATCTCCTTTTTTTTTTTTTTTTGCAAATCCCTTTTACCAAATGAGATATGGTTATTATCGTTATCAACAAAAGCGTGTAATTTGGATTAGAGTGAAGTATATTAATTTAAATGTCCACTCAATAAGAAAACCAAATGAACTTTTTAATTAGGTTGTTTATCTATTTTCACATGAATGTTTATATATGGATGGATATGAACCCTAAAAATGATAAGATTTTCAGCCATCATTTGGTAAAGTTGAAGAGGGGTTTTTGAGAAGTGTAGTTAGTGAATGAGAGGATATATTAATATAATAAAAAATATAGAACATTTACGCAAAGTGTTTTCTTAATCCTTCCTCCTTTCATTTAAGCATATAAGTAAGATTTCTTGTTTAGTGTGTGTTTTTTGTGAGGCGCAATTCGTCGTAAAGACCTTTCCCATAGTCCAATAATGCTTCACATGACCACACGACTTTACACGAGCGGTTGACACGTGTGGGGGTGGCAAAGGAGTGAAAAGTTTTCTCGGTTTATGAAGGAGGTGGATTATTATAAGTGCTTAATGCACGCCAAGAATCTTTATTTTTTAATCCAATTGCTTGGTTTTGAAGTTTGTATTTACTATTATATAATTTTAATAAGTATGCATACCATTTTTTATTCATCTATGTAGATGTGTATCAATGTTTTTAATTATCATATCTCTTCCTAAAGTGACGCATGCACGTGGCCATGTTCTAAGTTTTTGCTAATAATTTATTTGGTGCGTCTTTTGAGTAAATTAATTAATATAATCTCAAAAATGCTTGTTTGATCCAACATATATACTTTACCTTTTCTTGCATTATTGTAATTCTATTGGTAGACATCTTTTTCTATAAACAAAATGTTATTGGTCTATCCTTATTCTAGGATGATTTTGATGTTATTACTTAGATAACAAGGAGGATAAAAACTACAATTTCAAATCAATTTCTAGAGGAAATCCAATTATTTTGAATGCTTAGAACATAATTGTTTCTTCTTTCTCGTCTAATTTAACTTTCTAACAACAAATATTAAACAAATATGTATATATATATGACATTAGATTTATGTTTGAATGTTACTATATTTATATAATTATATTATAGTTTTAGAAACTAAAATGCATGTCAATTGTATAGCAAGATTGTTAGCTATATGAATAAATTGCACTAAGATAATAAAATATATGTTTTTAGTCTTTGAAATTTTTAAAATAAATTTGGTTTTAATTTTCAAATATTAAAAAAATCATTTTAGTCTATCAAATTGAAAAAAAAAGTTGTTTATAGCTTTAAAACACTAAATTAAAAAAAATCAAAATTATTTTATTCCTTAACTATAAGCAAAACAGTAGTTTTAAAGTTGAGACATTAAAATGATATACTAAAAACCAAACCTAAAATTTATTTATTGATTAAAAAAGTATATATAAACTCATATTCCTATTGCTCTTAAGGATAAAAAAAGATTATTGAAGAAAGCAAATTATGAACATAGAACAGCAATCAATAAACTTGATGCAGGTGATAGAAAGAAATGTCTAAAATTTTGTTTATAAATGAAAATAAAGATGAATGAATTTTGGTATTGGTGTCCAAATATGAATGCTGGTTCTTGTATTTAACTTGATTTGACTATAGGCTGAGGTAGAAGGAGGAAGTTATGGAGGTGGAAGAGAGGGGAAAATTTTAAAAAGAAAAAGAAAAAGAGAAAAAGAGACATTTATATCAGTGGTAGGCACCACTGGGAAAATTGGTAATTGCTGGTGGTAGTTATTAACAAAAGTACAAGTAGTACGATCAAATATTTTGAAGAAACGGTTGAAAAATTGATACCCATGTCATAATAAAGTTTCTTTTTTAATAGTGTCTTTATGAAAATGGGAAAGAGCTCAAGCATACGATATTCATCACTACACGCGATGATAGGGTGAAAAATCATCATATTTGGAAATTGTTTTCCTCACTTTGCATTCACACATATATTTTTTTAATGACAAATCAAGTGCAGGAGTAATTCTGTAGCAAAAGGAAGGAGCCACCTAATTAGTGATTCATCATCTCAACACATTGCTCATGAACACCCCATCCCTACACTAACTTAATTTATACACATGGATTACTAATTCATGATACACTAAAAAAAATTATTTTTGACGGATTATATTCATCATCAACAATTTAAATTTTAATCCCCGTTTAAGTACATTACTTAAGTTTATTTTTCCAACATAGATTGCTAATTCATGATAAGAGTGTAAATATATAAATACGAATTTTCTAAAATGCATTATGCATTTTTAGTTTGTAGATAAAGTTATTTAACTTTTTTATTTTCATCTTCTAGATAAATTGTATGAGGAGACTTTTCCTTAAAATTCAGGTGTTTGAATTGGTTATGGTGTTCCAATTTATCTAATTAATTACTTACTGTAAGATTAAAGCCTGGTGAGTCAAGCAGATTCATTCAAGTTTTTCATTTTGTTCTTATTCAACATTAACAATTAGCTAAATAAAAATAAGGAGATCTCAATAAATTGGTGCATTGAATGATGAAATTAACCATTATACTTTATAATTTGTAATTTGCATGATTTCTAAGATAGAAATATTAAATCCTTAATAAATTGGTTCTAAATAATATTTAAATTGAAGATAAAAAAAAATCAATAAAAATAAATGGTTTCAACTTAGTGGCTTCTTAATAATCTTGTTCTATTTCATTAGTGGTCAAATTTTAAATTCCTCAAAATCTCCTTGCCCCTTTTAACCAATAAGTGTTACAATATTTTTCCTTACTCTCTCTTTTTTTTAATATTTTATTGGACAGTTTCTTAAACAACCATCTTTCATTTCATTAACTGTTACTTATTTATTTATTTATTATTATTATTATTATTATTATTATTATGTATTTTGTGTCAGATGATGATATTATTGAAATTATAGACAAATCACCAGTGGTTATAACTTATATCTGCCAAAAAAAATGCTAAGTAAATTAACACGAGGAAGGTGGTAAAAATCATATTTAAAGAAAGAAAATCTTCTTTCTGATTTTTTTAAAAGATTGTTTCATAAATCAACTTAAAATCATATGTACATATATAACAATACACTAAATAAACCTTTCTTACAAAACCTACTAAGAAAGTCTTACCAGCAAAAGTAGAAAATTTACTGGATGTACACTAAACCTAAGTATGAATATGTTAATAGAATGATACCACATAATTTGTGCGAGATATGAAAAAATTATGCCCAAAAGAGAATTTTCTCTTAGAGATTCAAATGATCTTTTATACAAATCCATTTTCTTAGAAAAAAGAATATTTAGAACTTTACAAGAAAATATGATTTGGACTCTTTGTTTTTTAAGTAATATAATTATACCATTAAGTTTCACATTTTACATTTGACTATGATGATCTCTATAAAATTATCCCTTTAATATAAATGATGTTCAAATCGTTTATTTGCTTTTGGCAAGAAACAAAAAAGAATTAAAGTAAAAGAAAAATAATAAAACTAATGATGGAGGACAGAATTCACAAATTTATAGGATATGATGATCTTTATAGATTTATTTTTTAATGTTAAGTTTCACATTTTACATTAAACGATTCATTATCTAAATGTTGCATTAGATGATATATTGTCTACAATTATACCAAAATATCCTCTAAGTTCTACATTAGACGAAGTATAATCTACAACTTAGAGGATACACGATTTAAGTAAAATTAAGTGTTTTTGTTACTATAAATACTATTTAATAGTATTGGTTTAAGCATTAATTGGAAGAACCAAACAATAATGATACTTGAGTATTTGACCTTACTTGGTTGCACGTTTTCAAAAACTCAATGTAATATCACTAATTGAGATGAACGAATATAAAAATCTTTTTTTTTTCTCTCTCTCCATGTTTATTTTTTTAAAAAAATCTATATATTTAAAAATATGTATTTAAAGAAAAGAAAAAAGGTATTCTAAGTTACAATAAAATTATTCATAGTTCTATAGAAAGGGAAGTAGTGACATTGATGTGAGTTGATTTTAGGATTGCACATTTTATGGGGGCCCTTTGGTTATGAGTTTTTGTTTTTAGACAAAATACGATGAGGAACCCAAAGAAAATTCCCAATAGACATGAACTTAACCAAGTGGTTAAGTAAGTGTGAAGGTTCACTTCTAGAGGACAAAGAGAAAATACAAATATAAGGTGAAGATGATGATGATTGAGGAATTAAAAAGCATAAGATAGAAATGACTGAATGGAAGAAGGAAATTAAAACAATAGAATGAAAAAGAGGTGCAAGGAATAAAAGGGAAAAGATGAAGAGAAAGAAAGCTTATGAATATGTAAATGGTGTCACACCACTTAGAGGGTGTGAGACTCCAAGATAAGTGGTGCAGAGCTGCCACTTGAAGTGCACTGCAGTCAAAATAAAACCCAAAAAATCAGAGTACTCAGACTCACTAAACACTCATGCAGAGTTTCTTTACTTAATTCAAATTCAATATATGAAATACGTGAGGCAAGACACTCTATTTATAGGAGAAAGTGTCTTAGAGAGCAAGATAGAGGGGTAGTGGTGTCATTTGTGAGAAACCTTTTAGAAGGTAGGTCAAAGAAACCCTAAACCTAGAAACACTTGTCATGAAAGGTGGCTTGGAACAAGCCCAATTTATTCTAAGTACAACCCAATTTATGCTAAGTGAACCCTACTCTAGCTTATTCTTCTATTTGGACCCCCAAAGTGAGTCAAATTTATTTACATAAACTTGTCTTTTAAAAAGACTGGAAGAAAGAACATCTGATGTTCTGACCTATGTCCAGTTTTTCTTCTGTTGAGGTCCTTCTAAAGTTTGGTTGGACCTTGTCTTGGATGCTGAGATAACTGACTTAATTGTGAAGTGTTTGTTGTGTTCTTGGTTATCTCCTTATCTAATTGTGTTGTATTAGACATTGATAATTGTGTTGTATTAGACATGCTCAATGTCATGCATTAGAGAACATATAGAAGTAATATTGTATGAAGAGTTCACGATGAGGTAAAATAAAAATGGAAACATAAAAAAAAAAAAAACTGAGAAGTTTTGAAATTCATTATTAATTAACATATTACAAATTACTTTTTAGAGGTCATGAGTTTTTCTTTTAAGATTTTACATTATTTTAAATTTTAATTATTGGTATATAGTTATAAAATTCAATTTTTTTATTCTTATATAAAATTACTTTCTTATTTGATATTGGGTGCTTGTATATGACTCAAATTTTCTTCTCTTAATAACCTAATAATAATAAAAATTCCCTGATTTACTGTTTTATTAACATAAAAAAATATTTCTTATCAACTATATATCTTATAAATAATGAGAATTATTTTTTTTTACTATTTCTTTATATATCTTCTAAGTCTTCTACCGTTTCTATTCTTATCTTTATTACCTAACTTTTTAGTTTTTATGATCTACAACAAACTATTCATAATGAACCTTCGTGTTGAAAGATTAACTGTTCTTTTATTGTATAATTAAAATAATTAATAAAAAGAAATAAAATTAGTTTTATAGTTATCTTTTTTTCATTTTTTATTTTTTATTATTTTGTATTTTGTTAATTATTTTTTATTCTAATAGTAGTTATATCAATTTTTTTAATTACATTAGTTACTTTTTATTATCAAAGGTAACTTTTTTTTATCAATAACAAAGGATGAATAAATAAATGTGGGGCATTCTACGATGTTCAAATCCTATTACACACAATAGGTTATGATTTCTGTATAATCCAAAAAAATCATACATTTTTCAATGAAAATTTAATTAATCTCCTATCACTTATCAGCTAACAAAGTTCTCTTCTCATTCTAAATAAAACTTGCAATTTGCTCATAAATCCAATGCAAAAGAGGGTCTCCTAGCATAATAAAATAGAAGGAAGACGCATGAACCATACATACATTAATCCAGAAAATGAGTTCTTTCCTCTAGAGGAATCATGCAGACAGTGCAATACACATACTCTAGTCTTTAACAAGAGTCCCTCATCTTAGCAACCATGGTAGATGCATTATGTGATCCAGAATTCTACAAAAATGTAGTTGTCCTACACCAAAAGAAGGTAGACATAATGACACTAATATATATAATGATGATAGTTATTATTTTAAAAAAAATAACTACATCGCTTGGCTTATGATGATAATTTAATTAAAGCACTACATTATAAAAAACATGTAAAAAAATATAACTCTTTATTATGCAAATTTAAAAGTTGAAAATTAGTTAGTTGGGTTTCTTTCTTAAAAGGTTTTATTGGTTCCAGTTTGAGGTTCCTTTTTATGTATGAGTTTTAACCTAATTTTTCCATATTTTTTTTTAAAAGCTATCATGTAAGGCATCATTATGAAACTTGACATCTCAGTTAGGCTGATACCTCAAAAATCAATAATCATCTACCACCACATGAAAAAATTATTATCAAAAAAAGGAAAAAAGAAATAAAGAAAGAAAATACAAGCAAATATAGGAGGACTAGACCAAAACCCATATATTAAAAACCTAAGAAAAGCGATACTTAGGTAATCTATACCTATTAATAAAGAATTCTAAGTATAGACTAGGTGGAAACCTATTATACCAATGAAATTGTTCTATATGAATAAACCCTAAGTTAGCAAGCTTGTTAGCACATGCATTGCCTTCATGAAAAATGTGAGAAATCTTAAACTTGATTTTTCCACAATAACCAAGGCAAGTGTTCCACCTATTACAAAGAAACCAAGGAACATTAGTCCTAGCAGTAAATGCAACACAAACCAAGACATAATCACATTCAAGCCATAAACTAGAAAGACCCATCTTTTTAGCTTCCTCAATAGCATGTATAACTCCACAAAACTCAACAACCAAAGTAATCTGAATATCAAGGAGAGTAGAGAAACTACCAATAAACTCCTTATACTCCCACGAAAAATACCACCATAAGCAACAAGACTAGAACAACCCCTAGCAGCACCATCAGTGTTAATCTTAACCAAATACTTTCTTGTATTTTTTTTCTTTCTTTTTTCATGTTTAATAATATCTTTTAATGTAATGACACATCTATTTAATCTTGGATTGTCAGTCTAGCTGAGATGTCAGGTTTCTCGGTGATGCCTAACATGAAGTTTTATAAAAAAAGAATATGTATTATCTCCAACAAAAAAATTAGTAAGTAATCAAAATTAAAAATTGAAAATTAGGTAGTAATTATATGAAAATATAAGATATCAACGTTTGTGTTAAATTCTCATAAGATCTAATGGCTTATATTCACAATAACTAAAGTAACTCAAACTAGATATAGATAAATGTGTTAGTCTAACATGTTTATGATCCATTTACATTTATTCACGTTTTTATCAACATGGGCTAGATGGCATTGTAATCGTGTTTTATTCTCTCGACTTATGTCCAACCTATGTAGGGGAAATTTATAAAAAAGGTGTAATTTTACATTAAATTGATGCAAATCAGAAGATTGAAAAAATATTACAGATTTGGGGAAGTCGTACTCGTGAGGAACAACTTGATTGTTTTGAAGTTGTACTAGCCTTGGACGACTTCAATTTCACATAAATAGATATATTGTCTCGATCATCCTGCACGACTTTAGTTCAAAAAATATTATATGGAAGTTGTACTAAGTACTGATGAATTTAATTAATAATGTAAATATGCTTAACTTTTTAATTTTTTTAAGGTCAAGTCGTTATAGGGTATGTCAACTTTAGTGTAAAAAAATACACAAAAGTCATCCACAACTATGGCGATTTCTGTATAATTTTTTTAAACTGAAATTGTCATACCCTATGATGGCTTCAATTCCAGTGAATTTACTCTTTTTTTTTTTACCATAAAATGATTAATATTTTTAAAGAAATTGGGTTTAAAATAAGTTATGAGATAAATTAAAAATATTTTATTGTTTTATAAAAGATTTTGAAAAATTAAAAATATTTGAGTTATTTTAAAAAATAGAAATAAAGTGAGTGAATTAGGGTTTATAGAATTGTAAATAAATGAGGTAGGGTTTATGGAATTATAAATTAAAAAAGTAGGGTTTATACATTGATTCAAAAATAGAACTGTATAAAAAAATTTAACAATAGAAAATATTTAATTTTTACCATCAAAGTAGATTTTTTTTTACCATAAAATGATCAATATTTTTAAAGAAATTGGGTTTAAAATAGGTTGTGGGATAAATTAAAAATATTTGATTGTTTTATAAAGGATTGAAATGACATGTAGGTTTAGGGTTTGTGGTCTACTGTTTAGGGTCTCTGGTTGAGTGTTTAGGGCTTTGAGATTATGGACTGGAAAAACATCCGTGTTAAACTAAATTAAGGGCAGTTTACTGTCGTAATAAATGTCATATCATGAAATATATTTTAACAAAAATGTAGATGTCAAAATTATCTATACGTTATAACTAAATTTTCTGAGTTAAAATTATTTGTATTAATATTAAACTATGGAGAGTAAGATTATTAGGGGGTTTTGATGAATTGAAATTTGTGTATATGTATAAATTTGTAGATTATGTAATATCAAATTAATGAAAGTACAAATTATATAATATATAAAAAATAATAATAGTACATGAATTTATGTTAAAATAAATGCACAAAATACAAAATAAATAAGAAGATTGAATATAAGTCATTAATAGAAGAGGATATTAAAACATGTAATGAAATAAACATTACAAGGATGATTCTACTGTCTAAATGGATAATTTTCCTTATTGTATCCTTCATTCCGACAATAAGAGCATTTTTTTGTCTTGTTATGAATTTATCAATCCATTTCATTTTGGAAAAGATTAATGGTTGGTCATGACTCTTTGCGTTGCATGTGGGGGGTCATGTATGAAATTTGATATAGTATAAGTAGACCAATAATCCCTGTGTTGAATTGGATGAAATTCAACTCATAAGCCCTTTTAATAGTGTGGAGGTTGTACACTGGATCAACAAATGCCATCAGTTGAAAATGACAAGAGGAACAAGTGGCCATAATAAGAGCAGGGAAGTAAAAGAGCTAGAAAGTGGCCAGAATCACATCACCAATCATTTAATCTAATTGTATATGACACTAGTCGTTGACCATGGTGGGGGTCACTAATTCTAGGATATCAAATTTTGAATTCTCTCAATGAAACCTTTGCACAAAACAAGTAGCCTAATGTTGTTGATTTTTTCTAAGTAAGACTATGATATCTTTTGGTTAATAATGACATGTTGATTTTTTTTTGAGTAAGACTGAAATCTTCACATTCCGCAAACCAATTTTTTGTTCTTTTTGAATGTGGTCTTTACCAAAGCGAAAATCGGAAACAAACTTTGTAATTATGTACAAGGAAAGCTAAGCAATGTTGTTATCCATGTTAATCAATTATCGCTTCAAGTCAGAATTTTTGAATGTTTTATTGAAGTTGGATGCAATATGGTGTATGCAATACACATATACAAGACCATCTCCTTCTCATCCAACTTCTTCAGATTGTAATGCTGAGATTATGTTGGTTCCTCTATAAGTAGTCATTCACAAATTTGGTTGAGGTGTAAGATACTATCGCAATAACTGGAATAACCAAATCAAAGTCTCTCGAGTATCACCTTCAACAATGGCAAACACTAATGAGAATATTTTTTGATTTCCATCTTGAGTAATTACAGTCAACAATGTTGCATGATATCTTTTGGTTAAAAAGGTGCCATCAACTTGTACAATGGGATTGCAAAAATTGAAATTGTTGATGCAATGCTTAAAAGACCGAAACACGCAATACAAAATGTAACAAGATGTGTCTTCAACACCATCGACCATACAAGGTGATACAAACTGACAGATGACTAAGGACACAACAAACACTTCCCAAAAGGGTCAGTCATCTCAAGATACAAAGTCAAGCCTCACCATGCCTCGAGAAAGAATCAGCAAAAGAAGAAGAAGCTATAAACTAGAATACCAGAAGTTCTTCCTTTTGGTCTTCTTAAAAAATAGAATATGTTTGTAAATAATTTAGGCTCACTTTAGGGGTCCAAATAGCAAAGATAGGCTAGAATAAGGTGCCTTTAGCATAATAGAGGGTGTAGTTATCATTTTAGCTTGTTCCTAGCCCTTTAGGAAGGCAATTTGACCTAGTTTCTAGAAGGACAAGCCTAGGGTGCGGGTTTGACTTAGTCAAACCCTAAGGCTGCCCCTTTTTTCCCTTTTCCCATCCTACCCCTCTTGCTTGTTGTCCAAGGCTCCTTCACCTATAAATAGGAGGCCTACCTATTGTATTTTACAAGTTGAAATTGAAGTAAAGTTACTCTGCACAAATATTGTGTGAGCTTGAGTGAGTGTTATCTCCTCTCCTTTTGGTCTTATCTTGATGAGAATGAAACTCTCAAGTAACAGCCTATCACTTATCTTGGTGGTTTCCACACACCAAGTGGCATGACCATCCATCCACCATTCCATAAGTTTCTTCTTTCATCTCTTCTTCCATTTCCATTTCCATATTGTCTTTATCTTCTTTTGTCTCGATTTTCCCTTTCGTGTGGCTTGTTTTGGTTCATCATTTGGTTCGGCTATGTTCACCAATGATGTTTCCTTGTAGCCTTTCCTTTTCCGCTTGCATTCATTCCTCACCATAATCTAATTTTTATCTTTGCCTCTGTGAAGTGAACCTTCACACTTACTTAACCACTTGGTTAAATTTGTGTCCAGCGGGAATCTTCCTTAGGTCCTCACCATTAATTGTTAAAATATCAATCTTAAGTAAAAGTGTCACCATAAATGAAAACATCTAAAAATCAACTCACATCACAAGAAAAGCAATATACTGCATAATTTTCCCTGAATTGCTTTCATCCATCTAGGAAGATCATTTGACAATTGTTCCCAATCCCCAAATGCCAAAGAAAGAGCTTTCTATTTTCCCAACCATGCTTTTCTATATGTGATAGTATAGCCATGTAAATTTTTAATTTCTGTAATTAAGCTTTTGATTGGGATGGACGAATTTGCTTTAACCGAAGTCAACACCATGGACGCAATATGTGTTGAGTCCAAATTCACATGATCTTTAGAAAGAGTGGTTCAAAAACAAGTGCGCTCTGCATCAAATTTTTTTACTTCCCATTGTCTTTGGATTTTGCTAAAAGATGCATGTATTCTCCATTCCCACCTTCTGTCATGATGCATGCAATGAGCGACGAATCTGTCTGGCTTTGATTCCATGACAAAAAATTTGTAATCATTGTTTATACAGTATTGCTTTATAACATTCAATGTAGTATCCTTTGATGTGAAAGACATTAGCTCATGCAACTCATATTCAATGTTATGTCCATATCGACTGCGTGACATAATATGTTGTGAAGAAGATGTCATAACAATATCTTCGTCTTCCAAATCGAAATCATAGTTTTCGTCATCTTCACTTATGTTGTCCACGATATCTCTAATTACTATTTGGTCATGACCACTTGCTGATGTTCCACCAACATGCCACATGTGCATCTACGTCTAAGAAAAATAAGATTATCTTATACCCACTCGCGAAAAGGTATGTTATTTTTGTATTCATTAATGACACGTGAATATAAAGTTTACATTATGTTATGTTTGATCTACATTTATTTATCTTCATATGTTTATGCTAAGTGGTCTCGAAGGATGCATAGGCTAAACATAACAACAACCACCCTTATTCAAATACGTAACATGTTTGGTGTAATTAAACCTAAAGAGGTTGTAAAGAAAATTGAATCTTACTGATAGTTGTTGTTTTACTATCAAATTAAAATGACTCCAACATAGATACTAGAGAGATGATAGTATAATTGTGGTAAGATGATCCCAAGTCGTCTCCCAATGAGCCCAATAGTGAAAGCAGTAAATTAATGTTTAGAATCTATCTGCAAGCAAGAAAAGTTAGAAATAACAATAAAGATAAAAGATGTTGAGATTGTTTAGCATAAAATATAAAAGAGATTAAAACAACAAATAAAAACTAGTTAATCCCCAAGTTCTTCTGCCATTAAATTCTCTACAAGTTCTCTAAATAATATTCCTTTATCAATCCTCAAACAGAGCTAAACCAGATTGAACATGTGTCAATTTGATTCAACTTGAAACTCACCAGTAAAGCATGCATTTATTAGCTTAATCAGTGCCCATTTTGTTTCATGCATATATTTCATGGGAATGCTTATCTCCTCTCTCCTGAATCATGCGTTCAAAAAATTAATTAGAACAATGTAAACTAAGAAACCAAAGTTTAAGATAAGGAAGACTCTCAATCATGTGTTCAAGTACAACATTTAAAAAAAAAACTAGTTTTCTAGAAGATTAGAAGATAAAAACAACTACTATAGAGAATTAAAAAAAATAAAACTTTTATTGATCAAAACCTCATAACTCAATGGGAAATACAAAGGAATCAACCAAAAAGGTTTAGCCTTCCATGTGGAGGCAAAACAAAAGGATTACAAAGAAGAAAAGAAACAAAGAAAACCATGTGAAACTTCCCCCTTTCTCCTTGAAGTTTCTGCCTTTTTATAGGTTATTCTGCTCCAACTCTTGGGAAAATATTTTGGTTTAGAGTTTGTTAACAGTTTCTTAATAAGTGCCAAATTTCAGTAGTATTTCATATTAAAAAGGGAAAGTTGGAAGGCTCCGGAACGCACCAAGCATCAAAAGCCCAACTCAGCATCAGAGCATCTCGCTTAAGCGAGATTGTTCCAGCAACATTGGTCATTTTTTATGTTTTACTCGCTCAAGCGAGCCCATTCTCGCTTGAGCGAGAATCCACTTAAGCCCAAGCAAATTAGGTTAAATAGGGGGCTTGAGGCACAACCCTAGTGTGCAAGATTGAGAGGAAGACACCATGGAGTGACTTGTAACCCAATTAGGAGAATAGAAGGTGTTAGAAGATGTGTGGCTAATTCTACCCTATTGATTTGGGAGTAATCTGTTCATTCTCTTATGTATTAAGGTGATATCTAAATATAATATTTTGTTTTCGATTGATTATTGGTATTATTGTTTTGCTTCTAATTCTTGATCTAGAATCTTAAATTTGACTGGAAAGTATTTTTAGGGTTCTAACCTAATCAATAATATTTAACATATTTGAGTGCTTGGAATAAACTTGAAATGTTAATTGCTATCAACATCTAATCTTAATGATAAGTTGTTTTTATAAATATGCGAGGAATCGATATATAGGAAGCATATTAATAATTTTATATGTGAGGAATCAATATAAATGATTTTTATACGGGCATCAATATCAATCAAAGGACACAATATTGTCATGCTAATCAAAATACAAAAGAGTGAGAAAGATGAAACTCAATCCCTATTTTTTCCAATTGAAGCAACAACTCTGTGACTTGTTTTCTTTTTAATTCTTGCCATCATAACAACTCTCAACAAACTTTTATTATTCTGTTTTATATTTAGTGAAGCTTTTACTTGAATATTCAATTGTTCCTTGTGGGTTCGATATCCGTCCTTAGGGATACATTATTACTTCTGACAACGCGGTGCACTTGCCGTAAAGAGTCATCATTTCTCAGTTTCCAACTTTCAAGAATTCTTGGATTTTGTTTCCTTTGTATTTTGCAAAAGATTTGCTTCCAATTCTGTTTCTGAGATATTGTAGATTTTATTTTCTCATTCTTCTCCTCATATTTTGTTTTCTATTTTGATTCACATAAGCAACTTGAACTTTTGCATGTTTGGCTCATTCACAAAGGTAGACACTTCCCTCAGACCATTTACTCTAAAAACACAAAATTAACAAAAATAATAGTTAAGGCCCAAATAAACTCAATTATATGAATATTAATTAAAAAAATAAATTTATTTATTATTATATTCCAATAATCTATGAGTAAAGTTATTCAGTGAGAATAAAATTATGTTCATCACTTACATACTATTTTAAATGATATTTTCGTATTACTGATAGAGGTTTTCGTAACCAACATACTATTTTCGTAACCAACATTTATTTACAGTTTATCTGGACTTCATATTGGGTGGATGAAGTTGGTTGGTTGATAACTATAGAGGTTTCTCCAATCACTTGGGTGATAATTCCTCTCATTTGTTTTGCAATAGTCGAATTTCATCAAGTTGATAGGGTTATGCGGTAGTTTGAATTTTGTTAAAGTATTTCAACTCACAACCATCTAGTTGACAGAAATCATTTCAACAAAAATGGTCATTTGCGTGACAATACACCATACATGCAATGGTATATCAGTCATATTATCCAATATATATATCACTTATACAGTCAACATTTGATGATGATGTAAGTTAATTTCCAAAATTCTTTATTATTGTTTTTTCATTCATCCAAAAATTAACAAATATTTTTGCAACAATATGACGTGCCACATGAGACCACAAAACCTTATTTAGAATCCTATAAACATCATGTCGGGTCTTCTTCTAATGTTCAACCATTTTAACAACAATATTTTTGTCTGCAAATGTTCAACCAACTTAGTTATTCAGCTATATGGATCAACCCCACAACATGTCACTCAAATCGCCTTTCCATCAACAACCTTTCAATTGCTTTGTTGGTCCAACAAATCTCTTTGCCACCTCCACCATGACCCCCATATGTCTACAATCCAATGTCATCAATGCATTGTTATGGACAAAAATGACTTCACAGGTGTTTGAAAATCCAAGTGACTAGAATGAAATCAAAGACACGATGACAGTCTCATGCGCCACCTTTTAACATTCTTCCTGAACAAGAGCTACAAGGACAACCAAGAAGACAAAGAAAAAGATCACCATGTGACACAACTTCTCATAGATGATTTATTCACTTTTATATAATAATAGTAATGCTTGGTATTGTTAAATCTTTTTATTGTTATCTATTTTTAATCAATGTATAAACCCTACTTATTTTTATTTATAATTCCACAAACCCTACCTTATTTATTTACAATTCTATAAATCCTACTTCACTCACTTTATGTATATTTTTTAAAATCAACTCAAATATTTTTTAATTTTTCAAAACCCTTTATAAAATAATAAAATAGTTTTAATTTATCCCATAACCTATTTTTAACCTAATTTCTTTAAAAATATTTATTATTTTATTGTAAAAAAAATCACTAAACTAAAGTCATAATAGGATATAACGACTTTAATGTAAAAAATTTACACAAAAGTCGTCATAGTTGTGCACGACTTATGTGTATTTTTTTTTTTTACACTGAAATCACCATACCCTATGTTGACTTCACTTAAAAAAATTAAAAAGTTAAACACATTTACATTATTAATTAAAGTTGTCATTACCTAGTACAATTTCTATATAAACTCTTTTGAACTAAAGTCGTATGAGACGATCACGACTTTAGTGTATCTGTTTATGTGAAATTGAACGTATAAGGTTAGAACCACCTCAGAACAATCAAGTCGTTCCTCACGAGTACGACTTCCCCAAATTTGTAATAATTTTTCAATCTATTAATTGCGTAAATTTGATGTAAAATTACATTATTTTTGTAAATTTTTCACATATAGCCTATAATTAAAGGGGTTTAGAGAACCAATTATAATTTTTTTAATAAAAATGTACAAGAATGATGAAATAAATAGTGTACTTACAATTTATCTGAGACCAAATATCCCTTATCGAATTCCTCCTGTCTTCTCTTCAAATCCGACCGTCCTTTTGTTGTGTCCGAGAGGGGGTACTTGCAAAGACACTCCGACGCTCAAGTCAACTGGGGTCAATATCAGTGATTTAGTTCAGGATTCAGAATAATGTTACCTTTCACCATGAGCGTTCCCCTTTATTTATACTACTATTGTGGGCCTTGTCTTGTCAAAATGGCTAAATCGGGCCCAATAGACGTTAATCTTATTTTGCTATCTCTTTAATTGTGATTAACGTTTTTGTCTCTTGATATGAAGTGGATGGTGATTTTTGCCAGAACGCCGTTAGGCCATCTAGGTGGCTAGCCATTCAAGTTTCCAATTTCGTGGTATAACAAATAGTAATTAAAAATTATGAAAATAATTTAAATTATCTTTTTTAATTTCTCTTTATTGAGTTTTTACTTTTTAATAACTGCTCAAGTTTAATATTATGATAAATATATTCATAAATCATAGAAAATAATTAATAAAAGATAAAATAACATGAAGGAGAAATTCACCAACACTAATTATAAGTAACTAACATTATCAACTTTGACTTGGGATTGGTGGTAAAAGACACACGTAATAGTTGTGTTCCGTATATGATGCCTGTTTGAAAATTAAGTTTAATTAAACTCAACTAAAGTTGAAAAAAAATCATTATCATTTTTAAATAAACTGGATTTTAAGGTAAATTTTGTTCTTTGTTTCTAAAAAATGTTAATTACATTATTACACTAATTAATAAAATCAAAACATATCCATAATATACATAATCATGTAATTAAAGACTCAATTTGTTGAATAAAAAATTACCAATTCCGAGGTTTTTTTAAGGATGTTCACTCATATTTTAAGTGAATAAAACATTTTAAAAAATAAGTTAAAAAAGAGAAAAAAAATACAAAGAAATCATGATTGCTTTGCTATTTGAAGTATATTTTATCTATAAATAAATAAATAAATGTGACAAAAAAGCAATGAGAATCTCCTTTCTATCATACCTACGGAAATGTTCATAATAATAATTTCGCGCACACACATATATATAGTAGAAATAAATGAATAATAGACAGTGGAATACTCAAAATCTCGTGAGAAAAATGGAGGAATATAAGCCGTGAGATGAATAAGAATAAAACAAGGAAAATGAGTGGGTCCACTGCCAGAATGTATATGACGGTTTTTAATCACATCCGTCCAATACTAAGTGATAAAAAAATGACATCTTATACGTACATATTTTTTTAATACAAGAAAAAAATTCAACGTTATGTGCCTTTTATTCGTCTCAATAAAGAAGGAATAACAATGCTTCCACTTAAAAAAGGGAATAATAATGTCGAATAAGACAAACCTAAAAAAACAAAAACAAAACAATGCCATATGAATCTAAATTAACAATGTAATATATATACACACACATATAACCCTTGATTTTAATGGTGCAAAACGTCGTATAAAATTAACAAAACTTGTTTAGATATTTTCAGCAAATTTTTTTTTATATAAAAAAAGGCATGTAATTATATTCTGTGGTTGGTCAATTAAACACGCAGTATGAACAAGCACTCTATAATGGATAAGAACAAATGAACAGTGCCATCTTTAATTGTTTTGTCTAATTGAATTATTTTAAGCAACAAATATGCATTGAATATATATATTTTTTTCTCCCTTATTTGCGTTAATTCCGAAAAAGGGAAAGACAATGAGCAAAATAACAGTGAGAAATGTCAAATTATATAATAATGCTTAACATAAAAAATTTTATATAAAAAGAAAATTAGGTGATGCATGAAAATGGAGAGAAAAAATGTGGAGCAACTTTGATAGAAAAGAGAAAAAAAAATGAAAGACGTGGAGGGATGAGAAGAAGAAAAGGGAAAAGAAAGGTTAATTGGATCATAAGAGAATGGAAGAGAAGAAGAAGAAGATGATGATGATGATAATTGACGGGTGATGGCCACGAAAGTGCAAAAGGAAAACCTATCAATCAAATTCAAAGCCTATGAATGAGATTAGATTGGGAGTGGTGACAGTTGGAAATATAATTAAAAGTTGACATGCATGATTATAAAAATGTTTATACTAATTAAAGAATCTCACCATCTCAACACAGTGCTTGCAACAAAATTTGGGCTTAATCTCTTTGGTCGTTTGTGGAGGTGTCCCAATGTCAACCTCTCTCATTCATGTCACAACACCTTCATCCTTTTAATAACACCTTTTCTCTTTTCACAATTGTTGCTTAGTGTTCTATAACACACATATGCTTTAATTTCATATTCATATTAACTACAAAATGCCACCTAATTAACAAATATTAAAGTTAATCAAGTTATACACCATTTACTTTCTACTTTTTACTTGTTTCATCTCTTTAATCACATCGTTAACTACTAATAATCTATAATTAGTTTATATTATGCAGCTTCATTTAAAGTTTAGGATTGTTTCTAAACCGATTTTGGTATTTTTTTAACTAAAAACATCATGTGATGCCATCTAACTACATAACAATAGATTTTTCAATAATTAATTTTTGGTCTAAATCAAGGATTTATTTTAAGGTCTATCCCTATAATAATTACCTTTGTGTTTGTTGTTATTATAGCATATCCAAGAGTTAGCACCAGGCTTAAAGAAATGCTTTTGTAAGGATACAATGTTGGGAAATTAAGAAAGACAAATAAATGATAAGTTAGAAACGTTGAGAAAAGTATCGGTATCTACCCAATTTTAATAAGGACATGCTTATTTTAATTATGTAGAATTTCTTTTAACCTATTTTTTCTGTAACAGTTTTTAAAAAGAAAAAAAAAAGCTTTTACATAAATTTTAAAAAAAAACTTGAAAAACTCCTATGAGAGAGTTTCTATAAATGAACTCCTACGTGTATCCCATTACAATTACTCACAAAATCAGTTTTAGCCTTATAAGTCACTAATGATCAATATTTATGTCTTTCTTCTCCTTCACTTAGCTTGAGAAATTTACCTCACATGTACGTATGCCCATGGTATAAATGACAGACGCTCTTCAATTCAACTTCTTATTTATTTCATAGGAGTGATAATGCAAGTTGTTCTATCCCACATAAACTTGTTCTATATTTGATCTGTAAAATGTGGTTTAAGTTGGTCCACCCTGTACAAAGAGTGTGAACTTATTTTACTAACCGTCCCGCATAAGAAATAATTCACAGACTTGCGGACTAGTCCACATAAGAAAAATATTTAAAAAAATAAAAATAAAATGTCATTAATTATAAAAAAATATATATATTTTTGTTACTGAAAAATTAAAATTTTATTGTTTTGATTCATTCAATTAAGATAAAAATATGAGTTTAAGTATGAAGGTTGTTAGAAGACTTGATTAAAAATAATTAAAGTTTTGTTTTGCATCTATTTTCTCTATATATATATATGTAATGTATCAAAGTATTTTATCAGAGTTTTGCTACAAAATATTTTAATGAAGATGATTCGTTTTTTAACAAGTATTCTTATTGAAATCTCTTATTTATATTATTTGTTTAATAACAAATTTTAAATATAAGACTTTATTTAAAACTAAATTCACTATCACTCTTTATATTAACTTCTTTAGATAATTAAAATAAAACATTCTTTTTTTTAGTACATTAACTTCAATTCTTTTAAAATAAAATAAGATAGAGGTCACACTGCACATGAATGAGTGGGGCATCATTTTTCTTTAGCAGAAAAAATAAAATAATTCCTTTTTTATTTATGCAGGTTAACGGGTCAACCCGTCTCGTCCCACTGTTGACTCGCACAGGCTGCTAGTTAAGCGGGATGAACTTTAAACCCCGAAAACAAGTTTTTCTTTTTTTTCTTCTCTCATCAAACTATTGAAACTCCCCCAAAGATGATAATAAGGAAGGAGATAATGAATCTCCTTATCTCAAAACCTCTATTCACATTAAATTCCTTTGCCAAGCTCTCAGTTAATAAAATTGATATTATATTAGTATCTGAGTCCATTTCTTACAAAATCTCAATCTTTTAAGTATGCATGATAAGAATTTTTAGTCAACTATGTTGTATATCTTCGTAATCATCTTTAAACTAACACCAAACACCATTTCCCCTCTCTCTTGGCCTTATTGATCGATCACTTCATTTAATACAAGAACACTCTATAATAGGTCCTCTTCCCTAAGAAAACACTTTGAAATTTATCAACTACATCCCACCAATGATATAGGTATGAATTCCCTTAATTGTGTTGAATTTCCTACCATAGGTATAAAAGTGATAAATGATGGATTACATCTTCTTAGTAACTTTCCATATTCTTAATTTTCCTCTACGAGCCTAATAAAAATATTTTTTAATAGATCCCAAAATTCAAAATTCCTTAATAAATTTGTTATACCCATCTGATCTAATGTTTTTATGGTTATCATATTCTCAAATTGTCTCTTTAACTTTGATAACCTCAAACATAAAAATTAATCTTTTCGAAATTCACTTCGTATAAATTAGGTACACTTCACTTTTTCTCATTAAATCTATTTAAAGGAACTTTGAAGTTCCTCTTTTATGATACCTAGTTCTTACTGATAAGTGTCATACTCCAGAAATACTTTATATTAAAATACAGACATTTATGGATATTAATTGATAAAATAACCATAATATAACCCATAATTTATGAATTTAAACTTTTTTACATATTTTGTGATTGTAATTTGAATGAAAATTATTTATTCTCAAATTTGTGTTAATTTCAAGATTCTAAGAAAAAAATGTAGATGAAAGAGCAAAAAGAGAATAAACAAAACTAAAAAGACAATAGTGATTTAAAATATTCTTTTCTAAAAAAAACAAAAACTTGAAATTTAATATTTCTTAGTATTGGTTTCATTTTTTAATCAAGTCTACCCACTTTACATTCTAATCATACTCACAAAGTATTTGTTGATTGTCACAACCTTCATTCCCCCTTCTTCTATTACCTAAGACTCGTATAACCACAACTAATAAAATAATTTGTTACTTCAAATGTGCTTTTATCCAACAAACATAACAATCATTTAGTTGAATTTATTGTTTGATTTTCCTTTCATCCCTCTGAATCACCCCACTCATAGACATTTTTCATTTTTTTCTTGCAAACACAGCAATTGTATTTTTTTCTTTGGCTAAAAGTTACTTAATAAGTTTTTTTTAACATTTTTCCTAAGTCCCCCTTACATGTATAAGACAAAATCCTCATTATATCCCACCCTCATCCCTACATATTGTTTGTATTAACTCTTGTAATTTTTTCTTCCACTACCTCATTATTCATGAATTATAATTAAATCTACAATGTTATATAGGATGGACTGATAAGTGTTTAAAGAGTTTTGGTGAGAGAAAAAAATTTATTCAGGAAACAAATAGTGAGAAAAAAAAAAATCAGCAAATAGTGAGAAGAAACTTTACGTAGCAAATATTAGAATGTTGCAATGAATGAGCGAAGATAGTGTTCATATACGTTAGACCAAAAAAAGAAGAGGGTTAGGCAACACCTATTCAAAATATATTTGTCAACATTTTTGTTTATGAACAAAACTAACAATAGAGAGCATTACTTACAACAGTAATTTTCAACAAAGGAAAAAAGTATCATTCTTACTATAAAATGTTTTAATAAACCTTTTCAAAGAAGACTTATAGAAAACGAAAATAAAGAACAAAATTTTCTTTTTTATAAATTAAAATTAATTTAGATATAAGTTAATTTAATTTGAAGTCAATTTCTTTATAAGTTAATTTTTAACTTATAGTAAAAATGCAGATGCAAATATCACAAAAATTCTTTGAGAAACCTACCCACTACTACTTGCTATATATTTTAAAAACCAAAACAGGTGTTTAGTTAATTTTGAATTTACATTATATAGAGTTTGAATTAGTTTATTGGATGTAGGAATGCATAATTTAATCTCATATGTATGTTATATGTTTATTACACTATATTATTTCCACGTTACTCATAATTATGAATAAGAAATTAATTTATCTATTTTTTTTTAATATATGACAAATTCTTAAAGAAAAACAATGATGATGGTGTGAAATCTACTCTATTTTGATATTATAATTTTAAGTAAAATTTAATTGAAAAAAATTACTTATACTTTGATATATATATAAAGAAGAATATGTAGAGTAGGAGTGAATCCATCTCTTCCACTCGTTTGAACCAAATTTGAATTAGGTCTAATGCAGTCTTTAAAGAAAAATAAATATAATAATCTTCTATTTAAAAACTTTGTTTTGTTAAGGAATTAACTGAGATTACCTAACCCCACTCACATCCTATATTCTATATGTTTATTAAAAAAAAATAAATTATTTAGCATATTTTAATACATACAATCTTGATCTTTTATACCTACAGTGTTAAAATATTTAGAGGTCCTAAAATTTTTATAGACTCTATTCTAATCATAAAAAAGTATTTAATATTTAAAAATAAAAAAATAGTTTTAATATTTTGAAATATTATAATATAATTGTATTTTTATTAAAAAATAAATAGAAGATTGATGAAAATTTGTAAATATTTAAAATTTATAGACCCCTAATAATTAAAGAACGAGAAGGTTGTTTACTTAAGTTATTTTTTTTATTTTTTATTTAAAGCTTTTATGTTAGACATCATTATATTACTTAACATTTCAACTAAGCTAACATCTCAAATAACAAAAATTATTTGTCATCAAATAAAAGAAAAAAAAGCCAAAGATTAGATCAATATAAGTTGTATGTTTTACAAATATGTTTTTTTTTTACATATTTATACTATAAATTTAATTGTATTTTATAACATATTTTTATTTTTATTTTTTTTAACACATACTTTGAAGTCCAGTCCTTCTAATTTTTAGCCTTAATTATACTCAACCCCTCTATTTATTTTTCAAATATAAAGTTAAATTTCAATTTTAAAAAAAGGTTAAACAAACACTCTAAGTAATTTAATTTTGTATGAATGCAAGTTAGATTTTAAAGTTGTACTAAAATCTATGGAATACACCTTAATCTCTTAGAAAATTTATAAAAGATAAGTTAAACATTTTATTTTTTATAATAAATTAAATCATAAAAACATAAATAAGTAAACAAAAAGAAGATAATATGATTTTTGCCTTATCTGTAAAATTGAAACTAAAAGTAATAATTTTGAACAAAAACATATGAGTGTAAACACGTTGTTTGATCTTATTATTAAAAAATAGAATAGAAAATGAAAAACAGAAAAGAAAGATATAAATCCCATCAATGAGTAAAAAGAGGAACAAGAAAGAAATTGAAGTTTGGGAGATAGCAGAATCTACTTTTTTGACTTAAGCATGATTTACACAAACCGTGTTTAGCAACAGTGTCTAAATCATCATCAAATTTAAATACTATCATAGCAGTAAAAGAAAGCTTTCTCTTCTTTCCTTCTTTTCAAATTAATAAAAAAATCAAATTTAACTTTTTTTTGTTTGTTGCTTTGAATCTGTGTAATAATCTTTAGATCATCTATGCTTACTGTTTCATTCAATATAACATTATAATTGACATCATATTTTGTTGTGTTGAGAGTATTTTTTCATGGTATAACTTTCATTAAAATAAAAATAAAAAATATATAAAAAGAATATGATTTGTTTGTACTGTATTAGAATTTTTTACACTTATGTAATATGGTTAATTATCATATAATTTGTTTTACATTTGCAATATTTCAAGAGTAAATAATTTATATATTAAAAGCTTATATTAGACTTGAACATATTTTTAAGTTTTTGTATTATTTTTTTAGCATTTCTTTTTGTAAAAGATATTTTTCGTCAATATATTTAACCTTTTCTTCAATATGATTTTTGTAAAAATAATAAACTAGAAAAATATTTAAATATAACAATGAAAAATTAAAATTAATTGGTGAATAAAATAGTTTTAATTAGTCATATTTTAACACTATTAAGAAGCTAAAACAAATATTTTTATAACTATAAAATCTATTAATTTAAGTTTAGGAAAATAACTTACTCAAAATTTAAATTACTAAAACATATTTAAACTTCTATGCTTTTATAGCTTAAATTCACTTTTAGTTTATGTAATTTTATTAATAGGATATTATAATTTAAAATTTGAATTTTTTCTAATATTAATATATTATCTAATTTATAAAAAAAACAAAAAATACCAGCGTGTCTTGATGATAATAAATATTAAAACTTATCACTAATATTTTTTTTATTAATACTTAGAATGATTAATACTTGAATGAGTGACTATCATTATTATTAATAATAAATACATTACACAATTATTTGTTAGAAATTATATAATATTTTAATAATGAATGAAAAATTTTAATATTAAAAAAATGAAAAATCAAACATATAACTAAATTATCATAAAAATTAAAATTATATACTTATAAAATTAGGAAGATTAAAGAGTATAGTTAAACTTATTTTTATCTAACACAACATCATTGGTATAGTAATTAATTTATTGATTTTTATTATAGTTATATTAATATTGAAAACAATAACATTCATGAGTTTTTATTGATAATGTAACTCTTTTATTCTATTAGAACAATAAAACACATAATTAATCTCCATAACTATGTGTAATCTATCAAGATTGACCAGTCAAAACTCACAAATGAGGAGAGAGATTTTACGGCTGCCTTTACATGACTGGCCAACCAAAATCTGCCACATCAGCATATCGAGTCGCATGTGATTCCTCCTCACGAAAAATTGACCAGCCGATAATTTAGAATCAAAATCAGACGGCGCAGAGACGTATCGAAAACGTAATGGGTTTCATCTCTCTATCCGTTCAACACGTGGCTCCACCGGCACAACCAGTTCCAGGTTTCTTAACGGTGAACATTTTGGGGCCCACTGCCACTGTTCACGGTCACCGTCTCCTCTCGCCGCCGCCTACCGGACAATCCAAAAAACAAAGTAATTTTATTTTAATCATAAAAATTCATAACAAACAAATAATAATGATAAAAAATTAGGAAGTAATAATTATTTTTTAATTGTGCATTAATCTACGATTTAAGGGAGATAAGGGGGGGTGTAGAGAGGGTCCTCTCTTTCAGATTTTGCTCCAAAATCAGAACAACCAAACCTTCCATCTGATTTGCAGAGAGTTTTTTCAAGGGACCAACCAGAGACAACCAAGGACACTGTAGAGAGAGAAAGTGGTTCTTTCTGTGAGTAACATGCAATAGATATATTATGTGTGTATATATATAGAGAGAGAAAGAAAGAGTTGAAGATTGTTGTTCAATTTGAAAATTGCCATCAAGTACCGTTTTTTCTGTTCTTATTTTTTGGTTGGTTTTGGTTCCTATCCAACCCTGTAAGTTTCTAGCATTGTTTCTCTCTGCTTACCTTTTTTTTTGTTCTCTTCTTCAAGTATTGCTCTCTATGAATGGGCTCAACAGTGACTTGCTTTGCCGGGTTTGGTTTTCTTCTGTTATGTGGAGATCTTGATTGAATTTTGGTTTTTCTAGTTGAATCGTGAGGCGTAATGAATGATGGGTTGAGTTAAAAGTTTCAAATTTTTTGTTGCTGCATTGGGGTGTTGGATTCATTTCTGCATTCGTGTGTTCAATTGAAGTTGGTGTTGTTTCTGGCGTTTTGCATCTTTGGGATCTATCTATCACACAAGGGGCATTTTTGTTTTTTCCTCTAACCAAAGGTTTCATCTTTGTTATACCATGACAAAAATAAAGGGAAATAAAAAAAGTGGTTTTTGGGGATTTGTCTAGGTGATTGGTTGAACGTATTTCGATCTGAAGAAACTTTTGTGACCGGTGTTGATTAGTTGGGCCTTGCTTGCTGTGATGGGTGTTTAAATTTGTGCAAAGAAGTAGAAGGGGGCAAAAATTGGGAACTTGTGAATTGAATTGGATTTCATCAATTCTGTTTGAACAGGCTCTTGATTTTGCTGTGGTGGATTAAAGTTAGAGGCGTTTCTCTAGCTTTCTCTGTGGCGGAGACATGTTGGACGGTCGTTCGTGCGTTGTTCCGAGGTTGTTTTCCAGCACTTGCCAGGCAGAGAACGACTGGTCTTACATGAAGTGCTTGCTGGAGTTGGACATCAAGAATGGAAAGCGCCCTATGGAGATTGATGATATTGAGGATGAGCCCCAGCAGCCAAGGAAGTGTACTAGGAAGTTGGATTCTTACAATAGAGTTGAAATGGCTCGAATTTCCTTTCAAAGGCAATCTATTGAGGCAAAGGATTCCGTTGTCTCCCAGATGGATCAGGAGTTCATTGAGCCATTGAGGGTTTGTGAAGGAGTTGTCGGAGAAGATGGAGCTTTGACCGACCAGCTATTGGGTGAGCAAGAACTGGAGGGTGATGGTGATTTGATGGATGTTGGTGACCATCAATCCGATGAACAGCAGCAGACCAAGCCTAGGAATGTATCAGATTTCGGTGTGAGGCTATCTGATGAAGATCGGTTGCAGCATGATGAGAATCTAATGAATTCAAGTGAGCAGCAATCTGAGCAGCAGCACCATGGTGGGGATTCTTCAGATTCCGGTTCTCTCTTGCCACGCATGAACCGTGACAGCTCAATCGCCTGTCTCAGCCGCTGTTCAAGGTCAGACTACGGTTCTCTAGCCTCGCTGAATAGGAGCTTTTGGAACATAATCCGAAATGGTGAACTGTATCAATGGAGGAGACTAAATGGTATTATGGAGCACTGGATTTATTTTTCCTGTGCCCTCCTCGAATGGGAGGCCTATGATCCAATCCGGCAGAGGTGGATGCATTTGCCAAGGATGGCTTCTAATGAATGCTTCATGTGTTCAGATAAGGAATCTTTAGCTGTAGGTACTGAGCTACTTGTGTTTGGGAGGGAGCTAAGATCTCATGTCATTTACAGATACAGTCTCTTGACAAACTCATGGACATCTGGAATGAGGATGAATGCTCCAAGATGCTTGTTTGGCTCAGCAAGCCTTGGAGAGATTGCAATATTAGCTGGGGGGTGTGATTCAGAGGGACACATTCTTGACTCTGCTGAATTGTATAATTCTGAGACTCAAACATGGGAAACACTGCCAAATATGAAGAAACCCAGGAAGATGTGTTCTGGGGTATTTATGGATGGAAAGTTTTATGTTATAGGGGGGATTGGGGGAAGTGATTCTAAGGTTCTAACATGTGGAGAGGAGTACAATATGCAGACCAGGACATGGACAGAGATTCATAACATGTCCCCAGGACGAAGTAGTAGGGGTCCTGAGATGCCTGCAACAGCTGAGGCACCACCCCTGGTTGCTGTTGTAAATGATGAACTGTATGCTGCTGATTACGCTGACATGGAGGTTAAGAAGTATGACAAGGAGGGAAAAGTTTGGCTTACCATCGGGAGACTGCCGGAACGAGCAGTGTCGATGAATGGCTGGGGTCTTGCATTCAGGGCATGTGGAGATAAGCTTATTGTCATTGGTGGACCTAGGACTCATGGTGAAGGTTTTATTGAACTCAATTCATGGGTGCCTAGTGAAGGGCCTCCACACTGGGATCTACTTGCTAGAAAACGTTCTGGCAACTTTGTCTATAATTGTGCTGTCATGGGATGTTGAAGCATTGAATCGTCAAACTTACACATTTTGATGCTTCAACTCCAAGGGGTTGCACAACATTGATTCATCCATTGACACAGGATTCTTGCTAATTGGTACATTGCCCCCCCCTTATTTCTTTCTATGATATTTTTCTTTGAAAGGTTGGGGATGATGGGGACAAGATTCAGATATTACTCAAGATTAGCTGAAAAGTTTTATGGGGAGGAGCTATTCAGTCTCTTTTTTTTATGTTTAAAATTTCAACCACTATTTTGTTACATTGAAATTGGCATCTTCCCCCATTTCCATTGACATGTGATTTTTCGAACTTTGGTATCATGTAGCAAAGAAATAGATTAAATAATTTAAGTTCTACACAAACTTAGGTTACTGGTGTGGTTTGTTTAAGTGCTTCTATGAACACACAACTAGATACTTGATTTTCTTGATCATAAATTTCCTAGCTTGAAGGAATGAAATAATTTTCTGCGAGTTTTTTGTTTTCTTTTTTGGATTCTGTATAGATTCATTTTCCACATTTGAATTCATGGACCTTGCATTTTGAGCTCTTTCTAGTCTGGACTTTGGTATCATATGTAGAATTTTCTACCTCCAATTTTTTTTTATATGGACCTATGCATTATTATGGCACAAAACCCTTACGGTTGCCAAAACTAAAAATGAGGAAAATTTTCCATTTTTAGAGTGCAACCTTCATGGAAAAATTAGTTTGCTTCTGCTGTCAAAATAATAAATAGTGATCAATTGTTTGTTGTTTTAAAAATCATTATTGAATCTGTGTGGTTAAGAGCAAAATGTTTGAAAGTTGAAACTATAGATGAACGATCTTTATTGTTAGGCTTTGATGGAATGTTGTACCATCATTCAGCCACTTTTACTTTCTATGTTGATTTGAGGCCATCCATCAAACAAGTTTTTTTGCTGTCAAAATTGCTTGAATCATATGGTGGCCCTTATTTTTCAAGTGTGTATTATACATGCAGTTGAAAACTTGAAATCAAAATATGAGTACATCTAATATTTCTTAAACCTGTTGTAGTTATTGGATCTTTCTAATTGTAAGTATATGACAATGGTCCAAATTATAGTAGGGAACTCATCTTAGTCCTGTAACAGCAGAGTTGCTTTAAATATTTTGTTGGGTAGTTGCATCACCATTATTAGACATCAAAGTCCTTAGACAACTTCAGCTCCTATATGAATCAACTTGGATGCGGAAGTAATTAATAAAAAGATAAAATCAAATAAGTCTTTTCTATTGGTTAAAATAAGTTGTGTATGAAAGATGCTTGATTATTTCGCATTCTTATGTCTTTTATCAGTAAATTTATCTAAATACAACTTCCTCTCCATACTGTTGGTAGAAATCAAGAACAACATTGACTAATCGTGTGAAAGAGAAGTAAATTCTGAGTATTTCATATCAAAGAACATGAAAATTGTACCTATTGATTGTCATTAAATATTTCAAGGGTATATCTATTAAGGAATTAAAGAGATAGAAAGTATTATTTAACAAATAGTAGTGGATTTATTATATTAGAAATTTTGTTTAACAACTATTACTCTTGTTCCAAATTATCTGCATAAAATAACTGATACTTTCATTTTACAATATGCTCTTAATTTTTTTTTTTGTCTAATTTGCTCTTATATAAGTTAATATTCAACCTTTCAATCACCAAATTACCTCACTCTTCATTTAATACATTTATTCAAAGTGTAAGGCTATTTAGTAACACTAATTTAAAAGACACGTATTTGTTGTTTTTCTTATGTGTGTAGAAATTTTGAAATCCAGATAAATTGGGATGGAAATACTATTTTTTTTTTTCTTTTGAATTTTTAACTAGTGCCTAACACGCAATCATTTTACCTTTTCCTATCTATTAAACCTTTAGTGCATAAAAGTTCAACACAGATAGATAGAAGAATATGAAGAATAACTAATGGACTATATGAAGAATAACTAATGGAATATAGGTTGTCCAATTCAATGAAAATGTAAGATTAACTTGGAACCCTCATGCAACATGCCCTCAAGAAACAGAGGCCTTAAATCAAACATTTTCATTGGACAACCAAATAACGAAGTCAATTATTCCTGGACCTCCATGTCTTCTTCCTAACATTCATAGAAGCTCATATTCATAGAAGAAGAAGCGAAATAATAATTTTACCCCCGTCCTTCTTCATTAAGCACCCCTCTTTCCGTCTTCCCCATCTCACCGGAGTAACATCCACCGTCACACCAACTCACTACCTATAGCACCACACCATAGTCCCCACCTCTAGCGCCACCACACCTCCCACATCTAGTGTCATCGCGGTAAAATCTTTCACATTCATTGTCTAAGTAGAAAAAATTGTATTTTGGACAAATTCAAAATACAAATTAATTGATTTAGTGTATTTTGAGTTCTAGTATTTGAAATACATTGTATTCCAAATTAAATCCGAATACAATGTATTCCGAATTTTAGGTTCTGGAATACAATGTATTTCAAATTTTACATTCTAGAATATAAAATAATTTAAATTATAAAATTCAGAATATATATTTCAAATTCTAGAATCCAAAATTTATATTTTGGAATTTTTTTTATTAGCAAGAAAAAATAAATAAATACGAACCACTTCAGGGGTGGTTCAATCCTTATACAGAAAAATAAACCTTGATTACAAAAAAAAACAGAACCCCAAAAAAGACCTCCGTCTAACAACTCAAAGAGCCCCTAACTAACCTCAGAACCACCTATAGAGCTACCCAACAAAGCAAATCCTCAATTAACCATCCTTATGCACACCGAAGGGTCGAGACACCAATCAGAATAAGAGAAAAAAACAGAGTGAGACTTGGAAGAAATCCAAAACCATACCTTTAATTAAATTTCAGCGAACATTTCCACATTGTCGACGGCTGCCCCTTTGAAAATGACATTGTTCATGTGCTTCCAAACCTAACTAACTACTGCAATCCAATCCGCTCCCCAAACATCATTAATTGTGTCAAAAGCATTACACAGTCTAAATTGAAGAAAGTTTAACATTGGTTCATTGTGGGACACGAACGACACTCCAAGCTAATCAAAGCATTGACACCAGACTTTCCAAGCTATTTTTCACTCAAAAAATAAGTGACGACAAGACTCTTCCTTCGCCCCACAAAAGCTACACAAGAGACTTTCTATCGTGATCCCCCGCCTTTACAAATTGATCTTGGTGGTGATCTTATTTTCCAACACCCTCTAAGAAGAGATAAGAGTAGAAGGAACAACTTTACACCTCCAAAATTTTTTGTACACAGATACATTCTCCATTTCTCGAGACCTCCTTAAACAATTATAAGTAGATTTAACAGTATAAACTGGGAACTCCCCATCCTTCCAAAACCACCTATCCACCTCTCCCAATACAGGACTCAGCTCTTGAAAAACCTGGAAAAAAAAAGACTCACCATAGGCTTTTTCCAATCGAAGAAACTCCTTCTCCAAACTACCTTCCACTCCCAAACACCATTAGTCCAAACTCCAAGCTCGGACACCTTAGCGTCTTTGAGAGAGCTCAGGGAGAAGAGTCTTGGATAGACAATCTTTAACGCCACAACCCGCCTAGTTATCCTCCCAACATTTCCTCTCCACTACCAATCTTCCACTTCAAAGTCTTATATTTTGGATTGTAGAATCCAAAATATAAATTTGTATTCCAAATTATACAATTTAAAATACAATTTTTTTTATTCTGAATTATAAAATTTTATATTCTGAATTATGAAATTTAAAATATAAAATTTTTATTTCGAATTATAGAATTTGAAATGGACAATTTCAATATTTTTTAAAATATGGGGATGTGAGAAAAAACAATGGAGGAGGTGCAAGAAGAATTTGCGTTAACAAAACTACCTAGAATCTGAATTCGATTTTTAACTGTTATACTCAAGTGTTAAAAAAATAATTTATTTACCAAACAATTCCTAGCAACATTTCATTGACGTTTGATAACAGAAGTAGCAAGAGACTTCCTCAACGACTACCCACATTTGGGCACAAATCAAAGGGGTCAAGAATGAAGGCAAAACAACACATGCTGAAGTGATGTTTTTCACAACACACGAGGCTAGACTCATAAGAAGAAAAATATTTCTGTTATTATTTAACTTTGGAAGAATTATAGGTAGATATTTTTGTATTGAATCAAGAATTGGATACAGAAGTATCTTACAACTAGAAGTGATGAGACTAATCTTCTAAGAAAATAGAATATCAATTAAGATTTTTTTTTACCAATAAATACTACGTGCAAATATAGTCAAGGATCCAATTCCTAGAGAATGGTTATAAAAAAGGTAAAATTTAAGACTAATTCAATTTAAAACTAATTCAACCTCACAAAATTAAAAAAAAAATTGTGTTGTGAAATAAAGTTTGTATTAATTTATATATTTTAATTTGACCATATTGATATTGATGTAGAATCTTCAATTTTAGTTAAATAGTTTAAGTTATTTGTGGCTTCTGTCATAGTTTGTGTTGATGATAAAGATAGATATTGCATGGAAGGGGCATTAGATTTACTTAACCATTGTGTTCTAGTTTTGGAAGGAATTAGTGAAGGCATTACAAGAAAACTATGGTCCTGCAGGTTTCAAAATCAAGAAGTGTATGAAACTAAGGCCCAATGAAACATTTTGTCAAAAAAAACTGACTAGTTTAAAAAAGAGAGCAAGACAGCTTCTTCCTGCACCTCCATGACTTCTTCCGGCACCTCCATAAATTTTTAAAATACCAACATTGTCCTTCAGTAAAAAAGATAAAAATGAAAGTTGTTTTATATTTTGTTCGCGAGTGAAAAAGAAGGTGCTTGGTGTGGTGGTGGTGGTGTAGTGTTCCTTGAGGTGGTGCGTTGTGGTGATAGTTGCAGTATAGTTGCAGTAGTGGCGGTGGTAACGTGTTGGTGCGAGTAGTGTCACGCTTCTCATTATGGTAAGCTTGGTTGGCTCGTTCTCATTCTGGTAAGTGTGCCTTAAATACTCATTTTCAGATTAGTTAATCTGCTCAATCACCGGATCACACAATCCGGTTCTTTACGCCAGAAAACAAGAGTGTTCCAGATTAGATAATTCGTATGTATATCGAATCCAGAATGTAGCAAAATCACACTTCCAGATTGTGTAATCCGGTACTAAATAAACTATGGATTACGAAATCCAGAAGTCATTTTTTAACTTGAAATATGTCTTACGGATTACAGAATCCGAGACTCATTTTGCTGTTGAAATTTGGCTTACGGATTACTCAATTCGGAAGTCATTTTTGAAACTTCAAATATGACTTACGGATTACATAATCCAGAACTGATTTCGCTGTCAAAATTTAACTTACGAATTATGCAATCCGAAAGTCATTTCAGAACTTCAATTACATAATCCGAAACACATTTTGCTGTGAAAATTTAGCTTACAAATTACCTAATCTGGGAGGGATTTTTGTAGTTATTAAATGAGTTATGGATTACACAATCCGGAAGAGAACTGAATGTTATTTTTATTTTGCATACTTGTGTGAATGTATGAAAATTAGAATAAAATGAAAATTTATGTTTTATGAATGAAGGTGTAAGATGGACATGGAGGTTGGATTGATTACAAAAAGATCCGATAAAGTAGAAATGATATGTAGTATGGAAGAATTAATGAATTTTGTGTAGCAACATTAATTGGTTGAAGGGGACTATGGTACCCATTTTACAACAGATGAGGTGAATAAAATTTCATTTCATTCATGTTTATTGCATCATAATTTGAAGAAGTGATTTTGTAATATTGTTAGAATAACTTTGTGTAGGTGTTTCCTTCGCAAGAAGACTTACTTGAATGGATCCGCAGGGATGGTTATGGACTTGGTTTTGTTATTTTCATTATTAGGTTTCATATAACAGTTAATGATGTTGTTAGATTGTGACAACTATCTTCACTGGAGTACGTGTCATGAGTCTTTCAATATTGTTAGTGATATTTTTTGGACTCATCCTGATGCTATGAAACTCTTGAATTCATTTAACATTGTATTCTTGAAGGATATGACTTGCAAAACAAACAAATATCAACTACCTTTGCTTGAGATTATTGGTGTGACTTGTACAAGTTTGTCCTTTTCTGCTGGTTTGCATTCTTATCTAGCGACAAAGAAAAGAACTTCATATGGGCACTACAAAAATATAGAGGGTCACTTTTGACATCGCATGTGGGGCTTGAAGTCATTGTTTATGATAGAGATATTGCTTTGATGAATGCCATCAATATTGTGTTTCCTAAAGCAACAAATCTTCTTTATCGGTTTCACATTAATAAGAATGTTAAAGCAAAGTGTAAAATGCTGGTAGATTCTGTTGAGGTTTGGCAAGTTGTGATGGATTCATGGAGGACTATGATTGATTGTACGAAGATTGCTAAATTTGATGGGTTTGCTAAAAATTTTGAAACTATTTGTTCACCATGGCCATTACTTGTTGAATATATGAAGAATACATGGATTATTCCGTACAAAGAAAAGTTTGTGAAGTGTTGGACAAATTCGTTAATGCATTTGGGAAATACAACATCAAACAGGTATATCAATGCCTTTACTTTGTTTAGAACGTGCTTAACGTCTAATTGTTTTATTTTTTATACTTATACAAGGTTGAATTAGCTCATTGGTCTTTGAAACGAATATTACAAAATAGCATGGAAGACCTGTGCTCGTGTTGGGAGGCTATCAAGCATGTTATTATACATCAACATAATGAAATCAAGGCATCCTTTCAAATGAGTCTACATGTGATAGGACACACATTCAATATGCCGTTGTATAAAATACTGGTTGACTTTGTATCTAAATATGCTTTGATTCTCATTGTTGAAGAGTTTGATTGGGTCAATCATGTGGGGTTTGATAGTGAACTTTGTGGATGTGTACTTAGAAGAACTCACGGATTACCATGTGCTTGTCAGTTAGACAGATATGCTATGAGTGTCATTCCACTTAATGAAGTTCATGTTATGTGGACGAGACTGAGTTTTTCAAATTTATCTGAATGTGATTCATCATCTAAGTTATCAATTCAACAAGAATGGGATGTCATTCTATCCCGGTTCAAACAGGTTGATATTTGTGACAAAGTGACAATTAAAAATAAGTTGTGTGAAATCGCCTACCTAGACATGACAACATTATGTGCACCATTTAATGTAGTTAAGACAAAAGGATTCCAAAAGAGTCAAGCAAACAAATTTCAGAGGTCTACAAAACACACTCCTTCATATTTTGAGCATGTAGATCGCATCCATTTTGTAAACGATAGGTCATCATCTTTAAAGACTCATAAGGGAAAGATTAAGGTGACGACCAACACCAATGCAATTCCCATGCTTGATCAATTTTATCTAAAATGTCACCCTTATATTTTGGATGTAATAGATGTTAAAGCTGATGGACATTGTGGGTTTTGTGCTATTGCCTCATTGTTGGGGATGGGTGAAGAGTCATGGCTACTCATCAGAATGGATTTATTCAAAGAAATATCTCAGTGGCGTGAAGAATACGCAACATTGTTAGGTGGTCATCAACGGGTAGAAGATATCAAGAGATCCTTACTAGTGGATGAGTTGTCAGTGGTAAGTGAATATTCATAAGAGTCATGTGCATTGATTAATTGAACTTGTATGCAATCTAATTTCATTATTTGTATTTTGCAGGTGTTGACAAATGGATGATAATACCGGATATGGGATACTTAATAGCAAGCAGATACAATATTATCTTAGTTTGTTTGTCATTGAAACAAAATATTACTGTTTTCCCATTGCGTACTGCACCCCCTACCGATGCTAGTCTACACCGATTACTATGTATTGGCCATGTGTATGATTCACACTTTGTGAAGGTAAGGTTATTACTCAACACATTACTTATATTCCTTTGTTTGCTAATTTTCATTTGTGGTGCATGTAAAATTGCTTGATGATTGTCCCATACCTACCACTGACATTTTATGGTGTACACACTGTTACCCAGAGGCAAGGTTATGATCATCATATTACATTGGTTGGATGCAATCTTTTACCCAATTAATTAGCATTAGCCCGACATATGTGAACCTTGGAGACGATTGATGTAAACATAATTTATTATGTGAGGTTCTGATTCATAATTTATTACTTAAGTTTTGATTTATAATTTATTACTTCAATTCCTATTCATAATTTATTCGCATTTATGTCAGATAAAAATAAAATAGCAAACACTATAACATAAATTAATTAAGCCATATTGTACACATACAAAGTTACTATTATTACACTCTCATCCTCATTTTTTTTTCTATTTTTTCTGGTTTTGTTCCAAAAAAAAAAAAGATTTACTATTATTAAAATCATGTAATAAAAAAATATCAATGACGTCCACAAACATTATGTGATCGTCTAGTGTACACTTCCCCGTCATCTGTCACACTCCAGGCTAACTGCAGCGCTGCTTCCGTACTTTCATATGCATCAGTGCCTTTAGTGACTTGACGACAATCTATCATGCGCTGGAGGATACTAACAATGCGCCTAAATATACCCTACATCAACTTCAAAAAAATTAAACTTGTCCAATATATTGTTTAATCACATAAAATAAAAAAACTTACCAAATGTGTACGCTCATCTTGAGACGAGGGACCTGCCTATTCAACATTTGGACTACGAAGGTGACGACGTGGTACAACACTGGGTCGATCTCCAAGCTCACCTCTATGAATGTATGGGTGTCACACCGTCCTAAACCAAGACATGTACTCAGGAACACATGCAGATGGACTAGAAGCAACTTCCAAACCTGTCACCACGTGGTGATCAAACTGCAACCACCTTTGATCAATGACATGTGCACCAAGACCCTCATTCGGCATCGGTGATGATGGAATGCTCTGCTCGTGCCAAATTGGCGCAACACACGCTCGGGCATATGTCTTTGTGATAAGCTGCCCAATTGCAAGTGACCCAAGACTAAATAAATGGTCTCAAATGGCCTGCTCAATTTGTGGTCCTCATACGGAGTCCAGATGGTGTGTAAGCCCATCCAACTGCACCCACACATCACCAACCACGCAAATCTGATGGGCAACAATGTATCATGCTGCCTGTGGGTGTACCTCGTCATATGAGGGATTAATATCCCTTATTCCCATGCCCGAGAAGTGCTCATAAATCCATGCCTGCATAATTTGATCATATTAATTATAAAATATTTAATACAAAACATTATGGAATGTAACATGTGATTGCTAATTCTTTGTATGGTTTCATACCTGAACAAGTGTCGCATAACTGCCTAACAGTTTCGTGTTAAAATAAGATGCATCCCCAACTGCTCATATAGATGTGTAAGTGTTGTTGCTCCCCATGCATATCCATAACACATATGTAGATTGTTGAATAACAACAAGTACGAAACAGATACAGAGGTGGCACTTTTATCTGCAAAAATAGAGCATCCAAGCAGATGCAACAAGTAAGCCCTGGCAGCACACTCCCAAGCCTCCTAAGCGCAACATTCCTCGTATATATCTCACAGCCAGCTCAATCGTACATGGACGCCTCGACACTACCTCATCTTAGCCTTCCCACAAGCCTCATCCACCCCTAGTAACTCAGCTAAAATTGTCGCAGCTTCGTTGTACTCTAAGGGCACATATGTAGGGAATTGATCCAAAATGGGGAGGTGTAAAAGAGATGACACATCATCAAGTGTGATGGTCATCTCGCCTAGGGGAAGGTGGAAAGATTTTGTCTCCCGATGTTACCTTTCGACAAAGGCTGAAATCAACCCCTTGTCCCATACTTCATAACTTATATTGCACAAATTAAACAATCCAGAATTTTGTACAAGAAGCTCGGTATTAGCCTGGGGCATCCCAAATTTACGTAATTTTCTACCATGGGATACCAATTTAAGTTCTCCCCAATCCTAATATAAAATTTGTATATATTAAATATAATTAAATAAATTTAAACAATAATTAACAAAAACAATTTAATTGAAGGTTTTTTGGTTCTTACCTCACCCTCCCAGAGCTTAACAACAACATGGTCAGCAAAATTTACCAGTAAAGACATATCAGAAGGTCCTCCAGGAAATTCTTCTCCCTAGTCTACTTGGTCATCATCCCGTAATCCTTGTTCATTTTCATTATCAATATGAACATCTTCACCAATCATTTCCTCGACACCACCTCGGTCTCTTTTACGGACGGATGCTATCAGTCTTCTACGATCATGACCCTAAGATCCAACACCTCTTGTTTTAGTCATGTCTGTCCACAACACAATTTGAATTTCAATTATTTACAAATAATGAATAATATAATCATCAAGTTGTATACATAATATAAAATATAAAAAAATGTTTTTACTGAAGTGGGTTGGAAACTCAAAACAGAAGAAACAACGTGGAAACGCATAAATTGCAACTTCTAGATTCCATAATCCAGAACTTAATTGAACAACACTACCGGATTATGTAATCCAAAACCCTAACTACACAACTGCCCATACCGGATTATGTAATCTAGAACTTATTGCAACCCTAAACCGGATCAGGTAATCCAGTACTACTTTAAACACTGAAACCGTACCAGATTACATAATTCGGTACCTATTTCTGTGAAGGAACAAACGAATGCTTTCAAATACTTCCGCAAGAATGAAAACAAGTGTAATTTCTAACCTGTGAATGAAGAGGACAATGGTGAATGATGGAGAAGGAGAGGTTTAGAAAGGATGAGAACTTTGAGAGAAGGAGAAAGCTTGGAAGGAGGTGGGAGGGGGTGGGTTGCGGCGCTGGGGAGTGAAAGAGGCATTGTGAGAAACAGAATTAGAATTAGGTTAAAGTAGGTTAAAATTATATTTCAATTTTTTAATATTTGTTACTGAAGGGTATAATAATAAATATGTTTTTAATATGGGGGTGGAGGTGCAGGAAGAAGCTGTCAGAGAGCAAAGCCTCCCTTTTTTCTTCCTACAAAAGAGGAAAAACATTTTGAAACAAAAAGTGTGTTCAAAAATTAAGATGAGTGGAGATAGGATTGGAGTAGTGAAAGAAGTTAGGCTGATTCTCCCTACATCCGATCAATTTTGATTGGCACCCAATTGTCCATGCAAAAAGACTAAAGTGCCCTTAATAAAATGAAAATTAGGTTAAGTGAAATGTGCACCCAATCCAGCACCCAACTCAGCAGCAGCCACCCTTCGTATTTTAACTTTTTCTTCTTTGGGCGCTCTTCTCTGTTCATTGAGGCAGCGGAAGCTTCACCTTCAACGAGCCCTTCATCGAACACCAACCCATGAGCGAAGGACGTCCATTGCTGTGGTCACTGAGGCATCGTCTGTGAGGGACTTGGATGACGACAGAGAACGAAGCCACCGGAGAAGAGACGACATGCAGAAGGTGAGTTTTCTCGTTGCCAGTGGGTTCTGGATAATTTTAGTCAGAAGTGTGTTATGACTTGTGAATATTCTTATCCGGACATGAGTTTTTTGGTTCTGGATGTGTGTTATCCGGAAGTGTCATTTTGTGTTGCGGATGCTTATGTCGGGAAACTTTTTTGTAGTGCTTAGTTCTGGATATTAATATCCGTATTCATTTTCCTGTTATGGACATGTGCGTCTGGAACTCATATTTCTGTTACAGACATGTGCGTTCGGAAGCTTCAACTGGAAATCTTAATTTCTTATGGATTTGTATTTCCGGAGTGAACAACAATGAATTCTGGACGCGTGCATCCGTAGGCTAATATCCAAGCTTCTGGATATCGTTATCCGAGACCATCTCAACTCAAACAAAATGCATAAACCAATGTAAATGTGTTCTTACCTCACAATAATGTCAATCGGACCTAAGAGTGAAACGGTCCACTGCCACCACCACACTAAAAGCGCCTCCTCTGCATCTTCATCGAACACCAAAGAACACCAACTTTCTCTACACCTCAGCTTACACCGTTTTTCAGAATAAAGAAGACAAGGGTAGAATGGGATTTTAAAATTTTCATTAGGTGCCAGTCAAAATTGATTGAGTGCAAAAAGCAATTGCCAAGAAGTTATCTTGTATAAGCCTTAATCTTTCATTTCATTTTATTTTGGTTCATTCTTCTCCCATCAAATTTCTTCTTGCACCCCTCAATTTAAAAACAAAAATTGTTTACTTTTTAAAAAAGAAATACTTCTGGATTATCTTTTCCGAAAGTTTTTTTTTTTGGAATATACTTTCCAGAATTCATGAAATGTATTTTAGAAAACATTTTCCAAAGCCAAATTTTTGAAAAACATTTTTTGAAAGATTCTCAATATATAATATATTTTAGAATGCATTTTCTAGAATAAATTTGTTAGAGTGTGTTCCAGAAAGAGCCTTTTAGAATGAAGGCAAATCAGATAGGATATTTGGTCATTTCAGTTTAATTGATATGTTGCTGAAAGAAATTTGATAGGATGTAGTAAGAAACACCTTTTATTATTATTTTTGGTCAATATCTTCTATTGTCTTAAGTTATGGGTCTAAAGAAAATCCAAGGGCCCAACAGCAGCACTATGGGCCCAATCTAGTGGTGTCCCTTCTCATTACATTATGAAAGTCCTAATGTTTTTTGTTTTGTTGGGTTTGGTGTCTTTAAACTCCTAATTTGCCTTATGTATAGAGCTATTCCTATAAAACTCATTAACATGGGAAAAATTACATAAAAGAGTATATACATGAATATATCATGTTTGTGGAATACAAATTTGAACGTTTAAAAAATTATATAAAATTTGTAATTTTTCACTTTTTTAAAAATGTTTTACATTTTTTTTATTTTTTAAAAATATATTCATGTATAAAAATATACATGAATATATCATGTTTGTGGAATACAAATTTGAACGTTTAAAAAATTATATAAAATTTATAATTTTTCACTTTTTAAAAATGTTTTACATTTTTTTTAATTTTTAAAAATATATTCATGTATAAAAATATACATGAATATATCATGTTTGTGGAATACAAATTTGAACGTTTAAAAAATTATATAAAATTTGTAATTTTTCACTTTTTAAAAATGTTTTACATTTTTTTTTATTTTTTTAAAATTGTGCTTATAATCATAAATTCCATTTGTTAAAAGTTTAAAATGTTTTTCCTTAAAAAATTAAAATAAAAGAATTTTTCACAAATACAAATTAAATAAAAATTGTAAACATTATGTTTAAAAATATGATTTATTTTAAATTAAAAATGAAACACAACTCCCCTGTATTCCTAAAATTTTTAAAATGTTCCTAATCTGATATTAAAAAAAAAAACTCTAATTATGTAAAATAGTTAAAAACATGCTTAATTCAACCATAGTAATTAGGTTATTACTTCGTGAAACCCATATCATTGAATGTATCTGTTTTATATCTCATTAAGAAGTATAGGTAATGCATGTTGAAAACTTGCATTTAATTATGGATACCTATCCCTTTTAAATACATTTTTAATAAAAAAGAAAGAAAATTATTATTTTGATGATTAAAATTTTATAAACATAATCAGTAAATATTTTCTTTTTTAAGAAACAAGTAAGACTGTTAAGAACACTATTATTATTTATTATTAAAAAATTATTATAGTCTTAATTATGAGTGACACAGTAGTGCTCTTAAATATTTTAATTTTCAATTTTATTTTTCATTTTTAATTTGTTGTGAAGTTTAAACAACAGTTATCAGTCATTTTTATGAAAACTGATGAATTTTTTCATACTATTAGCAATACAAGTCATATTTAAAGGTTAAAATGATATTTCTTAAATTACAAATAATGTCATTAAATATAACTCATACTTCAAACATTTAATGTTATGAGTATATTTACATTATATATATTTTTATTTTTTGAAAAATGTATTATTATTTACAATTAACTATTTTGATTAGTTTTAATAAATTAATTATTTGTTTCTTATATGTATAGAATCAAAAGTAGTATAATTTTCAGTGATTATTTAACTTTTAACTAATGTTATTCAATTGTAAATATTTGTTCATCTTATTTTCATGACACATGTATATTTTACTACGTATCTAAAGTACGATATTAGCGTGTGTACATAATATCATGACAGCATGTTATAAGTTATATTAAGTCCTAACTTATTTGAATAAACTCATTTATTAAAATATCATTATTTTGACAATTATTTATTTTTATTTATAAAATATGAATATAATATCTTCTTAACAGTATGAATTAAATTTATTGTCACAGTTGTAATGTTTTTAACTTTCAAAATGATTTTGAGATTTTATTTCACTGGGAAATTTAGTATCTAAAAAAAATATTTAGTTTTAAGTAAATTATAAGCATAGAATTACATATCATACCTTCATTGTTATATTTAGTATATATTTAAATTACATAATATCAAAATAAAATAAAATAAAATAATGTATTATATTACATATCTCTACAATCTTTCTGTAGTAATTATAACTGCAGAATCATTAACCTTTCATAATATGATCATAAAAGTTTACATACAAACCAAAAAAATAAGGACAAAGTACGAATTCATATTATAAGATATATGAAACCATGTTAATATGTATTTACACACCAAGCCTATACAAAATCATTCAAATCAATAACATACATATAACAACTTACTGAGGCTAATATTAAATCTAGATTTTGAGATTAAAACATATAATAAATATATATGATTATTGAGTTAACCACTCTAGTACAAATATAATGTATACAACTTCATACAAAATGATAAATTTTATTTATTTATATATATGTATATATATATTATTAATCAGTGATGACTAGTTGATATAATAATTTTCTCAGCTGATTCATGTAAGAATATTATGTGGCACCTCACGATTATTTATCTTATTAATTGATCAATTACCATATTTATCCTATTATATTATTGGTAATTGCTTAATGGACGTAATTACCCTTACCATAAATAATTAGGGTTTCCCCTTAGGTGTATTATAAATAGAGATTACCAGACAACTAAAGAGACACTCTCATATTCTAACATCACACGGCCGAAACTAATTCCCTAAAGGGATTTTCGAGCCTCTCATCTCTTTGTCTCTCTACTCACATAATTCCATTCTAAGCGATACACCCTAAAGGGGAACCTGATCAAGATCATGTCTTCGTCCCTCAGCCATACGATCACGGGTCTACCTGGTATTATTTAATCATTATTCACGTTTCATTATATGATTAAGGAATTCTAATCCAACATTTGGTATCAGAGCAGTTTTATGTTGCTTAATCGATTCTTCTTTCGTTTCTCCCAAATTGATTTTCGATATTTTTATTTTGATATATTATTGAACCACTTATTTTCGAAAATTTTAATTTAATATGAATGTTATCTGTTCTTCATAATTTTCGTGAGTATTCCCTTATTTGGAATGAAATTAATTTTGATTCTATGTTCATCATCATTATTTGTTGTTCATATGAATTTCGAAAATTCATTATTCCCTTAATTAGGAAATTTCAAAAATAATATTTTTTCCTTAATTAAAATTTTCGAAATACAATTGATTCCCTTAATTAGGAATGAATTTGATTTGATTGTGTTTTCCTAAAAAAAAAATAAAAATTGATATCTTAGTCTCCAAGTTTTTTCTTATTTAGGATAGTATATTCTTGCCTTATTAATTTTCGGGTATTATTATTATTACTATTTTCGAAAATAGCAGTTGTGTCAAACTTGGAAACATATCAATCTAATTAAAATTTTGAAGACCAAATCTAAAATCAAATCCCTAATATTCTGCTACTCACCTTATCGGGTTTATGAGTAACATATTTACATGTTTCCTTTTATTTATCGAATTAAATATGGTAAATCTCATGATACCGTAATTATGTTTTAAAATAAAATTAAAATTAAATTTTTTTGCTTAAACTTAATAACAGGAGTCTCCCTTCTGTCCAACGATGATGGGTTATGTCTTGTTATTTGAGTCTAATTAAGCACCTTCACTTACTTGTGAGTACACTTAATTATTAAATATTCACATGACATTTGCCTAAAAACACAATTATTTCTATTCTGTCCAACAATGTTTGTTGCACTTGTGTTTTGCAAACTTAATATGTGCATAAGCTTAAATGTTCACTTCTGTCCAAAGATGATGTGTCACATTCTTATTGCACATACCTTACTTATAATTGTTCATTATGCTTAAATAATTGGTAGTTAACCAAAGTGAAAGCTAATTATTTAAGTAGAACCTAATCTAGTATATTATTTTGATGTTATAATAGATTTTATCACAGCTTCATTATCATAATGGTTCTTACTTATGCCTGCTTTAGATCTAAGTTTCCCTATGTCACTCTAACTTTTTCCTTAGCCTAAGTATCTTAATTCGTCGTCTAACCAGCCCCTAATATGGGAATTGAGACCTTGACTGGTGAAAATCATTCTTCTTGAAAAGATTCCTTAAGGATTGTAATGGCCCTCGTAGCTCACTTTGATCTAGAGCTACATCAGATGGATGTCAAGACCGCTTTCCTTAACGGCGCATGCTAGTACTCTTATCTTGAAGTTGGTGACTACAAAATATGACGGGCGCACCAGCATTCGCGAGCACATCCTGATGATGAGCGACATGGCCCGTAAACTTAAGGGATTAGCCATGGAGATCAGTGAAGGTTTCCTAGTCCACTTCATTATGACTTCTCTTCCTTCTGCGTTTGAAGCCTTCAAAGTCAACTATAATACTCAGAAGGACAAATGGTCCATGAGTGAGTTGATTGCTATGACTGTTCAAGAAGAAGAGTGCCTGAAGCTGAAACCAGATGTTGCTTACCTCGTGGCTGTTGAATCGAAAAAGCGGAAGGGAAAATTCCATAAAAAGGAATCTAATAAGGTCCCTAAAATTGATGCAAGTGCACCCTCCAGCTCTAACAAATCCACTAGCAAGCCCTACTGCAAGTTCTGCCACAAGGTAGGACATAAGCAGTCTGAGTGCTCAAGCTTTAAGGAGTGGCTGGCTAAGAAAGGTAATCATCTAAATATGATAATTGAGTCCTTTAATTTAAATGTTCCAACTAATACTTGGTGGTTTGACTCTGGTTCTATGGTTCATGTGACCTATTCAATCCAGGGATTCCTTACAATCCGGAAGCTGGAAAGAAACCAAAGAACACTTAAGATGGGGAATGGACAAGAACTATTTGTCGAAGCTGTGGGAACCTTAGAATTACTTATGAAAACTGGAAAATGTATTAAACTTTATGATACCTTATATATTCCCGAGATTACTCGAAATCTTGTATCAGGACCAAAGTTAGACATTGATGGTTTTTATGTTTCCCATGGTCATGGCAAACTTACTATTTCTTTAAATTCTCAATTGTTTGGTACTGGTTTTCTGGATAACGGTCTCTATAAGTTAGAACTAGATGATAGCTTCTCCAAATCTTTGTTATCATATAATATTAATGAGAACTTAACAAAGACCAAGAGAAAACGAGACTTAGAAACGTCATCCATATTGTGGCATCAACGTTTAGGCCACATTTCACGAGATCGCTTATCTCGACTTGTGAAGGATGAAGTCTTACCATCTCTCGATTTCACTGATTTTGGAACATGTGTCAAATGCCTCAAAGGAAAAATGACATCCACGACTAAGAAAGGTGCCACTAGGAGTTCAAAATTATTAGAACTTATTCATACTGACATTAGTGGCCCTTACAGCATCGTTGGAATAACAGGACATAATTCATTGATCACTTTTATAGATGATTATTCTCGTTACATGTACTTGTATTTTATTAAGGAAAAATCTGAATCACTAACAACTTTTAAAGATTATAAAACTGAAGTTGAAAAACAACTTGATCTTTAAATAAAAGTTGTGCGATCAGATAGAGGAGGTGAATACTATGGTAGACATACTGATTTGGGACAAGCTCCTGGTCCATTTTATGAGTTTTGTAAAAGCCAGGGAATTGTGAACCAATACACCATGCCCGGTACTCCTCAACAAAACGGTGTTGCTGAAAGGAGAAACAAGACCCTAATGAACATGGTGCGTAGTATGTTAGCCAACTCCAATTTGCCCTTATTCCTCTGGACCGAGGCATTAAAAGTAGCAGTTCATATACTCAATAGAGTTCCTTCCAAATCTGTCCCTAAAACTCCTTATGAACTTTGGACTGGAAGGAAACCGAGTCTTAGATATATGAAAGTATGGGGTTGCCTTGCTGAAGCTAAAGTTTATAACCCTTTCTTAAAGAAGCTTGACACGAAAACAGTAACTTGTCACTTCATCGGGTATCCCGATCACTCAAAGGGTTATAGATTTTATTTTCCTTCCCACGTCACCCACATTGTAGAAACCAAGCATGCTCATTTCCTAGAGGATTTCAAAATCAATGGGAGCAGTGACAATCCTTACCTGGATTTACTAGAAGTATAAGAGGTGGGGGGGAGATCTACATCGACTACTAATTTGCCTCTGTTCACTCCTCTTGTACCCACTCCGCGCGTCACTGCACCACCTACTCCATGCTCAGAACTTGATGCTACTCTGAATCCATCCGAGAATGAAGGCACCCTGAACGACAAACATCAGTACAATGCAGAACCCGTTAATCAGCTCAGGAGGTCATTTAGAACTAAAACTGCTACTAATTTTGATGATTATGTAACCTACCTGACTGAAGCAGAAATGGATGTCGGAAGGTATACTGATCCTACCTCTTACAATGAAGCCATTACTAGTGATCAGTCTTCTGAATGGAATAATGCCATGCTTAATGAGCTTGACTCCATGAAGAAAAACAATGTTTGGGATCTAGTAGAATTACCTAACGAAATAAAACCCGTAGGATCTAAATGGGTGTTCAAAACCAAGCTAGATCAGAATGGAAACATTGAACGCTTCAAAACAAGATTGGTTACAAAAGGGTTCACTCAGAAAGAGGGAATTGATTATCAAGAGACCTTTTCACCTATCTCTCGAAAAGATTCCTTAAGGATTGTAATGACCCTCGTAGCTCACTTTGATCTAGAGCTACATCAGATGGACGTCAAGACCGCTTTCCTTAACGGCGACTTGCATGAAGACGTGTACATGCAACAACCAGAAGGTTTTAAACCTGAAGGTCAAGATCACTTAGTCTGCAAGCTGAAGAAATCCATTACGGGCTGAAGCAAGCATCACGACAGTGGTACATAAAGTTTGATGAAGTCATGAAGAAACAAGGTTTCCTTAAGAATCAAGTGGATTAATGCACCTACCTCAAGATGAGTGGGAGCAACTTTACTATACTTGTCCTTTACGTAGATGACATTCTATTGACAAGTAATAGTATAGACATGTTGCATGAGTCAAAGCGCATACTTTCGCATAATTTTGACATGAAGGATCTCGGAGAGGCCGCTTATGTTATTGGCATCGAAATATATCGAGATAGAGCTAAGGGGATTTTGGGATTATCCCAAAGGGCCTACCTTGAGCGTGTCCTCACTCGTTATAACATGCAGCATTGCTCTCCTTCCGTGGCTCCAGTAATTAAGGGAGATGTTTTCGGTTCTTTTCAATGTCCGAAAATAGAGGCTGAAAAAGAGCAAATGGCGATGATACCTTATGCATCTGTAGTTGGAAGCATTATGTATGCTCAAGTCTGTACTCGTCCGAATATTGCTTACATTGCTGGAATGCTAGGCCGGTATCAATCTAATCCTAGTCTAGATCACTGGAAAGCAGCTAAGAAAGTACTTCGATATCTACAAGGCACAAAAGACTATAAGTTGACCTATAGGAGAAGTGATAGTTTAGAAGTGGTGGGTTATTCTGACTCTGATTTTGCAAAATGCAAAGATGACAAGAAATCCACTTCTGGGTATATCTTTATGTTAGCAGGCGGGCCTATCTCATAGAAGAGTCATAAGCAGCAATTAACAACAACCTTAACAATGATGGCAGAATATGTTGCAATGTATAATGCAACTTGTCATGGAATGTTGTTGCAAAATCTTATCGCTGGACTCAAAGTCATTAACTCCATTTCCAGGCCATTGAAGCTTTATTGTGATAACTCAGCTGCCGTTAGTTTTTCGAACAATAACAGTTTGAGTGGTGCTGGATTATATCTTGATACAAAGTACTTGTTCGTACGTGAGCGAGTTGAGGAAAATAAGCTTTGTGTTGAATATATTAGTACTAAAAATATGCTTGCGGATCCGATGACTAAAGGTCTCCCACCTAAAGTATTCAAAGAACATGTTTCGAAGATGGGATTATCTAAAGACCTTATTTAGCATATTTGTACTTACTTATGTTTAATAAAATTTCCTCATTTACCTTGATTTGTGTGTTCTTAAATATGTTTATGCATGCCTAAATATACATAGACACTAACTGTACAAATCAAAGTCTAAAGGGCTTACTTATCAATTGATCCTAAAATTTACTTAAGTTTTAAATTTGTATTGTAGTATGATTAATGGGGGTCTTGAGTTGAATACGGATTCAAAGACTGTATTTCTATGCTACAATTACAGTTTAGAACTAAAATGAGTATTAAAATATGGCCAGACTTATCTAATGCTCATAATAAATAATCCTTTGGCCAAGTGGGAGAATGTAAGAATATTATGTGGCACCTCACAATTATTTATCTTATTAATTGATCAATTACCATATTTATCCTATTATATTATTGGTAATTGCTTAATGGATGTAATTACCCTTACCATAAATAATTAGGGTTTCCTCTTAGGTGTATTATAAATAGAGATTACCAGACAACTAAAGAGACACTCTCATATTCTAACATCACACGGTCGAAACTAATTCCCTAAAAGGATTTTCGAGCCTCTCATCTCTTTGTCTCTCTACTCACATAATTCCATTCTAAGCGATACACCCTAAAGGGGAAGCTGATCAAGATCATGTCTTCGTCCCTCAGCCATACGATCACAATTCCATTCTAAGCGATACACCCTAAAGGGGAAGCTGATCAAGATCATGTCTTCGTCCCTCAGCCATACGATCACGGGTCTACCAGGTATTATTTAATCATTATTCACGTTTCATTATATGATTAAGGAATCCTAATCCAACAATTCAACCTACGAAACTTTAAAATACTCATAGGTAGAACCAGAAGGAGAAAAGGTAGAAAGTGTTTAGAGGGAAAAAAAGTGTAATCTAAATCAAATTTTGATTGACTAGAAATAATTTTTCACCTTCTAACTATTAGAATATGATGAAGAAAATGACGAAAATTCTCTTCAGAAATAAATGAATAAATAAATTTTTAATTTATATCCCTAAATTATAAATAGAATTTTAGTATTCACGACACTCGTAAAAACATTGTGTTTTTACAAGATAAATCTTTCAAAAAAAATTATATTTTAGAATTTATACCTGATTTATTGTGATTATTTTGAAAATTGTAAGATTAAGTCATATTTTTATTTTTATTTAAATATCTTTTATTATGATTTTCTAATGATTTCACTTTTTTTTAGTGTTTTTTTAAGAGTTACACCTATCAATACAAAGAGAGTTATGAAATCTAAAAAGTTAACTCCTAATTTTATTCAACCATATTGAATCATTGACATATTGATCTTGTAGTTTATGAATTAGTTTACTAGGAACATTCTCTAATCTACACAATGTCTTTTATGTATCTCAATTGAAGTATATATTCCATCCAAGTTAAATTTTGGATAGGATGAAGTTTAGATCAAAGGTTAGATCTATTCGAATTGAGGAATACAAGTTAAATAGTTGAAGAATAAAGTCATCAACCTAGTTAAAATGACTTGTGATGAAAAATCACGGGATTCCATATTAGACTTGCAAAAAAAAAGGAAAGAACTTTATCCTTACCTTTTTCTTGCTATGTGAATTTTGAAGGACAAAATTTTTAGAATTTGTAAGAATGTAAGAACCAATTCGGATGATTTTAAAATGATAAATATTAAAATTCTAAGTTATGTTTAAGAGTATAAATTATAATTTTAACTATTAATTTCTCCAATTATAAAAACTCACCATCTTTCTAAATACATTTACTTTATATTCTTCCTATCTTCTCTTGAACTTCCCAAAACTCTTTTTTATCCTTTTTATAATAGATCTTTCTTGCTAGGACGTGGTTGTATGTAGATCAAATTTTTCTTATCAACTTTTTTTTTGAAGTAAATTTTGTTAGAAATTATGGCTTTAAACTAGAGGGGGGGGGGGGGGGTTGAATTATTTAAAGAGGTTTTCGCAAACTTTTTGAAGCTAGAATGAGTTTATCTCAGAAATCAATTGATCAAGCAATTCAGTTAGCCAAAATAGTAAGCAAAACTGCACTGTCAGAAAAACAATCGGTTGTTTCTTCGAAACAATCGGTTGTTTCTTCGAAACAATCGGTTGTTTCTTCGAAACAATCGGTTGTTTATATCAGCAAACAACAAACAAACTGAATTTAAAGAGTAAGGGATAGAGAGATTGTACACAGATGTTTATACTGGTTCACTCCAACCCAGAGCTACATACAGTCTTCTCAGAACCCCTGAGGAAATCCACTAAGCAATCACACCTTGATCACTTACACAACAACTAAGAGAATGACCTTGAAAACCTCAAGACACACACTCTCCTTGGCCAACACTAAGATTGCTGATCTTGAACACCTCAAGAACACACAGCCAATCTCAGCAACAATACACAGAAGAAATGTTTCAGCAGTTTACACAGATTACACTTGTTATAGATGAAGATCTGAAATCAATACAAGTAGAATCCTATTCCAACACCTTGATCAATCTCTTTAGCTCTTAAGCAATCTCAGCACTTTTTGAAAACTCTCTTAGAAAAACTTTGTCAAAAGCATTCTCATCTTTAAAAGAGATTTTCTGAATTTATATAAAGAAGTTTGTTACCAAATCTTAACAAACCCATAAAAGCTTTCAAAAAGATTGGTCAAAGCATTTAATGACTGGAGCGTATTCAGTTTCAAATCATTTAAAGCTCAGTCAAAGAAAACAGTTTTTCTGTTAAGGTTCCAAAACAAACAATCGGTTGTTTCCTCGAATCAATCGGTTGTTTTGTCACTTAACAGTTTTCTTCATTCAAAAATAGTTTTCAAACTTTCTCAAAACATCTAAGTATAAACAATCGGTTGTTTCGACAGAACAATCGGGTTGTTTCAACTTAGTTTGAAAAAACACTTTGTTTTATTAAAAACTGAGATGCTAATTGCTTTGCGATTTAATCTAAGGGTGGATTACAACATAAACTACCCCAGAACAAAACAATAAACCAGCACAGCAGCATCAAGCAAAGCAGAGGCTTCATCATCCTTCAAAGGATTTGGATTCTTCAAAACCTTGAACACCACTTGGTTCAACAAATTTCTCCTTTGACCCTTTCTCCTTACATATATCTATGATTTCCATACATTTTCATTTATTCAATTAGATAAGGATGTTATTCTTTTAATGTTCTATCTCCTGGACAATAATTTTTTATTTTTTTGTTAGAAAGTATTATAGGGTTTCTAAAGATTCTGAGACATTTTCAATTCTCCCTCCTAGTTAAACTTGTTGTTGCTCGAAAAATAAACAATTGTTAGGTAAAGGGACCTAATAAAAAAAATCCTTATTTATTTAAAATTGAATTGTTGTGATTTGTAATTGTTGGTTTAGATTAGTAAATATTTTTTTCAAGTTTTATTCTAGATTGTTAAATTGTGAAAGTAATTGAATTGTGTTTTTGTGAATAAATAAGAGTATATTAGGTCATAATATAATCATATTTGGATTGAGATTATATATTGACCAGTTTAAATGCAAAATAGGTTCACATATGTGTTAGAAACATGTTAGAAGGATCAATAAATATGGGTTTGGTTTGTTATGTTATGTTAAAATAATAAGTTAGGTTTAAGAAGGGAACGATGATTTGAACTATTATGAATTTTTAAAATATGCTGAATAGTTTTATTGAATTATATTTAATCAAGATAGTAAAAAAAATTTAACCAAATTTAGAGTTGCAATATTAATGGTTCTTTAAAAAACAAGATGTATGAAAGAATATGATAAATAATGTATCAAATGAGAGATTGAGAGAGTGAGAGAGACACAAAATTTATTTCAGTTCACTCTTGTAAAAGTACTATATCAAGTTTATTAGTCACCTTGACGAAGTTAATCCACTAACTTTCAAGTTATGAAAATACACTAAAAAAACGTAATCACCTAAAAACAAAGATCTTGAACCCTACACAATCTCAGAGTACTATGTTGTGAAACCCATCATAACTTGATAACCCTAATGAAGCACACTTACACTACAAGAATTGATGAAAATGAATAATATAACCTATAAAAGATTTAAACACAATAATGAAGCCAGAATAGAGGTGATCAACTATGCGAACTCTAAAACCAAAGCATTTGAATCAAAGATTAAGTTAAGAAAAATTCCAAGCAGTGTTTTTGATTTCAAGCTAGCATCTCTCTTAGTTATAAAAATGTTTTTCCAAATAATGAAAATGATTAATAGTTTTAATGGATTAAAATTAGTTTAATCGATTAAATAGTGCTAGGAATTAAGCCCTTAGACTTTTAATGTGTTAAAAAGAGTTTGTAATATGTTAAAATAACTAAATTATAGTCTTTAAGTGATTTTAATCAATTAAGTTATTGCTTTAATTGATTAAAACAAATTCAATTTCAAGAATTTGACTTTTAAGTGATTTTAATTGATTAATTTATGTTTTTAATCGATTAAATGTTCTTCCTTGCAAATCCAACAAGATTGAGAATGTTTTAATATTTAAAACACATTTTAATCTATTAAAACAAAACTCAAATATTCAAATGTTAAACACCTTTCAAATCATTTTCTAACTTAGTTAAATTCAAAATAAAGGATAAAAAATCACTTACAACGCATCCTAAGCCCAAAACACATTACAACAACAATATCAAACACTCTCAAATTAAGATCTTTATCTCTTTAGCCTTCAATCATCAATATGGATGGAAGCATCAAACACATCATTTTCAAGCTTTTATGTCATCATGTTTATCATGTTCAAAAATCTAGCTAAATATTTGAATCTAGTGGCATAATCCAAGACAAACAAATTACCTTATTCCAGTTGCATAAATTCCATTCTTTTGCATATAAGATGATGCCTTTCTTGAGATGCCTTTGCTCTAATCCTAATAGTCTCCATTTAACATAAGAAAAATTAATGTTAAGTTACACTGACACTTTGATGTTATAATGTTGTAGCCATTATCTATATGGTTCTAACCATATGTGGCATATTTGTAGGAGGATGGGGAGGAGGCATTAGAGGTGTAGGCCCCATCTCTTAACAAATAAAAGACTTTACATTAATAATATTGAATTTTCCAACTAATTTTCATAATTCATACACACATAACCACGCAAAAAAGAAACACAATGGATCTAATTTCACTAGGTCAATCTAAGATACAACCTACTATGTACTATAAATGTAACACTAAAAAATTTTTGTAGTTAAGTTTCATAAAACATACAAAATAAATAATACCTTCTTAGTTGCATATTCAACATATGTTTATCTTACATAACTCAAATATATAAAAATAAAAAACAAAATATGTCTAGCCACAACTATACATGTTTCTCTAGCATATGCCTCTATAGAATAATTTACTCTTATGTCAAAATACAATAAAATTAGGACACAACATAACAAAAATACAAAGATGAAATGAATATTTAATTAAATATACAATAATCAACATCAAGCCTACCAAAAGTCATACATCTTATCAAGAAAAGGTATATAATGACTAAATGCTCATGAAATGTTAGTATTAAGTTTGGAATTCAAAAACTAACATTTGTCTCAATAGTTGGTTTACATGACAATTTACCATATTTGGTACAAATATTATCTAATAACCTCCTATGAAATGGTAATTTCTTACACATCTTGTTCACTATCAACGACTCCTCACCCCCAACTTAATGCCAAAGATGATTATTGACTCTCACCACATGATACTTTTATCTATTTGACTCAGTTTATTATTAGAACTTGTGTGTCTCATCAAATCCCTTAACTTAATACTTACACAATATATTAACAACTCAATGATACCTCCTTGATTATTACATACATACATATACATCCATCACAATAATATCACTATAGTTATTACTTACAACATCATTCATAAAATAAATTATTCATTGATCACACTCTTTTATTTTCTAGATTCTTTTTAATAAATATGCACTATACCCATGAGTAAAAAAATAATGAACATTCAACTTAAAACAACTAAACATGAAGAATTAGATTATAAGTTATTGATTTTTTCACAAATAAGGGAATGTCACTTGAGTAATGAGTATGCCGCTTGAGCGGTGCGACATATCACTTGAGTTTAATCTTAACATTGATCGATACTTCAAGGGAGGAGAGAGAATTGATGTGACATCTTCCCCGTTTGACCATCCAAACTTCCAATCGAAAGAGAATAAAAAATTACTTTTCCCGTCACTCCAATGTCAAACTAAAACTTGAATGACCTGACTTAATGCAACAATCTACTTAGCTCCAGAATCTACTGTAAAACCTAGTCTCATCATCGCTTGAGCAACAATACATCACTTGGACAATGAGAGATTATGAGGAGAAATAATATATATGACATGGATCTTGCTTAATCCTTAAGTCATAACTTAAGCATGGAAATATGTCATTTGAACCAAATGGATGCTCAACCAAGAAAGCTTTATACTTACAATAAAAGCTACCACTTGAGATTGCTCGAGCACAGGCTGATACTCAAGCAGTATATGCAAAAATAATAAAAACTACTAGATTTCACAACACGATGAACAAGTCAAACCAATCTATATCTTAATTCTTTAAACATGTTTCTTGATACCAAATGATGGAATTCCTTCTTCTTGTTGTGAAACTAGCACCAGTTGGCTTGTAGGTGGAGGCGGAAGCAATGAAGGGGTGATACAAACCCACAAAGACTCCAAAACCAAGTCCACAAGAAGATGACCAAGAATGCCAACTATAAAGGGTCATCTCAACAAGCAAAGGAAGACCTCTTCAATAGGAGGAATGGACAAGGTCCAGAGCACTTGAAGTTCTTCCTATTAGTCCTCTTAAATATTTAGAAAAAAATTGTAAATAAATTGGGCTCAAATGAGGGGTCCAAATAGTATAAATAAGATAGAATAAAGTGCCTTTAGCATAGTAGGGGGTGTGGGTAGCATTCTTGCTTGTTCCTAGTCCATTTGAAGGCATTTTGACCTTCTAGAAGGATAAGCCAAGAATACGGGATTGACTTAGTCAAACCCTATGGCTACCCACTTTTTTCCCTTTTCCCATTCTACCCTTTAAGCTTGCTTTCCAAGGCTCCTAAATCTATAAGTAGGGAGGCCTACCTCATGTATTCACAAGTTGAAAATTAGAGTAAAGTTACTATACACAAATTCTTGTGTGAATTGTAAGTGAGTGAGCTCCTCCAAAATTGGTCTTATCTTATGAGTTTTGAGAGCTCTCAAGTGGCGACATCCTTCACTTATCTTGGAGTTATTTCACCATCCAAGTGGCATGCAACCATTCTCAATTCCATTTTCTCATAAGCTTCCTTTTCCTTCATCTTTTCCTTCCATTATCATTTCATCTATTCATAAACATATTCTTATTTTGCTTCATTATATCTATTCGGTTTTTATATGTTGATCTTGTTTTCCTTGTGTAATTCCACACCATAACTTGTCATCATCATCACCTTATAATTGTGTTTTCCTTTTGCCTTTGTGAAATGAACCTTCACATCTACTTAACCACTTGGTTAAGTTAATGTCCAGTGGGGATTTTCCTTAGGTTCTCACCTTAATCATCCTAAAATCTCAATCCTAATTAAAGTGTCACCATAAAATGCTAAATCATAAAATCAACTCACATCATGTGGTTATCAGAGCTTAGGTTCTTATGCTTAATTTTGAGTTCATTTGGCACTTTACATTCAAGCAATTTAAATTCTAGCACCTTTAAATTCAAGTACCTTTAATTTCTTGTCATTTATTTTCTTGCTTTTATTTTCCAGCCCTTTATTTAGTGCATATTTTTTTTTTCCAGCACCTTATATTCATAGCATTTTTTCGTTTTGAATATGTTCCTTCTTATACCTTTCTTTGATCTTGCTTTTTACTTTGAGTCTTATGTTCCTTAGTGTTCTAGGTGTCCTTGTTTTTGCTTCTACTTACTTGCTTTTAATTTTGAAAGTTTACAAAGTCTTTAGATATTTGTTTTTGTAGAGGTTGATTTAGAGTTCCAAACATATGATTTCAAGTGTTCAATTATATTGAATCCACCACAAAACCTTTTGTGCAAATTGAATGTTCTTCAAAATTGTCATGATGCAATCTATGGATCTTTCTTTCCATAATTCAATTTAAGTATAAAAAAAAAAGCAAAACAGTACCAAAAACAGTATAAAACAGATTGGTACTGCACCTATACCTCTCATTTGCACATTAAATTCACCTTCAAATTTGGATTCAACTTGATTGGCAAATTGTTATCTACTTTGTGGAATTTTTGATCCATTTGCTTTTACAAATTCTAGAGCAACATCTTCTTTCTTGATTAAAAGTTTAGTGAGTTTCTTTGAGTCTTCTTTTGTGCTTTTCTTGATTGTCTTTTATTCTCAAGTTTTGTCATATATGTCTCTTTCCATCTTTGGTTTAGCTTTTCTTGTTTAAGTTTTTCTTGCTTGTCTTCTTGTTTCCTTCAAGTTTTGTTTCGGTTTCATCTTGCTTGAGTGATATAGGCTTTGTCCTTTTTCATTTGAGGGTTTTCATCAATCAAGAAAGACCTTTGAGGAGTGGGAAAAATTTCTTGAGTGCTTTGAGTGTTCTCCTCCAAACCGCAAGCTTAAGCTTGTTTTTCCACTAACTTTGCTTTCCTAATTGTTTGTTCTTTGTGTTTTTGTGTTTGATTGTTGTGATGGCTCCTATTTCAAGTGTTGCATCTTCCAAACCGCATGCCTATCACAAAGCTCACCTTTTTGGGAGAACTTGTGGAGGTCAAGAAACAACTTGTCCACAAAGAGGAAAAACTTAGCCAATTTGCCAAAAGATTGCAAAAACTAGAAGAAGCTAATGCAAGGCAAAATCAACAAGACAAATGGAGTTTGAACAATTTTACCAAAAGGCACCATCAACACCAACCACAACCACAACATTCTTTTAATTTTGTAAAGTTACCTAGTTTTAGTGGGTCCAATGACCCTTCTTTGTATTTAGATTGGGAAGCTAAGGTTGAACATCTCTTTCATGTGTATAAGGTCCCTGAGGACCAAAAGGTTAGGTTAGCTTCCTTAGTTTTCTTAGACTATGCCAACCAATGGTGGCACAAACTTGTAATGAACATTAGGCTAAACAAGAGGCCAACTGTGGTCTCTTGGTATGATTTAAAGGCATGCATGCGCGCGAGGTTTGTTCCTCCTCCTTATAGGAAGGAACACTTGTTGAAGTTCCAAAGGCTTCATCAAGGACATAGGATGGTAGATGAATATTTTAAAGATTTCGAAACATCTTTGACTAAAATGAATATGCATGATAATGAAGAGTCAAAGATAAAAAGGTTTGTAAGTGGTTTACGAAAAGAAATTAAAGATCTTGTAGAATTAAGTGAGTACTCGTCTTTAACGAAAGTGGTTCACCTAGCCATCAAGGTAGAATCACACCTTTTGAAGAAAACAACTTTAAAACATACTCACAGTGATGGTTTCTACAAATCTTCTTGGAAGGATACAAAAAAAATTTCTACAAATATTTCTCCTTCCAATTTTTCAAACAAACCCACTTCTACCCACAAAGTTTCTAAACATACTCCTTCTACATCTCCACCTAAGTCACCCACCAAAAATTCAAAAATAAAATGTTTTAAATGTTTAAGTTTTGGGCACATAGCTGCCAATTGTCCAAATAAATGAACCATAATGTTACATAAGGTAAAACCAGACCAACTAAAAACAAAATCCAAAAGTGAAAATGAAAGCGAAAAAGAAGGCCAAGATACCATGGGCCGGCCTCATCACTTCACCTCCAAGGTGTTTTCCTTCCTTCTCTTTTTCATTACCTAAAAATTCTAAATACTTGATATTTTTGCTTAGGAAGTTTAGGGATGATATTTCAAACCCTCCTAAAGGTTCTCACCTTATAAGAGGATTTTTCACAAAACATTTCATCCCCAAATATTCTTTTGAAACATGTCTTGTAGCTAGAATTCCCACATATCATCTCCCTAACATTAATCACCATAAGTTTGCTTCACCCCTACCATATCCATCTAATGTGAACAAATTTATGGTGTTCTGTGCAGGACTGCTAAATTCGTGGACGAATTCTTTCGAACCTGGGGAGCATGATACAAATCCACAAAGACTCCAAAACCAAGTCCACAAGAAGATGACCAGGAATGCCAACTATAAAGGGTCATCTCAACAAGCAAAGGAAGACCTCTTCAATAGGAGGAATGGACAAGGTCCAGAGCACTTGAAGTTCTTCCTATTAGTCCTCTTAAATATTTAGAAAAATTTTGTAAATAAATTGGGCCCAAATGAGGGGTCCAAATAGTAGAAATAAGGTAGAATAAAGTGCCTTTAGCATAGTAGGGGGTGTGGGTAGCATTCTTGCTTGTTCCTAGCCCATTTGAAGGCATTTTGACCTAATTTCTAGAAGGATAAGCCAAGAATACGGGATTGACTTAGTCAAACACTATGGCTACCCACTTTTTTCCCTTTTCCCATTCTACCCTTTAAGCTTGCTTTCCAAGGCTCCTAAATCTATAAATAGGGAGGCCTACCTCATGTATTCACAAGTTGAAAGTTAGAGTAAAGTTACTATACACAAATTCTTGTGTGAATTGTAAGTGAGTGAGCTCCTCCAAAATTGGTCTTATTTTGTGAGTTTTGAGAGCTCTCAAGTGGCGGCATCCTTCACTTATCTTGGAGTCATTTCACCATCCAAGTGGCATGCAACCATTCTCAATTCCATTTTCTCATAAGCTTCCTTTTCCTTCATCTTTTCCTTCCATTATCATTTCATCTATTCATAAACATGTTCTTATTTTGCTTTATTATGTCTATTCGGTTTTTATATGTTGCTCTTGTTTTCCTTATGTAATTCCACACCATAACTTGTCATCATCATCACCTTATAATTGTGTTTTCCTTTTGTCTTTGTGAAATGAACCTTCACATCTACTTAACTACTTGGTTAAGTTAATGTCCAGTGGGGATTTTCCTTAGGTTCTCACCTTAATCATCCTAAAATCTCAATCCTAATTAAAGTGCCACCATAAAATGCTAAATCATAAAATCAACTCACATCAAGGGATGAGACAAAGGAAGAAATCAAAGAGTTCTCATGGAGCTTGGAGTTTCGTGAGGTGTCTTAGAGAGTAATAGGTGAGGCCTAATCACTTGGACTGGGAGAGGAGATCAACAAAGATGTCTAATCTAAAGAGAGGAAAGGCAAGAAGAGCTATAAGCTTGTAATTTGGCAACATAACTCTAATATTATTGATTTGAATTTTGAAGAGTCAAGCACCTCCTTTTATAGGTAAAGAGGTCAACCAATGGTTACAAGAGAAATAGTGGGAAATTCAAAAAAACATCCAAAGTTGGTGCCTAACTTATGTCACACGACAAGCATGAATATGTGTGCACCTTGTAACCTAATTAGGTCTAATGACTGCATATGGTTTACTATGGGTTGTATTAAGCCCAATTATATCTTAGGTAGGTTTAGAAACCTAACTCTAACCCTAATCTACTCAAGGCCAAAATACAAGCCAAAATTATATTATACTTTTAAGCAAGAAATTTAAATCATACTTTAGGTTGTACCATTAGGTTATGGATCCTTCAAACATGTATAAAAGAATGTCTCTCCTTCAAACATGCCCACTCCTTTTGGATTCTTCTAGCCATTTTCCTAGTGGTTGGTCCTTTGCTGAGGGCTTTGCCATCACTTGGTCTCTAAACTAACAGAGGCTAATTTTAGGGGAAAAAACCTCACATGTAAAACATGTTTCTAGGTACATGGGAAAACACAAAACTAACTCAAAGGAAAAGGAGTAGAAAGAAACTTATCGTGAACAAAAATTTGGTTAGGCAACTTTACTTTAATCATTGCTAGAAGTTCAAAAGAGGCTCTGATCGTCAATTTGAGGAAAGGATTTTTAGAGAGAAGGTAGAAGATAAAAGAAAAAGCTTTTCTAGAGAGGCGATGGTTATATTAAAATGAAATCTGAATAACTAATTTTTCTATTTATATGAACTTTTAATTTTAATAATAAAATATTCAAGTATTATTTTAATTATACCACTTATACTCTAAAGTTATTTTCTAGGTCCTTACATACACCATGTAAAAAGTGGTTAATTATCCCTTATTTTTTTATTTATTTATAGTACTTCATTATTTCAGAAAGAAATTGCACCATATTTAAATGAGCTTATTATTTTTTCTTTGTCATACTGAAAACATGTATAAGAAAAAAAGTATTACAATTAATTTAATTAATAATTAAAAATTATACCGTTATCACCTGTCAAATATTAGATATAGAAAATTCATAAACAATTGTCACTTTTCAAAACGTATTCCTTTATGTCAAATATGAATATAAAACATTGTACATAAATCATGAGCTTGTCATTATGTATCCCTTGTTCTTTTTAATATTTTGTAAGTACTGACTTAAATTGTTTAAACAAGTAGAAGTAGTTTAGCTAAGATAAAGTATGAACATTTTATTATTTAAGTTAAAAAACTTGTAAATAAAAAGGTTAACTATTCAAACTTCATTTTACAAAAATCACCATCTCTCTAAAATACCTTCTCTTTACCTTTTATCTAAATTTATGAAAAGATCTATTCGTCTTTTCTTATATCAGAGTCCACCTTAGTGATCTTGGTGGAGAATAGAGCATTTTTGTCTGATCAAAAATCATTTTTGAGAAAGTTTCTTTTTGTCCTTTTTCTTGAGTTTGTTTTTGGAAAACTTTGCATGCCTAAAGTTTCTTATGCTACATGTGTTATTTTTAGGGAAAAGATGAATTTATGTTAGTTCAGGAGCATGAGGGTATGTTTAGATTGTTGATAAGAGTCTTTTATGTATAAGTTTAACTTTTCTGTAAGAATAGAGAAGTTTGGAGCTTAAGATTGAGTAAACAAGTCTTAATAGGTAAGAGAAACTAGTTATGAATTTCATAGTACCTTAGAGTAGATGATTTGGAGGTGAAGGCGACATGGTATATAATATTTTTATTTTTATGTAGGCATTATGTGTTGTTTGGATATATTCTAATTTTTTGAATCTAGATATGTTTAGAGATATGTTGAAGATGTTCATGTTATAAGATGATAAAATGTTTCTTGTAAGAAAATTATGGTTTGCTATAAATGGTTGAAAATGATTGAGATAAAATTTGCATAGTTTCAGTGAATAGATTTTTATGAGATATGTTGTGTGTGTATGTGTGTATTAGTAGTTAAAACTTAGAATATTTCAAATGAGTTAAATTGATTCACATTGTTGTTATTTTGGAACAAAATATTTCATGTTAGGTATAAGAAACAAAGAAAAAAACTCCATTTAAGCCAATTACGTCAGTTATTATTATGCAAAATTTCTAAACTATGTAGAGTTGTTGGGCAAGTAAAGCTCTCACTAGGAAACATTCAACTTATTAAAAACCCAAGAGTTTTGCCCTTTAGGAAAGTTAAATTCAATGAGTGAGTTGTTTAATTAAAAATCCCAATGGTTTGGTTGTTGGGTGAACCAACTCTCGTTGGGTGAAATCAATTAATTGAAAACTCGAGAGTTTTGATCGTTGAGTCAATTATCCCTAAGCGAGTTGTTTTTAAGAAAAATTCCAGTGGTGTAGTAGTTGGACAAATACTTTGGTCACTAGCGAGTAGAGCTTTTTTTTGGTGACTAAAATTTGCTAGGCAAGTTGACGCCTTTGACTGTGTGAGCAAAATGGTGACTAGAAAAATTGTAACATGTGCTTAATTCATCGGGCGAGTAAAATGGTGGTTGAGGGAGAGAATGTTTTTTAAGTTTTGATGGAATATGTTTTCAAATGTTTCTAAATGTTAAAATGTGTTTTTTTTCTTTAGTTGTTATATTTTATTGTCATAATGTACTTGTATATTAGTATACATGATAAAATAGGAATTTGTAATGTTATTAATATTTGAATTGATTTAGAATGTATATGAATGAGAATCTCTTATGTTATGGTTGTGATATGACATGTAGGACATTGTGAGCATAGTTATTTTTAGGAAGGAAATATTATTTTTGAGATTATTAGGTCATGTATTGAATTTGAGATTTTGTATGAGATATCATGACTCTAGTGGTATTGTACTCAAATAAAAAATAATATTAGATGGTTAAAGTCGATAAAAGTTCCTATGAACTATTCTATGGTGTGAAAAAGAATTGGGTTTAGTAGGTCATATGATTTACCTTGTCATATGAGTGGACTGTGTTTCCATTATGTAGTTCTATTATGTTATGGTGACAACTTAGTGAATGTAGTATGACATGTGAATATCTCTAAGTTTAATTCAACACATGTTTCTTTCAAAAATAGAGTCAAGTGTCTGTATGTTGATGTTATAACTTATGATATGAGAGGTAGCTAATAGATTGAAAGTTAGATCTTATTTCTGATAAATGTTTAATGAATGAATTGAGATTATCTCCATAAGAGAATATGGATGAGATGTGGATGAAATGTATGAATTTGTTTCAATATATTTATATAGTTTCGATAAATGCATGTATAAGTTTATTTTAAAAGCTTTACCTTACTGTATTTTGTGTATAGTTTATCAACTATGGTAATCGTATGTTAGACAAGAACAAATGATATTTCAGAAGGATAATCTCAACAAATAAATTGATAAGAGAGAATAAAATTTTATGTCCTTTATTTTGTTTAAATAATATAATTGTTATAATTCTCATGAGAAAAGTTTGTTTTGAAAGACTTTAAAATATATATATTTAATTATATGGTAAAACCTAGGAATAATATAATTATCAATAAGATGTTACATATATTATATATGATTAAAATTGAGTTAAAATAAGTTAAGAAGTATTAAGACAGTATGTTTTCATTAAAATAATTTAGTTTGTCATAATAGTTTATTCCATGATTTAAAAGTTTTATTATAATTTAAATTTATGATCTGAAAATAAAATAAAATATGGTTAGTAGAATAGTGATGAAATAGCCAAAGTAGAAAAAGACCTAATGCGTGGGAGTATATTTGTATGGATAGTGTTTGAGAAAGAAACGCAATTTGATCCCCAGAACCTTCTTTTTGGTGCCACTATATGCTATGACCAATCAATCACTTGAGCATCTCTCTTAGGACAATCGACCTAAAACTCCCAATTCAACACACAGGATCAACCATACGTGGTCACCATTATCTCCCACACACTCAAGCCAAAACTTTGCTACGCACCTATACCTTTTTCCTTTCTTTCTTTCCCCGGTGTCAAACTACACTTACCTTAATATCTCTTCACAATCTCCTCCTGCCCAATTCATCATTACCTCTTAAGATTTTCCACTTTTATACATATTCCCCATAATTAAATATAAAAATATATCATATAATATTTACAAACTTCATTTTAACTTAAAGTTTATATTGGAAATAAAAAAATTACAACTTCCAATTACATAATCCAAAATTCATTTAACTATTTAACAACTCACAATACCAGATTATAAGATTATGTAACCCAGAATTTATTTAAAAAAATAAATTTATCGAATTACGTAATTTAGAAGGGAAAAATTATTATTTCTGAATTACATCATCCAGTATCATTAGTTTTTGATTTTTATTATGTAATCAAATTTGAAATTTAAAGGACAAAAACAAATGTAATTTAAATGTAGAAAATTAAGAAAACATATTTAATTCTTTAAAGTTTTGTTCTTAGTTGAAATATATTTGTTTTAGAATTTGTATGGTATGATTTAGTGGAGAGAGTGATGGCACATGATGAAGTATAGCATAAAGTGCAGTGACAGCTAAATGAGTTAGTGATGGTGGGATTCCTTTTGATGCCTTAGTAATGGCCAAGCTGTAAAATCCATCCACCACTGACTCACCATCACTCCTACTTTTTGTCCCCATTTAAACCCTCACAAAAACATTACACATATGTGTGACCTAGATTGCTCAACAACTTTATCCCAATCTTTCTCAAATCAAATGTTACAACATTATCCATATCCTATCACAACAATTATCATCAACAACACCTTCTTTTTCACCTACAATGTCACCCTTTGCATTCAATACTGCACAAATCCTTTACAAACCATATTACCCCTTTCTTGCACTAATTAATCCTATGTTTCTTTCTTATTTTAAACTAAAATTAATAAGAGTACATTTTCAAAATCCATTCTTATTCTTTACACCTTTAACAATAAAACTCTTTTTTGGTTAATCATAAATAATCCCAATCTAGATTGATATAAAGATTTTCTGATAAACATTAAAAAAGATATTTGATTGATTTCAGCTTAATCACCTTAATAATATCAATAAAAAATAATTATAATCGATTCTAACTTAAAAAAAATCATTACCAACATCATATAGAAAAAAAAATGGTACATTAATAATATCGTGACCAAATTAATGACACCTGGATCAAAATCGATCCCTCAACATGTTATCCATCAAATCAATAAAAATAGTATAAAAAGAAAAAAAAAACATAAACAAATAATATAAAAAAGTATGAAAATATTTTAATTCTTATTTTAGATAAAATATAAAATTATAAAATTTCAAAATAATCAAATCACTTTTTTAAATTTAAAATTTTCCATTCAAAAAATATATATTTTATTGTAAAATATTTTAAATTTTCTATTAAAGTGATGTATATGTTTTCAAAACATATTATTAAAATTATATTTCATTCATTTGAAAAAAACACTAAAATTAAATTTGGAATAACGGAATAGTTTTGAATATGATTAGTAAAAATTAGTGTTGTTTTGTATACTCATTTATAAAGAAAAATAGTTCATCTAGTATTATATGCCTAATACATAAAAATATTCCAATTCTAGTTAGGGGGGAAAGGAATTAGATCTTAATTAAGATATTTAATACTATTATTCTAGTGTGGTGAGATTACCTCACTGTAAGGGCTTTTAGCTACCCTTTGCCATTTGTGGGCTAATTTTAGTAGGGGTGGCTTATTTTGATCTCACCCTGTGTACACAATTATTTAATAAATGATTACGAATATAAAAATAATTTTTTCTAGTTTAAATTATAAAAACCAATTTTAAAAATTATAATATTATTTCATATTTACATATTTTAAATAATATAATATGAAAAGTTAATTTTTAAAATATTTTAATTTTTAATTTAAAAAAAAATACCGAGGGACCTGTTTGTCCCCTTTCTATATCTTATTCAACAGTTTAACAGCTCAAACAGAACGAGCTTAACGTATTGAAAATAACAATTATAAGTGATTATCAAACTTATCCATTACCTCACACCGACTTTATCATGTTTAGTGCAATAACGAATAATTATTACATTTTTCTTTTCATTCCATCACACCTAGTTTTCTACTTTTGAGTTATATTAGGTTATAGTTTTTCAATTAGTCAATCGTTTAAGATATTTTTTTTAAAACTTTTTAAATCATGTTCAATTTTCTTCAATTAATATGAAACATAAAATATATTTCCCAATTATCGGAAGGAAGCCATTTTATTATCAATTAAAATACATTTAAAACTAATCTTATATCCAGTGCTTATTATTTTAAACTAATTATATATTATCACAAATAAAAACTTTTATAATATATATTTATAAAATAAGATTTTAATTTTTAATTGTTATAAAAAAACTTATTACAATATTATACATATTCATTACAAGAAAATAATTAAAAATAAATAAATTTAAAGATAAAAATAATTAATTGTTATATTTATTAAATTAGATATTATTTTATAAATTAAAAAATTAAATTTTTATTGTTAATAAAAATTTATAAATTAATTTTAAATTAGTATCATCAACTTTTAATTTAAAATCTGAAATAGTTAATAGCTGATAGTTAATATTAAATACTAATTTAAAAATTAATTTAAATTTTTTTATTAATAATACAAATTACTTTAAATATTAATAATTTTTAATTTATAAAATAATATCTAATTTAATTAATATAATAATTAATTATTAGATTAAATATGTTTTTCATTTTTATATTTTCATGTGAAATTAGTTTTTTTTCTAGTTCAATCTTTAAATTTTCTTAATATTTACAGTAAAGACTTATTTTAGTAATTTTTTTATTATAAATATTTAAAAAATTAAAGTTTAGATTAGAGAGAAAAATTAATTTTACTATAATGTAGAAAATGAAACATATTTAAGTATAGGATTTTAATAATTTTGGTAGTTCAAAAGAAAGAATTGAGTATTTTAATTATTCTTAACAATATATAGTAATAAATGTGTTGGTTGTATTGGTAGGTTTGGGGAAGTGCAGGAAGATATTATATGATGAGATATTATGATGGTAAACTATACACGTGAACAACATAAATTTTTCTTCTTTAGAATTTTCTTCTTTAAAGTAAACAAATATGGTGAGATTGTGATAAGAAAATAATGGAATTGATTTGACATGAACGGTAGAGGAAACACATGAATGAATAATAAATAACGTTGACATCTACTACACCTATAAACAATTGGTGGATTTGGATATGCCTTCTCTTCTATATTTCTTATGGTTTTTTTCTCTCAATCACACTATTCTCTTACGTTATCATATGCTCAATAATAATAAATTTAGGTGTTAGATATTCATTAATCATCAACCTACAATTGCTTCAGTTAACTACTAATTACTTCAATGAACAATTCTTTTGGTTGTTTCAAATTGTAGTTTGAGTGGAGCAACCTAATTCATAAACGTGGACCTTTTTATAACCATTGTTTTCTTTCATTGCAACTTCTCCATTATCCCAAACCAAATATATATATAAATATTATATGATGCCGAGTCAAACCCTAACTTTAATTTCACCTTTTGAAACTGCCTTCAACTTCCTTCTTATTAATTGTTTTTTGTGAAAAATACACTTGCTTAAATAGGAAAATTTTCTGTGTTTAAAAAAAAATAGTTCATCAAACTAAAAATCAGTTTTTTTTTAGTTTCTAAATTCAAAATTGCTTTTTTTTGTATTATTTATAATTTAAAAAAGTTTGTTTCCGTTCTTCTTTTGTTAAAAGTTCGGCTTGTATATATCCAACTATTGCAAATTGTTTAATTCGCAATCTAGTTCTTATCATTAAAGTCTTCATCATATGATTACTTTTATTTTAAAATATTCATTCTGCCTACGTTTAAACAAAATGATTAAATTATAGATTAAAAAATCAAATTTTAATTTTAAAACCTAAAAGTAAACTTAACTCAAATTTAAGAATTTTTTTTTCTACACAGATATATTCATATAGGAAACATTTATTAAAGAGAATCATAACAAGTGTTATTTAAAGAGAAACATATGCGTATCACTTAAACCGATCATTATCTATACTTATATATAAATATACTTATATATAAAGAAATTTCTCACTCCTCTAAATTATTTTTTTATTTTATTTTTATTTAATAAAATATTATTAATTTATTTAGATTATTTGAAATTTTATAATTTTAGAAGTTAATAAAATATATTTTTAATTTTAAAATTTTAAAATATTTGATATAAGCGATTTTAAATTGAAGAAATAGTTTTTACATTTAACAACTTTTTTTAATTACGTTTCCCACTTTTTCATTAACCTCACGAATTCTCTTTTAATTTTTAATTTTAACATTTTAAAATTATTTTTGAAAAATAAAAAGAAATTAAAGAAATAAAAAAAATGTGGAATAAATTAATTTTTAAAAAAAAAAAAAAAAAGAAAAAAAAAATGTGAATACAGAAACGTAAGTAATTATATGAGCCATTAAACCTCTTACACACTTCACACTTTTCCTTTTCCTTTTCTACCATGATCAATTGAAAGAAAATGAAAAAAAAAAATGTTAGATTTGAACTAAAATCATGTATAGTTATCATGAACAGAATATGAACCAGAACCAACTTCTCTTTTACAAGTGTTTTGTTTATTTACATTTTTTTTTTCTCAAATGGCTTAGAAGTCAAATCTAGATATTTGCATAAGAAAATAATTCAATCTAGATGTGAGTTAAATGGTGTTATTTTTCTTAAACATATCTTGTTCCTTTTCATAACATTATATGTGGCCTGAATAATGCCTTGTTAAAAGAACCTTTCCAAATTATAGTTTATCTTTATAATATTTAACAAGTGTAGAAGCATAAACTCACTTATCTTAGGAATTGATCTAAATATTTTATTAGCATTATTTTAGTTTAAAAATGAAGAATAAAAAACAAATATATAACCATGATTGGAGTCATGGATGGAACAAATGTAACTTTATTAGCTCCTAAAGTCACCATCAAACCTACCCAGAATCTTCATTAGGGATGAAAAATAGATATCTAACACAACATCACCCCCATCAAGATGACCAAGAGATTACTTATTATATTAAGGACCTTTTAAGAAAATAAAACTTATAATTGAAATTAATTAGTATAGGAGTGTGTCTCCTAGTCTTGGAATCAATACATGAGGAACTCCTCTCGAATTTTTTCAATAAATTAAATTGGATTCTTTCATGAATACGCTTTAAAAACCAAATCTTGAAATTTGCAATGAATAATTATAATATTTATATATATTTAATTTATTCAATAACGAAATCACTATCATATTAAAATAAAAGACAAATACAAATATTACATATACAAACATGTAAATCTATTAACAACTTATAAAGTATATTATGAAATAGAATATTTATCATTCTCTTTATATTAGTTTCAAACACACACCCAAATATATTGTTTGAGTGAGGATGATACAATTTTATCATTGCTCAAATATGTCACTCACTGAAATCCTTTGGTTGAGTGCTAAATAAGTATTTGAGCAATCATCTTCTAAGTGGAGAGATAGTTAATTTGAATTCTTTCTTCCTCAAACTACAAGTGGTCGTTCAAGCAATTAACATTGTCACTTTGATGCTTAAGACCAATTTCTTACTATTTTTACATTGCTTATTGCTTGAGCTAACTCGTCGCTAAAGTTATATAAACACATCTCAACTAATAGAAAAAGACTTTTAAAAGGAGCCTTCAATCTTTGTGTCCGTAATTAACAAAATATAGTTTGGTTTTGATGATGTACCTTAATTTCTTCTTCTTTTTTTTTTGTATTTTTTGCTTTCATGTGTGAGTGACTATGAATCATGCATTAGTTTAAGTTTTTCTTTAGTTTACGCATGTAATGTTTACTCCATTGCATTTGGTAAACCTTTTATGAAATTGCTTTAAAAATAGTTTTAAAACAAATTAGTTAATAATGTTAAAATATAACTAATCATCTCGTGATTACACATTGCACTGCTTAATAATTCATTACCTTATTCATAATCGATTGTCATAAGTGAAATAATCAATTATAAAATATTTGATATCTAGAGCTTCGTTCAAAAACAAGTTTCATTGATGATCAATTATTATTGAAATAATCCATTAGGTTGTTCATATTGACTTTCCAAATACAATTATAAAAAGATTATCAATTATATTTAAATATAATCGATTATATCAATTATATATAAATTTACATAAAAGTTTTGTTGCAAAATTCTAAGTTAAGAAGTGAAAAAAAATACAATCATTTTTTTAGCTTTCAAGAACTCTCTAAGAACATAAATGAGTTTTTCTTTTGCAATATTTGAAAGGAGTTTCTACTTAAAGACATTTAAAGACATTTGCTACATTCTTTCAAAATCCCTTGTCATTATTCCTTTTGGAATATCCATCACATTAATTGATATCTTTTTATATTTGTTTTCTAAATTTTATTTTATTTTCACTTATGTTTGGTTTTCCATGCAATAGCTTTCTACATGCTTTTGTAACTTTTTTGATAGCCTTTTAAGAAAGTTGTACATCTTGAGTGATTGCATGTTCTATATGTGAAGGTGTGGTTGTAATTTGAATTTCAAGATAGTGAAACAATCTCATTAAGGTTAACCTTTTCTATTTGGATGACATGACGTATGAGAATTTATGCTAGATTTTAGGTTAAGATTGATTTTTCCAGGGCCATTTACACCATTAAAGATTTCACTTGCCTAATGGGTAATTCCTCTAAAAGCTCTACGAGAAATTATATGTTTGATTTCAATTTGCTTAAGTTCTTTGATACTAATACTTGTAGTGGCAAAGTTCTTCATCCTCTTCTAGTTAGATGGGAGTTTCCTTTACCAGGTTGGGTTAAAATTTACATTGATGGTACTGCTAGGGGTTCTCTAGATCTTGCTGCTTGTGGTGGTATTTTTCGTGGGAGTATGGGGGAGTTTATTGGTGGTTTCTCTGTTTTTTTCTTGATATTCAGACTGCTTTGGTTACTAAGTTTTGTGGAGTTATACATGCCATTGAAGAAGTTCAAAAGATGGGTCTTAGTAGTTTATGGCTTGAATGTGATTCTATGTTGGTTTGTGTTGTATTTGTTGGTAGGACTAATGTTTCTTGGATTCTTCGTAATACGTGGAATAACTTGTCTTAATTACTGTGGGAAAATCAAGTTTAGAATTTCTCACATTTTTCGTGAAGGGAATGCATGTCCTGACAAGCTTACTAACTTGGGGTTTATTCATTGAGAACAATTTTATTGGTATAATAGGCTTCCAGTTAGTCTTTTTTTTGAATTCTTTATTAATATGTATAGATTACCTAAGTATCACTATTGTTAGATTTTTTATATATGGGTTTTGGTCTAGTCCCCCCATATTTGCTTGTATTTCCTTTTTTTTAATAATATTTTTTTCAAGTGGTAGCAGATGATTGTTGTTACTTGAGGTGTCAATCTAGCTGAAATGTCAAGTTTTATATGTAACAGCCCGGAATTTTCTACTCATACATATATAATAAAATAGCGGTAGAACAATAATATCAAATTAACATATGTATATATAATAAAATACATCCATCCCATACGTTGTATCTCAAAAGAACATTCCTCTTCTAGGGGTTTTAATACATATCCATCAAAAAGTTTTAAAACAACCGAAGGAAACATTTAAAACTAAATCTATCCCATCCTCCAACACGCTCACTGAGGAGCTCTGCCACCTGCAACCTTATCTGCTCCCGTGTAAATTAACACGATCATCACAGATTAAAAAAAAACAACAAGCACAAAACAAAACACAGGGTAAGCTAGATATTTTAAAAACTTTAAATATGAAACTTAATATCATCATAAACCATCATTTTTCTTTTTCACACACTTCACAATTTTCTCAAGTGTCTATAATATTCAATTTCCACATTACTCTTGTCAGATTTCTACTGACTCACAAATATAGACACTTGACTCTACTTCCGGAAGACTCGTGCTTTGAACTTAACATCCAGAGACCTGCACCTGTCATATTACCCGTTGTGAAATCCACACAGTCATGCGCATACTCATCTCAATGTCTCCTCATTTCATATGACAGGGTAAATCCATTTGATCTGCTCTGATCAGTTCCTTCGAACCTCAGACTCAGCCAAATGGACCTCCTTCGACTCTCCCAACTGAATAACTTCATCTATGTGATTCCATTATATCAGTAGAGTCAAGATCGTCTCATTCACAGGATACTCACAGATCAAAACACCCTAATAACCATCTCAACACGGTATTTCCTTTCCTGAAAATACTATGCCTTGATCACACTTTCACATCATTCCATATCTCATACAACACATCCATGAACGATTCAATCATATCATATTTTTAAACCCTTTCTACGCAAACCAAATCACGAAATCAAATCATACCAAAGTTTAGAATTTCGAAAATCATATACAGTTCACCGCATCTACTATATTTAAAATTTCACATTTCAAACGTATAAGAAAATGAAACTGGCGACCACATTAAAAATATCTTAAATTAGGTTCTCAAAGTTAGTGTAGGAATAAGATATGAAGCTTAAATAAATAAAATTAAGCGTAAGGCCTGCAGAGGGTTAATGTATTGTTTGCAGCACTGCTGTCTCCCAAGAAGAAGCCACAACCAAAATTTTCACCAAAACAGAGAGATAATATAGAGACAGTTGTGAAACTGTAACAATCTAACTGAAGAAATCTTGACTACCGAGATAAACCCAGTCAAGACCAGTCAAGGATATGAAAGTAAGAGGAAAAGCTAACATTTAATGAAAAACACAAAATCTTTATATAAAGAAAGAATCGTCGAAAACATCAAAATCGTCAAAACGTCACCCCCACCGTCAAAATCTTCTAGCCTAAGGTTTTGTTGGAAAATAAATCTAGCTTCCCTTACCTGGATTTGAGCAGATGCTCACTAAGGTTCCAAACCCACCAAAAACTTGAGGATATCCTAACTCTGTTTTAAGGCTTTGATCCAAAAACTTGCAGAGTAACTTCCCAGGAGTCCAAAGGCAATCGCCGATCTTCAAACTGATACGCCGATCGTCAACTGCTAAGGGAGGGTGGCCGCGTCGTAGAGTGAAGGAGGGGAAAGGAAGAAGGGAAACCAAAAATGAACTTAATCCCTCAGAGATTATAATTGAACCGTTCCAGAAATCTTCGCTGCCATCACCCACTCTCTAGCAACCTTGCGTGTGGGTTTCCTCTGCTTGAGTGCAAAACACGACAAAATGGCCACGTGGACACCTTTTTATGCCCAAAACTCTGGAGCCACCTGCCCTACTTACTCTCTGTTGCCAACTGCTCTGGGGACCCTTACTGTCTATGTGTCGCGCCTGCAGAACGCCTTCGCTGGGAGCCTGGGTCCCAGCTTATCTGCCTGTAATAGGACCCCCCGATGACCAGGCACCGATGACTGATCTCTCGATGACTATCCACCGATGTCTCACCCTGGCAGACGACCGATGTCTGATGACACATTGTCACACCCTGCTGAAGGCTCATTGACTCACTACTCCACGTTTGTGTTATCACCCCCACATGGCTCGGTGACGTCGGTAGCTTCTCCTGCCCGAGGACAGGTCGGTACTAACTCCTCACGCGCCAATGCATGCAACACTGAGGACAATCTCTTATGCCAAAGCATAGAGTTTCGCATTTATCCCGCATGCATGGCGTATCTAAGGTTCAAATCACACCTTGATACATGTGATTTCTGGAACCCACTATGGTCCACCGACCGACCTCTACCATACTGACCTCAGACCTCTTGGGCGACTTCCGAGGTCTGACTACTATGGATTTCCTATTATATGACCTTTTCATTTTCGATAATCAAATATTCAGAAAAAAATTAAAATATACCACTTCTACTCTAAATTAATTTTCTAGATTCTTACATTATACATGCCTAACACGAGAGCTCTTGTAAAAAACAAGTAACTACATCTCTCATAACCACCTCTTATCTCATTAAATTCAATTAACAAGCACGTACATATTTCCTAAATAGCCAACAACCATAACCGATATTTAAGAAATAATACATTATATAATATTTAGAACATTATTAACAAATAAACATATTATATGTAAAAGAAGAATAGTGTTTGCATTACAAGAAAATCATTAAATAAAATCAAATTTAAAGACAGAAAATAATTAATCACTATATTGATTAAATTAGATTTTATTGTAGAGACTAAAAAATTACTTATATCTAAAATGATTTTTATTATAATAAAAATTTATAAAATAGTTTCTAAATTAGTATTTAAATTAGTTATCAAGATTTTAATTACTAATATTTTAGATTATAAATTAGTCTCTAAAAGAATAATAGAAACTAATTTAGAATATAAAGTAATAAATAGTTAAAATCTTGGTAGTTAAAGTTTAAATATTAATTTATAAATTAGTTTATAAATTTTTATTAATAATAAAAAATACTTTAGATATTAATAATTTTTTTAATTTATAAATAATTTTTAATTTAATCAAATAAAACTTATAATTATTTTGGTTTATAAAATTAATTTTTATTTCATATATTTTTTTTTAATGTTGAGTAACATATCTTTTAGTAAACTTAGCTTGCTCACTCAATCAAATGACGTGAGAGATGATGCTTAGTAGTTGAGCAATATACAATTGCTTGAGCAATTTGAGCAAGAAGTCCTGGGATTAGAGACTCCCATCCTCTATATGCTTGAACAGTGATACATCACCTAATTGATTATATATATATATATATATATATATATATATATATATATATATATATATATATATATATATATATATATATATATATTTATTAACACTTCCAAAATATATTGGTTTGGCATCCAAAACATACCATTCTTCCTTAAAACATTAGAATTTTATATAAAAAAAATCAAAACCAATAATATAGTAAAAAAAATATATAAAATAGCTATCAATTTTAGAGAAAAAAAATAATTAATCACAATATTAACTAAATTAGATATTTTAGAGTAAAAAAATTATTGATGTCTAAATTAGTTTATATTATTAACAAAATTTATAAATTTGATTAATTATTTTTTTTGCTACTTAATAATTTTTTTATAGTGATAATTTTATTCAATTTACATTTTCATATAAAATTACATAAATGACTGAACATCCAATTTAAAAAACTAATTCAATTCTCATCATAACCAAGTATTTCACCTCGTCAAGATATATTTCTTAATCCACACTATTTTATTTCACCTTGTCAAGATATATTTCTTAATCCACACTATCTTAGGTACAAATTTTAAGCCAAATCATTGTAGTATACTTTCAAAACCCGTAAGGATCTCATCAATTCAAAACATCACATGAATACAAACTCAAAACTAAGACTAAACTACAAAGAAAATTCTCAAGAAACACTCTTTACCAATAGAAATAGTTTTTATAATTACGACTAAATTAAAATATAAAATAATTAATAATTTAAATCTTAATAATTAATATTAAATATATATCAATAATTTTTTAATTTATAAAATAGTATAATAAATAATTAATTTTTTTTTAATTTTAATATTTAATAACTTTTTTATAATACAAACATCCAAAAACACATATTAAATAAATTTAAGTTTTAATTATAAATTAAATTTAATTAACACTTTTAATTTACTTCACACTTATATGTTGCACAAGAATACACATTTTTACTATTAAATCCAACATTTTATTAAGCGTATTTTAAATAAATGTAATTCCTTTATTATTATTTATTATTATAAAATAATTGTAATTAAAATACACTTATAGATTTAATCACAATAAGTCATTAGAATTTATTTGTGTTTATAATAATATGTAATCACAATATGTAATTATTATACTTAATTAATAATTATAATGTTTGACCAAACCCTAAACCCTAAAAAGAGAGGTGAAGGGACAAAGGGGAATAAATAATTGGTTGAGTGGTATGACGAATAACCTTGTTTCTTAAATATATGGTTAGATGATTGATTGTTAGTTTGCATGTAGAAAATAATATTATTTTATAAGAGATTAATCTTAAATAAATATGGGATTATTTTACTTTAGATATTAAGACACCTCAAATTACAAATTTAAGAGGTAATAACTCATTACGTGCGAAGTGAAATGTGTTATTAATATTTTTCTAATTGAAAAATTGGCATTATATTTGTTTGAGTGTGAAAAAAGAGAAATGGAAAACTTATGTATTTTAATTTATTTTTTATCGTATAATTAATTTTATAATTTAATATTCTTTTGTAGAATAAGTATTTAATTAAATTTTTTATTAATATAAAATATAAGCAACAAAATGTCATAATCTAAAAATAAATATAGAAGGAGAAGTATTTCGGTATTTAGTGCTATATTTAATGTTCTAAAGTTAGACCGATACTTAGATTCATTAACATATTGCCCTACAATTTTATTGGTTGTTCAATTATAATTTTTTTAAAGTTAAAACTAGAAATTGTATGCTATATTAAATAATAAAGTAATATAAATCATAAAAAAGTAATATATTTTTACAAAATATTAAATGGCCAAAAGATAATAATGTAATAAATAATAGTAATATTATTATTATTATTATTATTATTATTGGTGTTATTTTTCTTGAAAGCACTTGTTTTTATGAACTTTAGATGAGAAGATTTAAAAGGTCAAATAAAAAAAAAAGAGTTATGTTTTTTAAGGTTATAAATAGAAAAAAAAACTTAGTTTTCTTTTTGATTCACTTTAAATTTAAGGAGTTTTTCTCTTTTTTTTTATTGTTAATAAAATTGTCAAGATCAAGTTTAGATAATTAGGAATATCAGTAAGAGAGGTAAATAAAAGCTAAATTATTTATATTTATATTTTCTATTTTTAAAGTAAAATTCATTCGCACCCTCATTCTTAAATGATAATGAATTTTTTTTATCGCATCTCATATCATCGGGTAACGATTTCACGCATATCTGTTTCTTTACCGTTTCAAACATTTTAATTTACTTTTTAAAAAAAATTACAGTAAAAAATGCGACATTTTTAAAGATTCAATATCAAAATAATATATATTTAATTTTTTTTTCAATGTCAAATATGAAGAAAGTAATTGTAGTTGCATAAATATCAAATCACAGTGATAAATAATAAGACAATTATTTCCTGCACCATACCACTGCACCAAATTTGATTGGAAAAGATGAAACTGGTATATGTAAAAATACATTCCAGACTACCTTTTTCGAAATATGTTCTGGATTTTTTTTTTCTGGAATAATTTTTTTTATTCTGGATTTTTTTTTATCCAAAATGAGATTTTGATTTTTTTTTTTAATTTTTATTTCTAAAACATAATAATCTCTTTTGAATCTATTTTTTCAGAATGTTATTTTCTATTTCAGATTTTTATTTCTAGAATGAAGGACATTTTTGAAAATTAAAAAAAATATGTAAGGTGCAAGTTTTAAATGATTGGATGTAGGAAGAATTTGCTAAATAATAATTGAAAAAAAGTCAAATAATTATAAAACAAGTGAAACTGATCAAATGTGTGTCCTACCACATTTTATTTGATGAGTCTTTCCTAAAATGCAGCACACAATATGAATGGAATTACATAAAAGAATAAATATATAATCAAGGTTGTGATGAGAAGAAAAATGCCTTAGAGAGATATTAATAAACTTTGTGTATATCGAATGAGTCAAACTTTCTAAAGAATGAAAATATTTTGTATCGAAACAAATGTTCTTTAAATGAAACGAAACTAAGAATTAAAGATAATAGAGAAGATAAGTTTCTTATGTTACCCAACAAACTAAAGGTTTATGTGATTTAACACTTGAAATTTAGAGTCAAACATTTTCATGTGAAAAAAAATAAACAATGAATAAAGGAGTAGAAATAACCATATGTGTGCCCTAGAAACTATTTAATTCAATGAAGTTGTTGTTTATGTATCTTAAAAGACAATACACCATTTGAACAAAAGCAAAAAAGGAAGAATATGTAAACAAGGTTGTGATAAAACGGAGAGCACCTTAAAAATCTTAAGTGAACTTTGTGAATTTTTAATGAGTAGAATTTAGAATTTAAAGTAGTTAGTAGTTAAAATTTTACAGCTAAGATTAGATATCAATTTAAAAATTATTTTATAATTTTTTATTAATAATAAAAATAAATTTAAATATTAATAATTTTTTATTTTATAAAATAATATATAATTTAGTAAATATGATAACTAATTATTTTTTATTTTTAAGATTAGTTGTTATTTAATTTCTTGTAGTAATAATTTAATTAACGCGTCTGATTTATTATGCATCAACTACTCAATAATATATAATAAACAGATAAGTATAACTATAACGGTATTATCGTGTATATTATATAACTTTACAAAAATTATTTACAGATATCACAAAAAGAAAATTATTCTCATCCGGAAGTTTCATCCCTAATACTTGCAACATCATATATTAATGTATTCCAAATAGAGGATTATAGAAAAATTATGAGAATTTTCAATTTATTTTTATAATGCATGTCATTTAATTTTAGTAAATATTAATATATCAAATTAAATATAATAAAAAAATAATAAAAAGACTGATGAGATGTACAGGAGAATAAAATTAAAATATTTTTTTATATTATTCTCTTCATTTATTAAGTCCATATTCTTCTCATTTTTTGAACTGATCTGTTTTATTTTGAAAAAAAAAGAAAAGGAAATAAAACACAAATTCATAGTTTTTACTCATTTCTCATGTGTTTTGTTTCATTTCTGAATTTTCTTGACCTACTTGACAATAAAATACTAGTTCTCATATATAGTATAATATTTCTTATACACGAGTTTTTACTGTTTCACAAGCAAACAAATATTTTTTTTATTTGCAAAGAATGCTTGGAATATAAGAATTCCGACTAGTTATATTTTGTATTCTTTTCAAACTTCTAACACTCTAACTAATATTTAACAGTTCTAGTTTTTTTAAATATTTTTGTATGAAATTTATTTTAGGAACATAAAATGAAATCTTATGTGTTATGTTTTTTTATAACTAGTTTCTAAGTGTGACTTATCTATTATAGATTTCCCTTTCGATAATTATGTTTCTTAAAATCTTAGTTTTAGTTTAATTATTGATGAGTTTAAAAATTTGAATGAAGGAAGGGTCATCCTTTAAATTATGTATTATTTTTCTGTATTAGTAACAATGATAATATATATATATATATATATATATTATTTTTTTAGTATATTATTTTGGCTGGTCAAGATTTTCCACTATTATACCCGATATGATTATAGTAAATAAATATACATACATGTAACAATGAACTAATTTAATTGAAAACATAAATTACATGGGTACATAACAATATACATTTATATTAACAGGTATGAGTAACGACATAGAATCAACCACATAACTAATTACATTATTGCTTATTGCATTATGAAACAATATCCTAGTAAACATTATCAATTGAAACATTGTCATAATATGTCAAAATCTATAGTCACATCCCCACTTCATAATATAGTTATCAGATAACGTCTCTTGAAAGACTTACATTCATATTAAGCAATTGTACTTGAAACTAACACCTATCAATGAATTAGGGTAACTCATACATTTACTTATCGGAGTGTGATGTACAAACTCTTGTCCTTAGTTTCTCACCACCTTATGTCTTAAATTATGTGATTAAATCACTAGTGAAGCCAAAATATATGCTTTACTTAATGAACTAACATGATTAATATTCTCCTATGGTATGAGACTATTCTAGGTACTAATATTATAACACACACATATACACATTTTACATCATACATATATACCACATTTCCAACACTCATCAGATACATACGCTTATGCATATCATTATCAATCATATATCTTAAACATTTCAATCATATATCTTAAACATGTATAATTATCTAATCATTGTATACATTATGAATAATTCTCATAGAAACATATACCAATTATTTACATTCTAAAATTGGTAGCTAAACATTGATAACTAATTAGATATCAATTTAAAAATTATTTATCAAAAAAAGAAACTAATTTAGATACAATAATATTTTTCGCCTCTAAAATACTATATAATTTAGTTAATATACGACTAATTATTTTTTGTCTCTAAAATTGATTTTTATTTAATGATTTTTTTGGTAATGTTAATATTTTTCTATCATTAATGAAATTTAATTGCTAACATAAAATTTTATAATTTTAACTAAACATATATTCAATTTTTCTGAGTAAAACGAATTTTGAAAATTAAATTGCAATATTTCTTCCATAAAAAAAACACAACTCTTTTGTCCATTTCATTATAAATATATATATATATATATATATATATATATATATATATATATATTATACACACCCATTTAAATATAAATATATATTGAGTTTAATTATTTAAAAATTAACCTTAACAAAATAAATCTAAGGGTATTTAAGTACGTGATTAAATTAAACATTTAATTCTTATTCTTTTTCCACTTACATCAATCGCATTATCTACAAACTTTTCACTCATTTCCACTTACTTTCTACTCACTTCTCTTATATAAATAACTTCACTATCTACTTTCTTTTCTCCATTTTTCCCCTTTTTCACTCTCATTCCATCCAAACAAATCATTAGAGAGGAGAAGAAAAAGAATTAAAACTTGAGTAAAAAATGATATATTTATCAAAACTTAACTTTAATCAAATTATTTATCTTTTTATAGAATTATATGGAGTTATATATATTTTGACCGAACAATAAAATCTTTGGAAATCTTTAAACTTATGTAACAGCGTGAAAAAAAAAGAACAGAAGATGAAAAGAAACCGCAGACCCCCCATCACAGTTTCTCCATATTCTCCTGTTTTCCTTCTCTCTTAATTTCCTTGTCCAATCTTCATCTATTTTAGAATCTGATCGGACCACGTTGTAGCTGGCGAGTTAAGGAACATTTCTAACCGATCAGAATTTTAAACAGAGTAAGTTCATTTTTACTCTAAAGATCCTTTATTCTTTGTTTTTCGCTATGTTTTAGTCATCAATCTTGGTGGGGTCAGTTGAGAAGATTAATCCTCTCAACTTATTCTAGTATATACTGAATTTATGTTCTGTTTGGATAACTTGCATTAGGCCCGTAAATCTTAAAGCTTATCCAGACGGTGGAGAATAAAATTCTAGAAGTTGCTTGGGAAGCAAGCAATTAAGGTAAGGGAAGCTAAATTTAATCTTTTATAGCACCCTAGGCTAGAAGATTCTGGATGTGGAAGGGACGTGGTCCCAATATTTAATTTCTCTAGTACGGATGCTGTGTGTTTATATTTTGTGTTATTTGTTTATATAATATTTAAATTTGTAAAAATATTTTATTTTGATAATTTAGTATTTAAGTGTGGTTTTTTTTTATGTTAAATAAACTTTTGAATATTGTGGATTACATTTTGAATGATATTGTATGATGAAAATGATATGGAATTGAATTCATACATTTGGGATAATGTATGGACTGATGTTTGCTGTGTATTAAGTATTGATACCTATGTGGTAACAGAGATCTCCGAGCTTCACTGATGATCTAAGTCACATAGACTAAGATATCAGGTGGTGAGAAGCTGATGGAGGAGTTCATGCACACCGTGACATATGAGATGCACGGCTTGGGTTGTATTGAACTTACCCTGACCCTTTATGTCGGATTCGCTGGTAATCTTTGGATCAGGTGTTAGTCTCTGGTGGGACTTACTTAATACGAGTCTTCCGGAAGATGTTGTTTGTTGAATATATTGGATGTGTAGATCCATGTGAGATCTATGTGATTGCTTTATTATTGAGATTTGAAAAAGATTGAAAAATTGAAGAATTGGTCATGTAATTTGGTTTTCTCTTTTAATTTAATTGCATATATTATAGAACTTTATTTTCACTAGCTTACCCTTGCTTTTCGTGTTGTGTTTGAACTGCGATGACTGTACTATGTACACGAGCAGATGACCATACAGGTGCAGGAGAGCCTTAAAAGTTTCAGAGTTTTATTTTGAGCTATGGATATGTAAATATTTATACTTATATAAGTCAAAATCTTGTAATAGAAATATTTTGAAAAAATCTAAGTTTGTACAGAAATATGTAGAATGTGTATTAAAATAGTTATATAAATTTTCGGGGTGTCACATTTAATGGTATCAGAGCGGTTCATCCTAAGGATAACCTGAGGGTAGTGGGTTTAGTGCGTTTCTCCTGTGTGTAGATTTGTGTTCAAGTCTAGCTTCAAGACTTAGATAAAAGTATCTAATAGGATGTTTAATAAAGTTGTTTTCTTGAAATCTTGTTTGTGCTTGAGTCAAAGTAGTTGTTACGAATAAAGCTGAAAGTATTAAGAATGAAAAGAATCTTGATAGAGTGGTGAGGGTGCACACTCATGACTGGATCAAGATTATTTTCTATCTTAATTCTAAATCGTTAGAGTACATCTTAGAGATAAGTCTTGATTGATTTTGTATCTATTTTGTGTGTTTTTTTTTTAGTTAATTTGACTTAAAGAAGTAGTTGGAAATTTTTAGTAATTTCTAACCCAATTCTTTATGTGCTTAGAAGATGGCACGTAGATCACCTACTCCTCCTCCACCAGTAGATATGCCCAACTTAGCTCGGGCAATAGAGATGATGGCAACAGCCTTGCAACAACAGAGTGCTACTATGGCACAACAGCATCATGCCGCACTTCATCAATTAGAAACCGCTAGATTAGCAGCAGAAGCGTCTCAGCTTCATCAACAACCTCATACCTTTAGTCTGGAGGATTTTCTGAGACACAATCCACCTAAATTTAATGGGAAGGTAAATCCAGATGAAGCAGACCAGTGGGTGAGAGACATAGAAAGAATCTTTGAAGCTACTCAATGCCCAGAAGAGAAAAAGTTATCTTATGCCATCTATATGCTTATTGAAGAAGCTGAGTTTTGGTGGATAGGTATGAAGCAGATAATGGAGGATAGAGAAGAAATTGTCACTTGGGATAATTTCAAAGTAAGATTTATGGAGGAGTATTTTCCTGATAGTGTCAGATATGCAAAAGAAATTGAATTCATGCAGCTGGAACAAGGAAATCTTTCAGTCACTGAATATGCTACTAGGTTCAAACACCTAGCTAGATTCTACACCCAGACCATGACTGAGGCTTGGAGATGTAGAAAATTTGAGTTTGGGTTGAAGCAAGAACTTAAAGAAGTGGTGATTCCTATGTCCATTAGAGATTTCCCTGCTCTAGTGGAGAAAGCAAAAGTGGTGGAGAGTTTGAAAAGTAGTAGCAGACTTGCTACGCCTCAAGTGGGAGGACCTTCTAAAAGCATGCTTAAATATGAAGATAGAAAGAAACCTTATTTCAGACCTCAATCTTATAGCAGTGGAAGACCCAGTTCTCATTCACCACCTATTCTCAGATGTTTTAGATGCGGTGGGCCACATGTTGTTAGATTTTGCCCTCATCCAGTGATAAATGTGATATGTGATAGATGTCACAGGTATGGTCATGCAACAAAAGACTGCCGCGTCCAATTGAGAGCTCCAAATTCTGGCGGAGTGCAGCAAGTACAACAAAATAATAATCAAAAGCCCAGAGCAGCTGGCAGAGTTTTTGCCATTAGTGGAGCTGAAGCTTCACAGTCTGATAGCCTTGTTAGAGGTATTTGTTATATCCTTGGAACACAGTTATCTGTATTGTTTGATTCTGGGGCAACCCATTCTTTTATATCTTTTGATTGTGCTAAGAAACTTAAGTTGCCAGTCCGAGAATTAGAAATTGAGTTGGTGGTATCTACACCAACAGAAGGTATTATAGTAACTTCTTCCATGTGTGCTGAGTGTCCAGTAATTATAGATGGACAGAGATTCAAGATCAACATGATTTGCATACCTCTAAAAGATTTGGAGGTTATATTGGGAATGGATTGGTTGTCTGCTAATCATATCCTTATAGATTGTGGTCGGAAAAAGTTAATTTTTCCTAAGTTAGGAGAAATGCAGGTTATCTCAGCTCAACAGTTTAAGAGAGAGATACAAGAAGGTGCAGAATGTTTTATGTTTTTGGCTTGTTCTATAGTTACTGGCAAAGTACAGAAAGATATGTTTGTAGTTCAGGAGTTTATGGATGTATTTCCTGATGAGATTCCTGGACTTCCACCTAAAAGAGAGATAGAGTTTGCGATAGACTTGATTCCTGGAGCAGGCCCGGTGTCAATTTCTCCATACCGAATGGCACCAGCAGAGTTAGCTGAATTGAAGAAACAACTAGAAGACTTATTAGAGAAACAATTCATTCGACCTAGTGTTTCTCCATGGGGAGCTCCAGTGCTATTAGTGAAGAAGAAGGATGGTTCATCACGTCTATGCATAGATTATAGACAATTAAACAAGTTAACAATCAAGAATAAATATCCTCTTCCTAGAATTGACGATCTAATGGACCAGTTGCATGGAGCAGTTGTCTTTTCTAAGATAGATTTGCGCTCAGGTTATCACCAAATTTTAGTGAAAGCGGAAGATGTTCAGAAGAGTGCTTTTAGATCAAGGTATGGTCACTATGAATTTCTAGTTATGCCATTTGGTGTCACGAATGCTCCAGCTATCTTCATGGATTATATGAATCGAATCTTCAGACCTTTTCTTGATAAGTTTGTGGTAGTGTTCATAGATGATATCTTGATCTATTCTCGTACAAGGGAAGAACATGCAGAACATCTTAGAACTGTCCTGAACATTTTGAGAGAAAAACAATTATATGCTAAACTTTCAAAATGTGAGTTCTGGATGTCAGAAATACAATTTTTAGGACATGTTATCTCTGCACAAGGAATATCAGTAGATCCTTCTAAAGTGGAGGTTGTGCTTCAGTGGGAACGTCCTAAAACTGTTACAGAAATTAGAAGCTTTGTGGGGTTAGCAGGATATTACAGAAGATTTGTAGAAGGTTTTTCTAAAATAGTTGCTCCTTTGACCCAATTGACTAGAAAGGATTATCCTTTTGCATGGACTGAACAATGTGAGAGAAGCTTTGAAGAGTTGAAAATAAGGTTGACTAATGCTCCTGTATTGACAATCCCTGATACCAATCAGCCTTTTGAGGTCTTTTGTGATGCTTCCTATCAAGGATTGGGTTGTGTTCTAATGCAGAATAAGAAAGTTGTCGCCTACGCTTCTCGTCAGTTAAAGGTGCATGAAAGAAACTATCCAACTCATGATCTAGAATTGGCAGCAGTTGTCTTTGCTTTAAAAATATGGAGACATTTTCTTTATGGAGTTAATTTCAATGTGTTCAGTGATCATAAAAGCTTGAAGTATTTGTTTGATCAGAAGGAGCTTAATATGAGGCAGAGGAGGTGGATTGAATTTTTAAAAGACTATGATTTTCAGCTAATATACCATCCTGGGAAGGCAAATGTTGTTGCAGATGCGTTGAGTCGTAAAAAGATACAAATGTCGTCGCTTATGATTAAAGAGCTGGCATTGATTGAGGATTTCAGGAGTATGAATTTGGAGGTTTCCATGTCCTCAAATTGCATTAGTTGTAATACACTAGTTATAACTAATGAATTTTTGGAAAAGGTGAAGGAGAAGCAGTTGGAAGATTCACAATTGAAAAACTTCATGGACTTATTAAATACTGACAAGGCTAAAGACTTCTCTTTAGGAGTGTATGGTATTTTGAGATTCAAAAATAGAATATGCATACCGGAGGATAATGAACTAAAACAAATAGTGTTATCTGAAGGTCATAAAAGCAAACTCAGTTTACATCCAGGAATGACCAAGATGTATCAAGATCTGAAGAAGTCTTATTGGTGGTATGGCATGAAGAACGATGTAGCCAAGTTTGTAGCTACTTGCTTGACTTGTCAGAAATCAAAGATTGAACATCAACGGCCCGGAGGCATGTTAACTCAGTTGGACATTCCAGTGTGGAAGTGGGACAGTATCTCAATGGATTTTGTTACCCACTTACCACGTACTTTGAGGAAGCATGACTCTATTTGGGTCATAGTGGACAGGTTGACAAAGACAGCGCACTTCCTACCTATACATTTGAGAATCTCTATGCAAAAGTTGGCCCAAATTTACATAGATGAAATAGTCAAATTGCATGGTGTACCCTCCAGCATAATATCAGATAGAGATCCCAGATTCACCTCCAGATTTTGGCAAACACTTCAAAAAGCTTTGGGGACTAAACTCAGACTTAGTTCAGCATACCATCCTCAGACTGATGGACAATCAGAGAGAACTATCCAGTCCTTAGAGGATTTGCTCAGGACTTGTGTGTTAGATCATTTGGGCAGTTGGGATGAAATTCTACCCCTGGTAGAGTTCACTTACAATAACAGTTACCAAGCTAGCATAGGAATGGCTCCTTTCGAGGCATTGTATGGAAGAAAGTGCAGGACACCTCTGTGTTGGTTTCAGGATGGTGAAAGTGTGTTAATCGGACCAGAATTAATACAACAAACCAATGAGAAAATCAAAATGATTCATGAAAGATTGAAAACATCTCTCAGCAGGCAAAAATCTTATGCAGATCAAAGAAGAAGACCTTTAGAATTCTCTGCGGGTGATCATGTCTTTTTGAGAGTTAAACCGTTCACCGGTGTAGGAAGAGCACTCAAAGCCAAGAAGTTGACTCCTAAGTTCATAGGACCTTATCAAATTCTCAGGAGAATAGGTCATGTGGCTTATGAAATTGCCTTGCCTCCTCCCTTAGCTAACATTCACAATATTTTTCATGTATCTCAGCTAAGAAAGTACGTACCTGATCCCAGTCACATTCTAGAGTCTGATTCAATCCAGGTGAAAGAAAATCTGTCATTTGAAGTGAAGCCAATCAGAATTTTAGATTCACAAGTGAAACAACTTCGAGGAAGAAATATTCCCATGGTTAAAGTATTGTGGGATCTCATCTCTGAAGACTCCACTTGGGAAATTGAAGAGGAGATACAAGCATCATACCCTAATCTCTTTTTTGGTAAGTTCATTTTCGAGGACGAAAATTTTTGTAGTTGGAGATAATGTAACAGCGTGAAAAAAAAAAGAACAGAAGATGAAAAGAAACCGCAGACCCCCCCCCCCCCCCCATCACAGTTTCTCCATATTCTCCTGTTTTCCTTCTCTCTTAATTTCCTTGTCCAATCTTCATCTATTTTAGAATCTGATCGGACCACGTTGTAGCTGGCGAGTTAAGGAACATTTCTAACCGATCAGAATTTTAAACAGAGTAAGTTCATTTTTACTCTAAAGATCCTTTATTCTTTGTTTTTCGCTATGTTTTAGTCATCAATCTTGGTGGGGTCAGTTGAGAAGATTAATCCTCTCAACTTATTCTAGTATATACTGAATTTATGTTCTGTTTGGATAACTTGCATTAGGCCCGTAAATCTTAAAGCTTATCCAGACGGTGGAGAATAAAATTCTAGAAGTTGCTTGGGAAGCAAACAATTAAGATAAGGGAAGCTAAATTTAATCTTTTATAGCACCCTAGGCTAGAAGATTCTGGATGTGGAAGGGACGTGGTCCCAATATTTAATTTCTCTAGTACGGATGCTGTGTGTTTATATTTTGTGTTATTTGTTTATATAATATTTAAATTTGTAAAAATATTTTATTTTGATAATTTAGTATTTAAGTGTGGTTTTTTTTATGTTAAATAAACTTTTGAATATTGTGGATTACATTTTGAATGATATTGTATGATGAAAATGATATGGAATTGAATTCATACATTTGGGATAATGTATGGACTGATGTTTGCTGTGTATTAAGTATTGATACCTATGTGGTAACAGAGATCTCCGAGCTTCACTGATGATCTAAGTCACATAGACTAAGATATCAGGTGGTGAGAAGCTGATGGAGGAGTTCATGCACACCGTGACATATGAGATGCACGACTTGGGTTGTATTGAACTTACCCTGACCCTTTATGTCGGATTCGCTGGTAATCTTTGGATCAGGTGTTAGTCTCTGGTGGGACTTACTTAATACGAGTCTTCCGGAAGATGTTGTTTGTTGAATATATTGGATGTGTAGATCCATGTGAGATCTATGTGATTGCTTTATTATTGAGATTTGAAAAAGATTGAAAAATTGAAGAATTGGTCATGTAATTTGGTTTTCTCTTTTAATTTAATTGCATATATTATAGAACTTTATTTTCACTAGCTTACCCTTGCTTTTCGTGTTGTATTTGAACTGCGATGACTGTACTATGTACACGAGCAGATGACCATACAGGTGCAGGAGAGCCTTAAAAGTTTCAGAGTTTTATTTTGAGCTATGGATATGTAAATATTTATACTTATATAAGTCAAAATCTTGTAATAGAAATATTTTGAAAAACTCTAAGTTTGTACAGAAATATGTAGAATGTGTATTAAAATAGTTATATAAATTTTCGGGGTGTCACAACTTAAAAATTTAAAAATAAAAGAATTTTAGAAAAATATTATTTTATAATAAAATAAGAGATATATATTTAATTTTTATTTATATACTTTCAAATATTTATTTATTTAAAATTTATTTTAAATAAAATTCATAATTTACACTTAAAATTTTCAAATTTAATTTAACTTGTGGTTAATATTATGCTTACTAAATTACAACATGCGTTATGTTTTCGGTAGAGATTATAGTTGCATAGATCAATCATTCATTTCTTATTAAATTGCTAAAAATTGAACATGTAAACATCTTGTAAAATGAACTAATCTATATATTTATAATGGAATTATAAGCTGCAGAAATTGATGTCGAAACGCTGACAATGTTGCTGAATAAGACAGCAAAGAATATATCAAACTTTTGCAATCAAGAAGGTGGAGGTGGCTCATGTTTCATGATATCATTTACGATAAGCTATTCAATTTGAATTCAGAATGATATCGATAGCACAACAGTTTAGATATTTCTGATATGTTGAAAATCTGCAATCCAATATGATATGACATAAATATAATACAGAAATTTGAAACTAGGCTCCATTTAACTCGGCGGAAAGAAAATACTGATAAAGAAAAATGTTTAAAATTTGAAGTAAGAATTTGACAAATTAAAATTGATAAAAAGATATATACATGTTCTAATGATTATGTGTTGTAGAAAGATGAGTTTGTTGAATTGAAGGTGTGTTTTAAAAAAAAAACTAGATGGAACTAGAGGTGAGGAAAAAAGAGAGGATCCCTCTGCTAAAGTATAAATAATATAGATGGTATGAATCCTTATGGAAACTTAAGAGGTAAATACAATTCATGACTAGTTTTGTTGATGATTTACAAACTGCCTTCTTGGTTGTGCATATTTTATTTTTAAATTTTCAATTATTATTTAAATCTTTTTTTTCTATTTTTAATTATTTTTTACAAATATTATTTTATTTCCATTTTTATGATTATTATTGACAATGATTATATATGCTATTAATATTATTATTAAAGTTAGAACTAAACTGCAACAGGTGGGACTTGAGAAATCAGCAAAGAAACTTCAACTATTACACTAGTCAAATTTTGTTGTCATGTTATAATTATTATTATCCTTATTAGTATGATTATCAATATTAATATAATTAATAATATAAATATTATTAATATTATTCATATATTTAATATCATTCATATTATTAATACTAGTGGGAACACAGGCACGTTAGTGCCTGTGTATCCACATTTTTTATTTTTGGATATTTTTTTATTCTTCAAAAATTAATTTTTCTCACATTTTTTATTTTTTTTCTTTGATCTTTTTTTATTCTTCAAAAATAATTTCAAAACGTTAAAATGAGAAGTTAAAAGAAAATACGTGAGGTTAATGAAGAAGTGGGGAACGGTAGTTAAAAAAAATGTTATATGTAGGAAAGAGAAAGAATGAATATTCAAAATTTAATATTAAAAACTGCTTCTTCAATTCAAAACTGCTTCTACAAAATATTTTAAAAATTTAAAATTAAAAAACTGCTTTATTAACTTCTAAAAGTATAAAATGTCCAAATAACCTAAATAAATTAATAAAACAAAATATTAAGCAAGGATAAAATAGGAAAATAATTTAGAACGGTTAAAGTGGGGAATCCCCTTTATATATAGGTATAGATTATTAATATTATTAATGTAACCCTCCGTGAATAAAATCACGAACCAGTAGTCCCCCCTCTCACTTTCCTCTTTTTTTCTTTTTCATGCTTTCTCTCTCTACGAACTTCTCTTCTCTCTTCAATTTCTCTTCCATACCTCATCTATTCCAAAATTTGATCGCGCCATGGTGTAGCTGAGGATTCAAGGTACATTTCTACCCGATCAGATTTTCAAATAGAGTAAGTTCATTTTTACCCTAAAAATTCCTTATTCTCTGTTTTTCTCTATGTTTTAGTCATCAATCTTAGTAGGATCAGTTGAGAAGAGTGATCCTCTCAACTTGTTCTATTATATATTGAATTTCTGTTTTGTTTGGATAACTTATATTAGGCCCTTATATTTTAAAGCTTATATAGACTAAGAGACTAAAATTGTAGAGATTGCTTGGAAAGCAAACAATTAAGGTAAGAGAAGCTAAATTTAATTTTTAATAGCACCCTAGGCTAGAAGATCTGAATGTGGAAGGGACGTTGTTTCAATATTCAATTTCTCTTGTAGGGATGTTGTGTGTTTATATCTTGTGTTGTTTGTTTATATATTATTTAAACTTGTAAAAAAAAAAACATTAGATTTTGATGGTTTAATATTTAAGTGTTGTTTTTTTTATGTTAATTAAGATTTTGAATGTTGTGGATCGTGTTTGGAATGATATTGTATGATGAAAATGGAATGGAATTGAATTCATACATTTGGGATAATGTATGGACTGATGTTTGTTGTGTATTAAGTATTGATGTCTATGTGGTAGCAGAGATCTCCGAGCTTCACTGATGATCTAAGTCACATAGACTAAGATATCAGGTGGTGAGAAGCTGATGGAGGAGTTCATGCACATCGTGATATATGAGATGCACGACTTGGGTTGTATTGAACTTACCCTGACCCTTTCTGTTAGATTCGTTGGTAATCTTTAGACCAGGTGTTAGTCTCTAGTAGGACTTACTTAATACGGATCTTTCGGAAGACGTTGTTTGTTGAATATCTTGGATGTGTAGATCCATGTGAGATCTATGTGATTGTTTTATTATTGGATTTTGAAGAAGATTGAATAATTGAGAAATTGATCATGTAATTTGGTTTTCTCTTTTGATTTAATTGTGTATATTATAAAATTTTATTTTTACTAACTTACCCTTGCTTTTCTTGTTGTGTTTGAACTGCGATGACTGTACTACGTACACGAGCAGATGATCATACAGGTGTAGGATGTCTTGGACGACTTTAGGATGTTTTAAACCTTATATTGTAAATATTTGTATTTCTAGGAGCCATAATCTTGTAATAGGAATTTTTGAAAAACTCAAAGTTTGTATGAAAACCGGTAGAACTTCTATTATAATAATTAGATGTATTTTTTTGGGGTGTTACAATCAAATATTATTAATATTATTAAATGTTATTAATATTATTAAATATTATTAGTATTATTAAATATTTTAAATATTATAAATAGAGTTAATATTATTAATATTTTAAATATTATTAATGTTTTAAATATTATTAATATTTTAAATAATATTAATATTTTAAATAATATTAATGATATTAATATTTTTATTAATATTATTTATATTATTTATATTATTATTACTAATATTATTAATTTTATTCATATTAATAATATCATTAATACTATTAATAGTACAAATACTGTTAATATTATTAAATTCATATTATTAATATAATACTAATAATATTATTTATATTATTATATTAATATTATTAATTTTATAATATTTATACCTATTAGTTATGATTATTACTATTATTTATGAATATTAGTTTTTTTTTTATAATTATTTGTATTATAATAATATTTTTAATATTATGTATATAATTATTATGATAATAGTTGGTAAGTAATAGAGATCCGTTGGTAATAGTTGGTAGGTAATAGAGATTTGTGGGTAATAATTAGTAGGTAATAGAGATCTGTGGGAAATAGTTGGTTGGTAATAAAGATCCATATGGGTAATAGTTGGTAGGTAATAGAGATCCGTGGGTAGTAGTTGGTAGGTATTGCTGAATCTACCTACGAATTCAGATATGTGGATAATATCCGTAGGTAATGTTCTCCGTGGATAATATCTGTAGGTAATGCTGAATTTACCTACGGATTGAGATCCGTGGGTAAAAATTCACAATAAATTATTTTTCACCATATGGTAACTCGAGAAGTTATAGTGTCAAAGGTTATTATATGTGCCCTATATGCGAAGGAAACACTAATTATACTCAATTAAAGCACAAGTAAAAGACTGTGTACACTAGACATCAAAAGTTCCTTCCTTGAAGTCATCCTTATCATAGAATGAAGAAAGTATTTAATGGATGGCATGATGATGAAGTTGCATCGAAACCTACTGTTGACAACAAGTATACGAGTAGACACAAAATATTAACCTTGTATTCCGAAAGACACAAAAGAAGACCACTAAGAAGAACATTTGAAAGAAACGATAAATATTTCTTAATCTTCCATATTGGTGCAAACTAGATGTTAGACGTCGTATATATATTATGCATATGTTGGACATCTCAAGGATCCAACTTATGAGTTTGATGAAGCCTTGTGTTCTGTTGCCTTACATGTCTAGGTAGTTAAGTTTCTTTTTTTTGTGTCTGTGAGTTATCTTTTGATTTATGAACCAAATTTTTAATGGGTTAAATTTTTTTTAACTGGCTTCTAAATTGATTTATGGAAAGTTACATTTTTTCAATATGTTATTCTTTAGATCAATTAATTGAAAATACTTAAAAAGTTTTAGCATTTTCTGAAATATGTTTTATATACTGAAAAACATGTTTTAATACACTGCATAATGCAAGTTATATTCCTTTAAGTAAAATCAATAGGTTACTTCAAGTTTTTCAACATATTGATTTTACTAAACTGAACATTTTTAACAAATATGCATTGCTAACTCTCTATAAAAAGGGTCTGCATTGTATCAGAAAAAGGTAACACATACACTTTCAAAGTTTTACATCTTAGAGATAACTTTTGCGAATCAAGTTTGTGAGAAATTATCTTTTGAAAAGTCTTTGAGGTTTTTTGGAGCAAAAATTTCATCATCTTGTTGAAGCCAATGATATTACACTACTGTTGTGAAATTAAAAGATCTAGTTGTATTTCTAGTTTCACAACTCAAGTTAATTCATTCCACTCTTTATTGTATTGTTTTTCTGTATTGTATTGTTGGCCAAGATAGGGTTTCTTGGTGGTTGGTTATGCTATAATATGGTATTGCAGTGTGTATTTTTGTTCTTGTAGTGTTTAAGAACGGTTTGGTGTATTTTTTGTACCAAAATTTTGTTTTTAGTGGAAACCACCTTGATGTGAGGTGGAATTGGATGTAGCTCTTCAAAAAGAGTGAACCGATATAAAATTTTTGGTGTTTTTGTGTTCCTCTTCTGTTTTATACATTGTCTGCATAACTATCTGTTTAGATACAATAAATCAGTTGTTTTTAAAAAATAATCTGTTGATTTAGTTTTTGCAGACTTGTATTAATTTTTTGTAATAACTAGAATTTGTGAAATAATTGGTATTGATTGGTACACCAACTCTTGATATATTTTGCTATAATTTGTATAAGATATTTGTTAATAAACTTTTTTTAAATTAAAAATATTTTAATAAAAATACATTGATATTAATACAACCAAATGTTTTATCAAATAATTGATTGTTTTTATGAAATTTGTATTTGCTAAATAAATTGTAAAATTCCTTTTCTTTGTATTGTTGTTATGTTTGATTGTGCTTGTTGTTTTGTATGTTAAAGCTTTAAAAATTTTCAATCCGTTGTTTCTTGTTTTATCAGGTTTAAATTTTTCTAACAATATTTATTGATTATAAAATTAATCTGTTATTCTGCAAAATAGTCTATTGAAATTAATTTTGTAAATTGATTTTTGGTTAAACAAATTTAAATCTTTCTAACTGTGTATCTTGCTTAAAATTTAATCTATTGTTTTCAAAATAATTTGTTAGAAATTGTCACTAGATTTGAATCAAACAAATTGTTGCGATAATCTTTTAAGTCAATTCAACCCCCTGTTGCTGGCAGAGGCCTCAACTCATGACCAACCACTAGAGCTATGGCAAGGAGGATACAAGAAGATTGCGACTCTGCTACTGATGGTAGAGACACTCTTTTATACATGTTAAAAAATGTCATAACCTGGGGGGCTTCTGTAGTGGCCAGACCTCGGATGTTGGCAGTATACGTCGGCAGTGTACAGTAGAGGTCGGCATAGTAGAACCCATAAAGGGGTCCCTAGAACACACGTGTTAAGTATTATGTTCGTAAAAGCCTGATTCATAGATATACCCTGCATGCAGAGTGTGTATGAGACATTCGGGTCTGGCACAAGTGAATTACCCCTAGAGGCGCCAATGCCCAAGAGCGCTAGGATTTTCAGAGAAAGCTGCATGCAAGGCTTGTGAGAAATTAGGACACCTACAAGAACGGGTTGGTCTCGCAGCGCTGGTACACATGTTGTAACCCTAGCGGCCATACCGTTAGATACGCACTCCAGAAAAGGAATGTTGCCATGAGTGTTGCACTCTAGGAAAGGAATGTTGCCACGGGAGTTGCACTAAGACTGTGCGATAGTATCCCGAAAAGGTAACCCTAAATTCACTAGAGGCAAGGCTTTGGCAAGAGAATGTCAATGGCAAGTTAACCTAGAAACAATTATATAAGGGGGGTAAACCCCAAGGTAAAGGCACGTTGTCTTCTATGCAAGACATAGTTTTCACATACACATATAAGCTTAAGCACTTTTGCTTATTTGATGTTTCTTGCCCTGTATTGACTTCAGCGTCGGAGTGCAGTCTCAACGGAGCCATCCTTTTGGAAGCACAAAACCACTACGAAGATAGGAGGAGCCACCATCTGCCTCAAAGTCAATGACGACTGAGTCAACCGACGAGAACAACCTAGTGTAAATTTCTATAGTAGAAATTTAATTTTCTTGCTTAAAAATAGAGTAGGAAATTTGCTTGTATTTTTGCTTTAAGTAAATTAGGGTTAGGGTTAGGCTTCCAAAACCTACCTAGGGTATAATTGGGCTTAATTGCAAGTCACATTAAACCCTAGGTCAGTCATTAGGCCTAATTAGGTCACATAGTGAACACTTGATCATGCCTGCCTTGTGACTTCATTTAGGTGCCTATTTTAAAGCCAAATTGCATTTGAATTTCGCACCCTTTTTGCTTGTAAATGGTCGGCCCTTAAACCTATAAGTTGGGGTGTTGGCTCGTGTTTTAGTAGATCAAATATATGAGTGTTATGTTGCCAATTTGCAAATCTAAGCACTCCCTTGGCTAAACCTCTATAGGATAGACATCTTTGGTCCCCTCCTTCACCTCTCCAAGTGATATGGCAACTCCAAGGAACCCATAGCTCCAATGGAGCTCTCCATGACAAATCTTTTCCATTTAGCTTCTGCCAACTCTCACCCAATTTCAAGAAAAACCCATTTTGGATGAGGGAGATGCTATCATTTTGTATCTAGAGCTTAGATTCTTCAAGAGCTAACTATCTTCTTCTCTTAATTTTCCTTCTCTTATTTTGTGTTGTTCATTTGATGTTCTTGAATGTCTTGTTGTTCCAATTCCATTTTACTAATCATTTCTTGATGTTTATGCTAATTTCAATTTGTTCAAATTAATTATGTTCTTGGACCATCGGTTTTAATTTTTGTAGGAATTTAATTGAGTATACCATATTTCTTTTATTTGATTTTTATTGAAATTTTATTCGGTACATTTCAACTTTATTTGATTCATTTTGATTTTGAAATTAATTTCAAGTAATGTTTAGTCATATTCTTCCTAAAATGTCATTAAATCCGTGTGGTGCCTTTTATCATTGATTTTGGTTGTTTGTTTTATTTTGAGTCTTAATACTAATTTGAATTTGAGCTTTGGTGCATTTTATTTTTTCATATTTGAGTTCTATACTTATTGTTTGTTCCATACAAGTTCTTTTTTTCCTCTAAATTCTATTGTGTCTTTGAGTTTTCAAATAGGTTTCCTCTATTTTTCAAATTTATGTGCTGACTGAAAAAGTTTATCATAATTTGTTTTGTTTGTGGAAAATTATGAAACTCTGGATTTGAGTACCTTGAGGTGTTGAGAAAAAGTGAAAAAATAATTACATCAATATTCAAAATAGAAAAAAAAAGGACAAATGAAAAATGAACAATGTAAAAAAAAAAATTGGTTCTGAAAGTTTGAACTGAGCACAAAATTTGAAAATATTATTGCAATTAATTGGTGCACTGTTTCTGTGAATTTCTAGCGCCAACATTCAACTTATACATTGAAGTTTCAGTGGTTAAAATTTCAAAGTTTGAATTCAAATATTCTGTTTAGCATAAATTCGGAAATTTTTGAAAATTTCATAAAAACATTTTGTAGTGCATTTTGGTTTATTTCATCTATAGTTTTTTTTTCTTATTTTAACCCTCATTACAAGCCCCAAAATAGAAAAACCATGTTTGTCCCTACCTTAGAAGATAAAAGAGCTTTGAAATTATTTGGGAATAGTTTCTTTAATAAGTGTGGGGGTGTATCTCATTTTCATAAAAAAATAGAAAAGAAAAGAAAAAGGAATACAACAACAAAAAGAAAAGCAAATAAAGAAAATAAGAGTGGATCGTCTAATACAATGGATTGACTGTCTACTATATGAAAAAAAATGATATCTTGAAATAAAAAGAGGAGTTGAATTGTCATGATACTTACACTTGTTTCTAAACCTATCGTCCATTGCTCCTTTGTTTTTATATGTTTTTTTAGTCTCTTTTCTCCATTTTACCAACCTTTACCTTAGCCTCATTACACCAATGAAGTCCTCTTGATCTCTAATTGCATGTTTTTCAGTTGTTGTCAATATTAGAGTCTTGCTAAGCATATGGTAGTGTTTGTCTGCACGAGTGTTGAGTGTAAATACAAACCCTAAACACTTGACAGTTGAAGAGTGTCTAGGAAAGTTTTGTCAATTTTGTTTCAACCTTTGATTTCAATTACCTGCTTGTATATTAAAATATAGGAATTTTCATTCACATTTTTCTTCATTCCTTGATTTCTTGAAATTGTATCATGTTTGTCATCATGCATTCTTAGAATTTGCTATTTGTTATTTGCACTATTTTTTATTTTTTTTAGTGCTTAAAGTGTTTTGCCCAGAAGTGCAAAAGGATAAGCGTGGGGGTATTTGATGAACATAATTTTATTCACACTTATTAACATTAATCATAAATTATTGGAATGTAATAATAAATAAATCCATTGTTTTACTTAATATTCTTGTAATTGGGTTTATTTGGGTCTTAATTATTATTTCTGTTAATTCTATATTTTTAACCCAAGTTGCTTCTTCTCTATGAAAACAGGAAACAAAATCTAAAATAAAGAATTAGAGAATTAAATCTGCAAATATTTCAGAAAAGGAATTGAATGCAAATTTTTACAGGGATATTCTCTAAAAATCCTTCAATTAAAATTCCTCCACAAAATCCTTCAAAAATGGAGCAAATATACTTTGAAGATATTATTCAAGAAAATTTTCTGCAATATCTCTCACATCAGTGCTGGAATCAATTACAAACGATGCACAAATCTTAAGAAAATTGGAAACAATATATGGAAGAAAAGCAAGAATAAAATCTGAGATTGTTTGGGAATGAAGATATATGTTTAATAATTTAAAACAAAAAAGGAAGCATATGATAATTGTAAAACAATATTAGGCAGATTTTTATCCGATTTTGTGCATCGAAAAGAAGATTATAAAAGAGATTTCAGAGGAAGGAAGAGAGAGCTTTTTGGATCACGTTTCATAAGAGTAAATACATTCTAGACCTAGTTTTCTTTTCTTCTTTGTAATACTTTTGTTTTGTCTCTGCATGAAAAGGTAAACCTTTTTGGTTGATTCCTCTGTAATTCTCCATTGAGTTATGAGGTTTTGTTAAAGTTTTGTTTTTTTAAATTCTCTATAGCAGTTGTTTTAACACTTTAATCTCTTGGAAAACTGGTTTTTGTGAGGGGTTATACTTGAACGCATGATTGAGAGTCTTCCTTATCTTAAAGTTTGGTTTCTTAGTTAGTTTACGTTATTCTAATTAATTTCTTTGGTGCATGATTCAAGAGAGAGAAGATAAGCACTCCCATGGGGTATACGCATGGAACAAAGTGGGTACTGATTAAACTAGTAGATGCATGTTTTACTGGTGGGTTTCATTTGAATGAGATTGACGCATGTTTAATTTGGTTTAGCTCTATTGGAAGATTGAGAAAGGATTAATATTTAGAGAACCTATGAAATATTCAATGGTGGAAGAACTTGGGGATCAACTATTTTTTAATTTCTATTTTAATCTCTTTTATATTTTATGCTAAACAATCTCAACCCCATTTTTATCATTAGTGTTCTTGCTAATTCTCATTGCTTGTAGAGAAGGTTTGAATTTTGTTCATTGGATTGTGTGTGTGCGTGTATGCGTGTGCGTGTGTGTGTTTTCATGGTTTCAAGTGTGGAAAATTTTCATGGTTTGAATGTTGAATTTTAGAAACTTTCTTATTCAATATGTTTTTATAAAGTGGATGTACTTCACCATAAATATATAAAAGGATGGTTAAGTTTTCTTAAATTTTGTTCATATTTTTATTGTAGAATATCCCATTTCATTTTTAAGAAGAAAATAGATGTATTGGATCAATAAATTGTTAAAAAAATCCCTTTTTGTTGGAATGATATTATATATGCGTATTACTATTAGGATCAATTTGTTAAAAATAAGCTTCTTTTATTTTAAGTATAAATTTATCACAGAAAATTGATTTGATCTTATCATATTTGTTTGTTTTTTCTTTTAATTATGCTACAAATGATTGATAAAATTTGAAGTCAACTTTATTGGGGTTTCATAATTGATAGTGGTGATGCATATTATATTCTTAGTTCAAAAAGATATAATGGCTAGAGCTAATAGATCTGTCACTATGAACTCAAACCAAGTTTGCAATCATTTTATGCATGTATGAATTAGTATAGAGTTTGAGTTCGTACGCATAGTTACATTAAATACACATAAAATAAGAAAATTATCATTCATAACACTTATATTTAACTTAAACAAAAATTATATCTATACAAAATACATTTAATTTATAATAAATGCTGGGAGTAGACTTAGCCATGAGGGGATATGATTAGAAAGAGCATTTGAAGTGTATTTGGTAGATGTCATTATAGCATAAATGCAGAATGTGATAATGGTGTCTTCCACTTGTCCTCACAATAACTTGCTATTGCCATATCTATGTAAAGGCAGGCTTTCAGGGTATTTTTTGTTCACTTTTTATATTTGACCAAGCAGTAGAACAAGCGAAACACAAATCATAAACATTTTTCTTGTGCAGTCGCCGCTGCTTCTTTGTTTGTTGTTCAAGTGTTCAACGTCATTGGACCACATATTACACCAGTTGGATGACTTAACCGGTGTAATATGGGCCATATATTACACCAATGGCAGAACTGGACATCCACCCTACCAGAACTGGTTATCCAGTCATAGGTTCCTCCACATGTACTGTAACGCCCCTTATTATCCACTCATACATATATAATATGAAACAACATTGAAATAAAAGATTATCAAAATTAACATATGTATATATATATATTATAAGATACATCCACCCTATAAAATGTATTTCAAAATAATATCCCTTCTCTAGGGAATTTTAATACATAACCATCCAGTGTTTCCAATAAAACAAAATACAGCATAAGAACAGGCGATCTCCTTGTCCAACCACTCACTGAGGAGCTCTACTACCTGCAACATCATCTGCTCCCGTGTAAATTACACACGATCATCACAGTTTTAAAGGAAACAACCACAAAACAAAACAAGGGGTAAGTTAGCTATTCCAAAAAAAAAAACTTGAAGTACGAAACTTTAAAATCAACATAAATCAGCTTTTAAACACCCACATAAAATCCATCACTTTCTCATTCATATCACACAACCATCAAGTGTCTATCAACAATTTTCAATATTCATCTTTCTCACGTCAGAATTCCCACTGACTCACAACACATAGACACTTGACTCTACTTCCGGAAGACTCGTGCGTTGACTCAGACTCAGAGATCTGCACCTGTCATACTACACCACTGTGAATCCACACAGGGTCGCTGTGAATCCACACAGCCATGCGCATAAATAAATCTCAATATCATCACTCTCCCAGTATGACAGGGTTAATTCATAGAACAGGTCAAGTTAGTTATCTTTCAAACAACTTACCCATTCATATGAACCTCCTTCGACTCTCAACACCTGAATAACTTCATCTATGTGATTCCATTATCTCAGGAGAGTCAGGATATCTCCTTCTAGACAAGTCCCTAGTCAATGCACATTACACACGATCTTACACGGTATTTTCTTTCTTGAAAATACTATGCCTTGATCCCCCATTCACAACATTCAATGCATCATACAACACGTAAATGGACGGTTCCAAATCACAGCAACAATCAAAACCAAGTTCAGAATTTCGAAAATCATATACAATTCACATTTCAATATCAGACAATTTCAATTCGTCACTAAAACAGGGGATTTCGAAACAAACATTAGAACCGGCGATCACGTCACCCAAATTTCAGAATCTTCTAGCCTAAGGTTTTTATTGAACGAATGCTAGCTTCCCTTACCTGGACTTGCGAAAAATCTCGCTACGAGCTCTAACCCACCGAACTTAAGGATACCCAAACTCTGTTTTAAGGCTTGATTGGAAACTTGCAGAGAATCTTCCCAAGGTGCTCTATGGCAGTCGCCGATAGCCAAGCTGGGACGTGAGAAGGTCTGAATCGCAGAGTGAAGGAGAGGAAGGAAAAAGGATGAAGACTAAACTCACTCTATCTCTCGCTACCCCAACAACGTTCGAACACCAACTAAGAGGATGTGTGTTCTGAGACTAAGCCACGCAGTCCCGCCATACAGCTGCCATTACCCACTCTGCGGGAAGCTTGCGTGCACGTTTCCTCTGACAGAACTGCCACGTGATGTCTCTGCGCGTACCAACTTTGGGTTACCTGCCTCACCAACTCTCTGGCGTCAACTGTTCTGAAGCACTCTTAATGTCTATGTGTCGCGCATGCAGAACGCTCATGCTGGGAGCCTGGGTCCCAGCTTATCTGCGTGTAACAAGACACCTTGATGACCAGGCACCGATGACTGGCCTCTCGATGACTATCAACCGATGTCTCACCCTGGCAGACAATCGATGTCTTGTTCAGGAAGACGACCGATGTCTCACCCTGGCAGACAACCGATGTCTCACCCTGGAAGACGACCGATGTCTCATTCTGGAAGACGACTGATGTCTCTCTGGCAGACGACTGATGTGTATCTCATCCTGGAAGACGACCGATGTGTCCCTCATCCTGGCGATGACCGTGTGTCTCTCGTCCTGGCGATCTCTCATCCTGGCTATCTCTAATCGCCCTTGTGTGTGGCGAGGACACATCGCCTCGCTCTGGTGACCGATGCCACATCGTCACACCCTGCAGAGGGCTCGTCCTCCCACTACTCCGCGTCTAAGTTATCACCTCCACATGGCCTGGTGATGTCGGTAGTTTCCTTGCCCGAGGACAGGTCGGTACTAGCTCCTCGCGCGCCAATGCATGCAACACTAAGGACAAACTCTTATGCCCCCGCATAGAGTTTCGCATACATAGCGTACCTAAGGTGCAAATCACACCTTAATACGTGTGATTTTTGGAACCCCCTATGGTCCCCCGACCGACCTCTACCAGCTGACCTCAGACCTTGGGCGATGTCCGAGGTCTGACCACCATGAAACTTCTATTACAAGCTCTTTTCATTTTAAATAATAACATCTTCAGAAATTATTTAAATATAACACTTTTATTCCAATTAAATTTTTTCTAGGTCCTTACTTTCTCCCCAACAAGAAAAATTTTCATCCTCGAAAATTGAATTACTAAGGAAAGAGGTAGGGATAGGCTTCTCTCATGGTTTCTTCTAATTCCCAAGTTGAATCACCCGATCTGTCATCCCACACCACTTTCACCATGTTGATGGTCTTGCCTCTGAGCTGTTTACTCTGCCGATTGTCAATCCTAACTGGTTTTGCTTCAAAAGACAAGTCATCCTTTATCTGCACATCGTCCACTTCCAGCACGTGATTAGGGTTTGCCATGTACTTCCTCAGCTGTGATACATGAAAGACATTATGCAGATTTGCTAACTGAGGAGGTAGAGCAATCTCGTAAGCCACTGGACCGATCCTCCTTAAGATCTGATATGGTCCCACGAACTTAGGAGATAGCTTCTTTGATCTGATAGCTCGTCCTACACCCTTGGTCGGTGTCACTTTCATAAATACATGATCTCCAACTGCAAACTCCAAAGGTTTTCTCCTCTGATCTGCATAAGATTTCTGCCGACTTTGAGAAGCTTTCATTCTGTCTTTTATCTGTTTCACCTTCTCGGTCGTCTGCTGAATCAACTCTGGCCCGACCAAGACTGCTTCGCCCTCCTGGTACCAACATAAAGGAGTTCTGCATTTCCTTCCATACAAGGCTTCATACGGCGCCATCCCTGTACTGGCATGATAACTGTTATTATAAGTAAACTCCACCAGTGGCAACATCTCATCCCAGCTTCCCAATTGATCCAAACCACACGTCCTCAACAGATCTTCCAAGGACTGAATTGTCCTCTCAGACTGTCCATCTGTTTGAGGATGATATGCAGAGCTCATCCTCAACTTAGTTCCCAAAGAATCTTGTAGAGTCTGCCAAAACCGAGAAGTGAACCTGGGATCTCTATCCGAAACAATGCTGGAAGGCACTCCATGCAACCTCACAATTTCCCTGATGTATAGCTGAGCCAACTTGGCCATGGATATTCTCAAATTCACTGGAAGAAAGTGGGCACTCTTCGTCAGCCGATCAACTATGACCCAGATTGCATCATGACCCCTTACTGATCTAGGTAAATGAGTAACAAAATCCATAGCAATGCTATCCCATTTCCACTCAGGAATATCCAGTTGCTGCAACAAACCGCCAGGTCTTTGATGCTCTACCTTCGCCTTCTGACATGTCAAGCAGGTAGCAACATACTGCGCGATCTCTTTCTTCATGCCCGACCACCAAAATGACTCTTTCAAGTCATGGTACATCTTGTTCATGCCTGGATGTAGGCTAAGACGACTCTTGTGACCTTCCTCTAGGATCATCTTCTTCAACTCTCCATTCGCAGGTATGCAAACTATGCCATTAAATCTTAAGATCCCATCACCTCCCATTACAAAGTCTTTAGTCTGATCGGTGCCTAGCAATTCCACAATACGCTTCAGACTAGGATCCTCTAATTGCTTATTCTTTATCATTCCAATGAAATCATTAGTTATAGTTAACTTACTACAACTAATATGGTTAACATGGAATTCTACTCCCAAGTTTAAGTCTCTGAACTGCTCGATTAATTTCTGCTCTTCAATCATCATGGTTGATACTTGTATTGATTTTCTACTCAAGGCATCTGCCACTACATTGGCCTTCCCTAGATGATACATGAGTTGGAAATCATAGTCCTTTAGAAACTCCATCCATCTTCTTTGTCTCATATTTAGTTCCTTTTGATCAAACAGATATTTCAGACTTTTATGGTCACTAAACACCTGAAACCGAGCTCCATACAAATAATGCCTCCAAATCTTCAAGGCAAACACCACAGCCGCCAACTCCAAGTCATGAGTAGGATAGTTCCTCTCATGAACTTTGAGTTGCCTTGAAGCATATGCTACTACTCTTTTCTCTTGCATCAAAACACATCCCAAGCCCTAATGTGAAGCATCACAGTAGACATCAAAAGGTCTTCCTACATCCGAGATCACCAGCACCGGAGCACTAGTCAATCTTTCCTTTAGTTCCATGAAACTCTGCTCACATCGGTCGGTCCAAGCAAAAGGTTGGTCTTTGCGAGTTAACTGAGTCAAAGGAGCCACTACCTTGGAAAAATCCTCAATGAACCTCCGATAGTAGCCAGCTAGACCCACAAAACTCCTTATCTCTGTGACTGTCTTAGGACGTTCCCACTGGAGCACTGCCTCTACCTTGGCTGGATCCACTGAGATCCCCCGAGCAGATATTACATGTCCTAAGAAGCTGACCTCCTTCAACCAGAACTCACACTTAGAGAACTTAGCATAGAGTTGCTTCTCCCTCAGAATCTCCAACACTATCTTCAGATGTTCCTCATGTTCTTCCTCGGTCCTTGAATAAATAAGTATGTCGTCTATAAAGACTACAACAAACTTATCCAAGAAAGGACGAAAAATTCTATTCATGTAGTCCATGAACAGAGCTGGAGCGTTTGTCACTCCAAACGGCATTACCACATACTCATAGTGTCCATAACGAGACCTAAATGCCGTCTTCTGAACATCTTCAGCCTTTACCAAAATTTGGTGGTATCCTGTTCTCAGATCAATCTTTGAGAACACTGAGGCTCCATGCAGTTGATCCATTAAATCATCAATTCTAAGCAAAGGATACTTGTTCTTGATGGTCAACTTATTCAACTGGCAGTAATTTACACACAACCGAGACCCTCCATCCTTTTTCTTAACTAGAAGCACTGGAGCCCCCCATGGAGATACACTAGGCCTGATGAATTGTTTCTCCAACAACTCTTCCACTTGCTTCTTTAATTCTATCAACTCAGCTGGAGCCATTCTGTAGGGTGCCATTGACACTGGTCCAGCTCCAGGTACCAAATCAATAGAGAATTCCATCTCTCTCTTAGGAGGTAGTCCAGGTATTTCTTCTAGAATTACATCCATGAAATCCTTCACCACATGTATACTGCCCATCTCTTCTTCATTCTTCACTCCCATTTGAGCTAGGATCACAAAGCACCTCGACCCTTCTTTCAACTCCGACCACACATGCTGAGCAGATATCACATCTGACTCTTGGAGATCTGGAAACACCACTTTCTGCCTACCGCAATCTATGAGAATGTGATTGGCAGATAGCCAATCCATTCCTAGGATAACATCCAAATCCTAAAGAGGCAGACAGATCAAATTTACTTTGAACCTGCGTCCCTCTACTATCACTGGACATTCTGAGCAAACTGTGGAGGTCGTAACCTGCCCTGATGCAGGTGTAGAGACCAACAGTTCAAACGGCAGCTCCTTCACTAGAAGGCCCAACTCGGCTACACACCGACTTGACACAAAAGAGTGTGTCGCTCTAGAATCAAACAAGGCTTTTACACTTCTACCAGCTATAAAACAAACACCTTGCACCATGTTACCTGACTGGGATGCCTCCGCTCTTGACGTAGCAAACACTCTCCCTGCTGCTTGAGGTCTGCTGCCTTCATTCCTCAACTGCTGAGAACCACTGGGTTGAGTCGCCCTATTCCTGTTAGGACACTCTCTAGCAACATGCCCCGTCTTTTGGCAGGTGTAACACCTTCTCTCTAAATTCCTCTTGAAGCACACATTGGATGTGTGTGGTCCACCACAATGGAAACATTTGGGTTTCCATGGTTGTTGTTGCTGAAACTGGGGCGGTGTTGCTCCTGCCCTATGCTGTGGAGGTCTCACATAAGGCTTATTCTGCTGCTGCTGCACCTTGGCCTTCCCACAGGAAGAACCCCCTGGGTGTGACCTGATCACCCGGGAATCACTCTTTTCCAGAGTCTCCACCATCTTCGCCTTTTCCACTAAGGCGTGAAACTCCCTGATGCACATAGGGGTTATGGTCCTTTTCAGCTCATGTTTCAGTCCTTCTTCGAACTTCCTACACCTCCAAGCCTCAGAGGTAGCTTGGGTATAGAATCGGGCGAGGTATTCAAACCGAGCAGCATAAGCGTTCACGGACATCTCTCCCTGCTCCAACCTTAGAAATTCAGCTTCCTTCGCAAACCTTGCACTATCTGGGAAGTATTTCTCCAGAAACCTCACCCTGAAGCTCTCCCAGTCTGATACTTCCTCTCGGGCTTCCATCATTTGTTGAGTTCCCATCCACCATAACTCGGCTTCTCCAGATAGCAGGTATGTAGCAAACACCAACTTCTTATCTTCAGGGCAGGAGGTCGCCTTGAAGATTTTCTCTAACCCCCTGACCCATTGATCTGCTTGATCAGGAGTAGCATTCCCACTGAACTTAGGTGGGTTGTGCCTGAGGAACTCGGTCAGTCCCATCTGCTCCTGAGGCTGACCGACGTGGGGAGCTGTTGCAGCCGATCTAGCAGTCTCCCAATGCTGCATTGCAGCTTGATGATTCTGAGCCATCGCCGCATTCTGCTGCTGGATAGCACTTGCCATCATCTCAATGGCCCTGGCGATTTGGCTCATTTCTGCAGAAGGTTGGGGAGGGGTAGGCGGCCTAGGAGCCATTTTTCTCTGTATAAGATTAGGAAACTATTATTCTCTGATCATATTCCTATAAAATGAACTTGATAAAGAATCAATTCATTTAGAAGACCACATCTAGGTCTTACTAAGGTCAGCATCTCAAAATCATCTAGAATTTTGAGTTTATCAGCAAGATCATGATACTTATAACATCAAGCAAAACACCAGAACAACTACTGGTATAAAACCATCAATCCAAACAACCACTTTCAATCAATTACAAAAACACTCAATAAAATGAAATAATTCACACCTGAATTCAATGTATGCTAAACATCAAATCTTTAGAATTAAGATTGAGAATCATCTCGATCCAGTTATGAGTGTGCACCCTCACTACTTTATCAAGATCCTTTCATTCTTAATACTAAAATTTTCAGTGAGAGCATATATTTACTAAAGCACACACAAAATTTCAATAAGAAAAACATTTAAAAGCCTTTCACTATAGCTTTAATTCAAAACTCCAATAAATTTTTGTATGCAGAAGAAACACAATGAACCCACTACCCTCAGGTCATCCTAAGGACGAACTGCTTTGATACCATTAAGTGTAACGCCCCTTATCATCCACTCATACATATATAATATGAATAACATTGAAATAAAAGATTATCAAAATTAACATATGTATACATATTATAAGATACATCCACCCCATAAAATGTATTTCAAAATAATATCCCTTCTCTAGGGAATTTTAATACATAACCATCCAGTGTTTCCAATAAAACAAAATACAGCATAAGAACAGGCGATCTCCTTGTCCAACCACTCACTGAGGAGCTCTACTACCTGCAACATCATCTGCTCCCGTGTAAATTACACACGATCATCACAGTTTTAAAGGAAACAACCACAAAACAAAACAAGGGGTAAGCTAGCTATTCCAAAAAAAAAAACTTGAAGTACGAAACTTTAAAATCAACATAAATAAGCTTTTAAACACCCACATAAAATCCATCACTTTCTCATTCATATCACACAACCATCAAGTGTCTATCAACAATTTTCAATATTCATCTTTCTCACGTCAGAATTCCCATTGACTCATAACACATAGACACTTGACTCTACTTCCGGAAGACTCGTGCGTTGACTCAGACTCAGAGATCTGCATCTGTCATACTACACCACTGTGAATCCACACAGGGTCGCTGTGAATCCACACAGCTATGCGCATAAATAAATCTCAATATCATCACTCTCCCAGTATGACAGGGTTAATTCATAGAACAGGTCAAGTTAGTTATCTTTCAAACAACTTACCCATTCATATGAACCTCCTTCGACTCTCAACACCTGAATAACTTCATCTATGTGATTCCATTATCTCAGGAGAGTCAGGATATCTCCTTCTAGACAAGTCCCTAGTCAATGCACATTACACACGATCTTACACGGTATTTTCTTTCTTGAAAATACTATGCCTTGATCCCCCATTCACAACATTCAATGCATCATACAACACGTAAATGGACGGTTCCAAATCACAGCAACAATCAAAACCAAGTTCAGAATTTCGAAAATCATATACAGTTCACATTTCAATATCAGACAATTTCAATTCGTCACTAAAACAGGGGATTTCGAAACAAACATTAGAACCGGCGATCACGTCACCCAAATTTCAGAATCTTCTAGCCTAAGGTTTTTATTGAACGAATGCTAGCTTCCCTTACCTGGACTTGCGAAAAATCTCGCTACGAGCTCTAACCCACCGAACTTAAGGATACCCGAACTCTGTTTTAAGGCTTGATTGGAAACTTGCAGAGAATCTTCCCAAGGTGCTCTATGGCAGTCGCCGATAGCCAAGCTGGGACGTGAGAAGGTCTGAATCGCAGAGTGAAGGAGAGGAAGGAAAAAGGATGAAGACTAAACTCACTCTATCTCTCGCTACCCCAACAGCGTTCGAACACCAACTAAGAGGATGTGTGTTCTGAGACTAAGCCACGCAGTCCCGCCATGCAGCTGCCATTACCCACTCTGCGGGAAGCTTGCGTGCACGTTTCCTCTAACAGAACTGCCACGTGATGTCTCTGCGCGTACCAAATTTGGGTTACCTGCCTCACCAACTCTCTGGCGTCAACTGTTTTGAAGCACTCTTAATGTCTATGTGTCGCGCATGCAGAACGCTCATGCTGGGAGCCTAGGTCCCAACTTATCTGCGTGTAACAAGACACCCCGATGACCAGGCACCGATGAATGGCTTCTCGATGACTATTGACCGATGTCTCACCTTGGCAGACAACCGATGTCTCGTTCAGGAAGACGACCGATGTCTCACCCTGGTAGACAACCGATGTCTCACCTTGGAAGACGACCGATGTCTCACCCTGGCAGACAACCGATGTCTCACCCTGGAAGACGACCGATGTCTCATTCTGGAAGACGACTGATTTCTCTCTGGCAGACGACTGATGTGTATCTCATCCTGGAAGATGACCGATGCGTCCCTCATCCTGGCGATGACCGTGTGTCTCTCGTCCTGGCGATCTCTCATCCTGGCTATCTCTAATCGCCCTTGTGTGTGGCGAGGACACATCGCCTCGCTCTGGTGACCGATGCCACATCGTCACACCCTGCGGAGGGCTCGTCCTCCCACTACTCCGCGTCTAAGTTATCACCTCCACATGGCCTGGTGATGTCGGTAGTTTCCTTGCCCGAGGACAGGTCGGTACTAGCTCCTCGCGCGCCAATGCATGCAACACTAAGGACAAACTCTTATGCCCCCGCATAGAGTTTCACATACATAGCGTACCTAAGGTGCAAATCACACCTTAATACGTGTGATTTTTGGAACCCCCTATGGTCCCCCGATCGACCTCTACCAGCTGACCTCAGACCTTGGGCGACGTCCGAGGTCTGACCACCATGAAACTTCTATTACAAGCTCTTTTCATTTTAAATAATAACATCTTCAGAAATTATTTAAATATAACACTTTTATTCCAATTAAATTTTTTCTAGGTCCTTACATGTACTAGCATACACAAAACTGGTTACCCATGTGTCTGTAAGTGGTTACTTATGTGACGTTTATGGTCACCCACTCTTCATAAAAAAAAAAATTCAAAAACTTTTTGAATACGAGCAAAATATTACACCGGTTAGATGGTTTAACTGGTGTAATATGGGCCATATATTACACTCATGGCAAAACTGGACACCCACCCTACCAGAACTGGTTACCCAGCTGCAGGTTCTTCCACATGTACTAGCACATGCAAAAGTGGTTGTCAGTGTACCTGTAAGTGGTTACTTATATGACGTTTATGGTCACCCACTCTTCTTGAAAAAAAATTCAAAAGGTTTTTGAATATGGGCCATATATTACACCTATGGCAGAACTAGACACCCACCCTACTAGAACTAGTTACCCAGCCACAGGTTCCTCCACATGTACTGACACACGCAAAATTGATTACTCGTGTGCCTGTAAGTGGTCACTTCTGTGACGTTTATGGCCACCCACTTTTCATGAAAAAAAATTCAATTTTTTTTTAATATGGACCATATATTACACCGGTTAGATGATTTAACGGGTGTAATATGGGTCATTTATATATATATATATATATATATATATATATATATATTACACCAGTTGTTACTAATAACCGATGTAATATATTATTTTTTACCCTATTTTGAAGTTCGCGCCTCACTGCTTATTCACGTTACTATCCTATTTTCAATTTGTCATGTCAGCAAACATAATCTCACTCTGTCACATTATTACCATGTCTGCAACGTCAAATATGTGTTACTGCCAAACAATATCAATATATCAAAACTCTTAAAAGAATGAGTTGAAGATTAATTCATTCACTTGAGCTCTCGTTTTACTAATCATATTCAGTTTATGATTTATTAGTTATGGTTTAAACTTTTTTTTTCTTTCTTTTTTCTAAACTACGTTTCTCTCTCAAAAAGATATTTTTGTTTTGAATTTTGTAAAAGTAAAATAATTACAAGAGAATATTTTTTTTCTCTAATGCATATTGTTTTTACATCTTGGACTTAAACTTAAAATCACTTCATTTTCACATTGATAAAAACAAAATGTATTATAACTTAGTTTAGGTAAATAAATTTAATGCGTATTTATAAGACCAGAAAGAAATATTCAAATAATCAGTTTATCCATATAAAATAATAATAATTTATATATTTTATTTAGAAATTTTTTTATTCATATAGTTTCTATAAATTTATAAACAACTTTTTACTAGTGAAAACTATAATATTTACTTCAATTAAAAATATATAATCTAAATTAATATCTAATATAGTCTCATATTATTTAGGAATATTATTTAGGATTTGAGGTCAAAAATATTTTATATATATCTTTCTCTTTTAATCGACTAGGTGAACTTTAAGGATAAAATTGTGACAAAGCTCCAAGTTTTGAATTGGACGATACTTTAAATACGGTGATTGATTTTAGTTATGTCTTCCCAACAAACTTAAATCGAAACATTAGCACATCTATGGGGATCAGAAACTCATTCCCTTAATTCTTGACAAGGAGATTTATTTTAGTACGTCTAATATAATCTTACATTGTTTAGGAGTCGAGATTCAAGACAATTTATTAACACTTTTTAAGGACAAAACGAAACTCCGAACTTTAGAAAAAATAATAACGAAACTCTGAAAAGGATAATACACATTGATTGACCTAGTAATATCTTCTCAAAAGTTTCTATAAATTTTTAAAAAGAATTACAGAGTGAAAACTAAAATATTTACCTCAATTAAGAAATATATAATCTAAACTAACGCACAAACCTTTTTTCTTGATATATGAGGAAAACATTATATGATTATATGGCACTAATATTAAGAAAAAGTTATTTTGAAAATTGTCAACCTAAAAACACTCATTTAAAAATATCCATCGAATTCACCCATTTCAATTTCAGAAGAAGCACCAATAATAAACCAACGTGCAGTCACAAACTTCAGTTTTAAAAAATAATTTATGTCAATTATAGACATAATTGTTTTCATTATCTTCCTTCCAATATTTTTTTTTTCATTTTAAGTATTGTTAAACAATACGATTTAAAATAGCATGCCTCCTACTCCATGATTGTGATTATGACAGCTAAATAAAAACTGGGTTGGACAATATTTAAATATTCAAAATTGGATCAATAATTACACTAATCTAAATTTGTTTGAAACTCAAATCTATATTTTTAAATTTTAAATTTAATCTAATTAATTAGATTTAAAAAAAATATGGATTGAATGTTTTTAATTATATTTTGAAAAATCCAAAACTAATCTTCATCTTTAGAAACACTTAATTGGGATAAACTTTTGTTGATTTTAGTTGAGATAGTTTAAATTGATTTACAAAATATCTATTTGAAATCATAATTGAGACAATTTTAACGTAGTCTCAAACCAATAATCATCATTATGATTTTGAGCAAGATATCCTTAACCTCAATCTGGTTAGCTAATTTACTTATTGCAAACTTCTTTTTAGAGTCTAAGTATGATTTATTTTAAAGTCTAACTTGACCTTAAAATTTGTTTATGTGGTTAGAATTATATATATATATATATATATATATATATATATATATATATATATATATATATATATATATATATATATATATATATAAACTACAAACAAGTCAATAAACTTAACTACCTCAATTAATTTTGTTAATCATAAAAATTATACTTTATTTTTTAATGATTAATATTAAAATAAGTTAGTAAATATTAGGCCATTATATTAAAATGGAAATACACGCAAAACATACACATGTACTCATATTATCATAGATAAAAAAAATAACAAAGTTTTATAAGTTAAACTAATTAAAAATTAAGAAAAATTAACACTTGAAAAAATTAATTAAAATCATCTGATATTGTTATAGGCCGATTCCATGCAATGGAGATAAGAGATAATTCAACTATGAGGAGGGTGAGCACAAGTACGATGGAGAATAGTTTATCTGATGATGAAGATAATTAGTATGAATATAAGAGGAGTAAAGGAAAGCAATAAAATGAAGTATCTGTGTGAGTTAATTCAGAAAGAACGAGCGGATATGGTGTGTTTGCAGGAGACAAAGTGTTAGGAGATGGGAATGGAAGAGATTTTCAAAATGTGGGGTACAAATGAGGTTGAATGGGTTGAGAATGGGAACGATAACAATGCCGGAGGGGGTGATCACAATGTGGAGGAAAAATTGCTTTCTTTTTTGTAATGCAATTAATGGGAAAAATTATAGAATAGTTGAAGGGGAGTGGAGGATAAGAGAGACTTTACAGGTTACCATGGTTAATATGTACAACCTTGGTTCTCTGTCTAATAGAAAAGTAGTGTGGGATAAGGTTCGGGAAAGGAGAAGGGTGACAACTACAAAGGTTTGGTTTGTGGTCGGGGATTTTAATTCTATCAGGAGAGTAGGAGAAAGAAGGAATTCGGGTACGGATGGTGACCATCGAAGGAAGATGAGAAGGTTTAATGATTTTATTGAAAGTTCAGAGCTGATTGATATCCCAATGATGGAAAGAAAGTATACGTGGTATAAGCCAAATGGTCTGATAAAAAGTAGAATATACTGAATCCTAGTGTTGAAGGAATGGTTGGATAAGTGGCCAGACAACAGATATCAGGTTGTTGATAGGTCGGTGTCTGATCATTGTGCATTGATTTTGAATACATCTATCAAGGACTAGGGTCCGAAATCATTCAGGTGTTTGGACGTATGTCTTAAAGATAGCAGGTTTAAGGATTTCATTCGAAATAAGTGGGTTAGTTATGAAGTGCAAGGAAGTGGAATTTTTGTTTTTAAAGAGAAGATGAAGAAGTTGAAGTTTGATTTAAAAGTCTGGAATAGAGAGGTCTTTGACAATGTTTTCCAGTAGGGAGAGGATCTTCAGAGGAGAATACGAGAGCTTGATGCAAAGGATGATGAAAGCGAGCTGGATGAAGTAGGAAGGGAGGAGAGAAGGTGGTTATTCTCTGAACAAAGACGTAATAGTCACAGTCAGGAAGATTTTTTATGGAAGAAAACTCGTCTTAGATGGTTAAAGCAGGGGGACTAGAACACAAAATACTTTTATGTAGCCATCAAATGGAGAAGAATAAGGAATGACTTGTGCAGGCTGAGAGACAAGGGTATGATGAGCAGGGTGTGGTGAAGGAGAAGGTCAGAGAATTCTATAAAGAAAGGTTTTTTGGAGAAGATAGTTAGCGAGTCAAGCTAGATAACGCAAGGTTCCACAAAATTACAAATGAAGATAATGTCTTATTGGTAGGTAGGTTATTTGAAGAGGAAGTTAAGACGACAATGTGGAGCTATGATAGTGATAAAAGTCCGGGTCCTGATGGTTTTAACTTCGGGTTTATTAAGTTTTGTTGGGAAGAGATTAAGGGAAATATCTTAAGAGCAGTCCATAATTTTGAGGATGAAGGATGTTGGCCAAGGGGGACGAATGCCTCCTTTATTACATTGATTCCTAAAGTCGATAATCCACAACATCTGAATGATTTTAGACCTATTTCTCTGGTTGGATGTTTATACAAAATTGTGGCAAAAATTCTTTCTTTAAGGATGAAGAAAGTGTTGCATAAGGTATAGACATTAGAAGTCCGCATTCCTGGAGGGAAGAGGAATTTTGGATAGCATTTTAGTAGCAAATGAAGTGATGGAAAAACTTAAGAGGAGAAAGAGCAGTTGTGTGTTCTTCAAGGTTGATTATGAGAAGGCATACGACTCAGTTGTTTGGGAGTTTATTTACTACATGCTGGGGAGGCTAGGTTTCTATGGCAAGTGGATTGGTTTGATATGAGCTTGTCTTGTGTCCTCTTTCGTGTCAGTGTTAGTAAATGGGAGTCCTACTAAGGAGTTAAAATCAAAGAACGGGTTGAGACAAGGAGATCTCCTAACACTTTTTCTTTTCCTCATTGTGGAAGAAGGCTTAGCAAGAGCTACAAGGGAGGCGGTCGAGAAAGATTTGCTAGAAAGTGTGGAGATCGGAGACAGGTCCATAAAGTTTAATATGCTGTAGTATGCGGATGACACATTGTTCTTTTGCAAGGCAAAAGCACAAAGTGTGTTCGTTATCAAGGTTATTCTAAATTGCTTCGAATTAGCCTCTTGCCTAAAGGTCAATTTTCAGAAGAGCAAAGTTGGAGGGGTAGGTTGCAGCTCTCTGTTGGTACAATAGTTCGTGGCTATTTTGAATTGTGAGAAGATGAAGACTCCTTTTATATATTTAGGCTTGTCAGTAGGTGGTCGTCACAAAAGAAGTAAGTTCTGGGATGAAGCGGTGGAAAAAGTGAGAAAAAGGTTAAGCAAATGGAAAGGTAAGTTTATATCTATGGCAGGTAGACTTTGTTTGATTAAATCGGTATTGTCCACTCTTTTATTTTTCTTGTCTCTGTTTAAAATGTCGGTTATGTTGATGAAGGAAATCGTGAGGTTGTAGAAGAATTTTTTGTGGGGATGGGGATTGAAGGGTAAGGAAATAGCGTGGGCTTCGTGGAAAAATGTTTGTGAGTCAAAAGAGGATGAAGGGTTTGACATGATTGATTTAAGGCGTTTTAATATTGCTTTGTTTTGGCAAGTGGATCTGGTGATTAGGATTTGAGAAGACGGGTTTGTGGAAAGAGGTTCTAGATTCAAAATATGGAGGTTGGAGGGAACTCCGGAGTCGAAGAAAGAGCATAACCGATTCTCTTTGGTGGAGGGACTTGAAAGAGGTATGGTTTCTAGATGAGTGGGAAGATAAATTTAAGGATACTTTTTCTTGGGAGGTTGGGAATGGGAGGGAGATAAGGTTTTGGGAAGATAAATGGGTAGGCAACTTCAATCTCAAGGATGTCCTTCCGAGATTTTTCACCATCAGTTCCAACAAGGAATCATCCATTTGGAACGCGGGGGAGAGGTCACAAAACTCATAGTGGATTTGGAAGATCAAATCGAAAAGGAATATGTTTGAATGGGAACAAAATCAGGAACAACAGTTGATGCAAGTCTTGGGGGATTAGAGGGTAAAGTTAGATACAGAGGATTCTTGGGCTTGGAAAGACAAAGAGTCAGCTGTGTTCATGGTAAAATTAGCGTACAAAGTCCTTAAAAAAGATGTTCAAGGGGTTGAGAGGGACTTGTATCGGGGTTTTTGGAGGATGAAGGCACAACCATATTCACAACTCACAACTTAGAAGGTTTTGGAAGACAAAATAGCGTCTAAAGTAAACTTGGTTAGAAGGGGGTTATGCATGACTACCATTATGTGCTGTTTGTGCGGGGAGGAAGAGGAAACCACATCCCAATTTTTTTGCACATGTAAAGTTGTCTGGCTAGTGTAGTCTAAGTGCTACGAGTGGATGGGGTTGGCAGCGACGGATCATAGGGACCCAAAAAAACATTTCGAAAGCTTCAGGATGAGTGGTGTCAAGGAAAGTGTTAATCAGATATGCGACAGAGTGTGGATAGTAGTCGTAGGAGAGTTGTGGTTCCATAGGAACAAAAGGATTTTCAAAAGTGGCAAGATAGATCACTTTGAAATCTTCACTCTGGCACAAATGAAGGCTTGGTCATAGGTTTTGTCTAAAGTGCCTAGAGTAAGTTTTTCATAATCAGATTGGTGTCTTGAACCCTTGATTTGCATGAGGCCAGTCAATGTTTCTAGGAGATAACTGCTTGTAGGTTTTTCAGTTCTTGTTAGGAGGTTAGAAGATTAGAACCTCAGGCAGATCTTTTGTACAAGGGTTGATGTATCCCTGAAATACCTCTTATTTATTTATTATTTTTTGCTGATAAAAAATAATAATTGTACTCTTGTTGAATCATCATTTTATCAGTTACAATATACGATTACATCTTACCTTAAAACCAACAATTTAATCTTAAAAGTTATCTTAAATTCTTTAGAAAAAAAATGTATCAACTAAACTAACTCAAATAAAATAAAATTTTAAATTTTTTTAGTTTCAGTTTTAATATCAATTTTACATACACTAAATAGTTCAAATGAATATGAATGAAAAATAATTTAATCTAAATTAAAAATTCGAAATTAATTTGATTTAATTAAACTATTCTAGATTTTAAATCCAAATTATTTTATTAAATTAAATATTGAATACGGGTTAAATTTTTAAAAGTCCAATTCCAGCCATAATTTGCCTTACAAGTTCATAATACATAAAAAAAAAAAAATTAATATTTTAAGATAAACTATGATGGAATACCAAACTCTAAAGCAAATAATAACTCAAATGTAGGGTTTGATTGTAGTGATATTATCTTAATAGAGTTGAGATCGGAACATTGGCGTGTAAGTAGGAATGAAAAAGTGCTTCAAAAAACGAACCATTGCTCTCTTAGTCCTGACAAATCTTGTTCCTTTAGTTCTCAATTAGGAGTAAAAGTCAAATGTAATTTAAATACATTTTTCTCTCTTAATCCCCGAGATACCTTTTAAGGATAAAACCGTAATGGAGCTTGGAGTTCTAAAGAGGATCTTGGATGCAGTGATTCATCCTAGTGATGCTATCTCAATGAATTTGAAGTCAAAACATTCATGTTCCAATACATCCAATTGTCTTATATCACTTAGGAGTAGAGGTAAAAAATAACTTAAATGCATTTTCCTCTTTTAACCCTTTAAAACACCTTTTAAAGAAAAAATCAAAAATAAAATTGTAATGGAACTTCAATCTCCAAAAAAGATAATACCTCAAATACGATGATTAACTATAAAGATATTATCTTAATGACTTGAAATCACAACAAACTCTCTTTTCATAAGTCATCTCATAAAAAAAAAAAGATATATATATATATATATATATATATATATATATATATATATATATATATATATATATATATATATATATATATATATATATATATAAAAGGTGTGGTTGTGGTGTGTTTGGGAGCAGTTTTCAAAATCGTTATAGCTACACAAAAAAACAAGTGAGTGAAAGCAACTGAAGGCAGGCCCATACAATCTACTTCACCTCTCAGGAATTAATTGTCTTCTGCCTAATTGTTCAAGTACAGTTATATAAGACAATTATTTAGGTCACGCTATTTAAATATTATACAAATAAAAAAATTAATTTTAAATTCTTATGTTGAATTTAAATAATTAAAAGTAAAAATATATTAGCATAATTTTGTAATAGTCGTATAACTTTTTAAATAGTTTTTGAATTTAATAATTTAATCCTTGAATTTTTTTAACATACACTCTTTTTCTAAATGTGTTATTTAAAAAAAATCGTAATTCATTAGATTTTTTTTAATTCATCAACCTAGTAAAAGAAAATTGTGAGTAGTTAGAGTTTTTTAAAGAGTCGTGAAAATAAGTTTAACTTGACCAAAATGGGCTAAATAGTCTACAGAATTAAGAAGACAAAAATTGTGATCTAAATTAAATTATGATTTCAATGAATTTAAATCTTCCGTAAACTTATGGACTGATCTGGTTTAAAATAAACTATATTCAAAGAATTAAGAGAGTATTGCTACTGTTATTATTATTATTATTAATATTATTATCTTTACTATTATTATTATTATTATTATTATCATCATTATTATTAACAATAACATAGAATTTTTAATCACTAATCACATCATAATAATTATTATTCTTATTTTTATTCTTCTTACTATAAATGTTATTATTATAAGTTAATAATAATAATAAAAATATGAATAATATTAATATTAATAATAATATTATTATTTTTATCATTTTTTAAATATTAATGATAATATTAATAACAATGATAAGAATAATGTTAATAATAATATTAAGAATAATGTTAATAATGTATAATAATGTATATTTATTTATATATCAAATTATAATATCTAAAATTTCATTTGAAAAATTAAATTTTAAAAATATATATTTAAATTTATTCAATCTTTTATTTTATAATTTTTAAAATCAGAACAAAATATTCTTTTTAGTTTGTTCTATGATATAGTATTGGATCAACCCGATACAAAATTTTAGACTATCCGTTAAATCGGATAGTATTATTTGACAACTCTATTACTGATGTCTTTTTTATTTCATAAAACTAATAATTAATGTTTTTATAGATCTGAAATTTTAATTTTTGTAGCTTTATCTATAAATTAATTTTAAGTATGATCATTAAAACAATATTTTAAAAATATATTCAAAGTAACTTACTATTGTTTTTTTCTTATTGAAATATATGGAGTGTAGATATATAAACCGTAATTATAATTATTAATGTCTCTTCATTTATATTTTTCTTAAAATATATTTAACTAGTAACGTGTCTATTTCTTCTAGGAAACAAATAAAGTGTGTGATAAATAATCTATTTAAATACTGTATAATTAATAGGCTATTATTTTTATATTTTAATTTGAAAGTAAGAAATATTCTTGTCATGTATACATCATATGCATGTCATGGAGACATGAGAAAATTCTCTTACACATCACTTTAAAGTTTGAATTGATCTAAGCATTTATGTCTATGTCTATATACCTAATAATTTGTACATTTGTGCCAGCTATAATAACACTTGATTCAATTATTGTGACTCTACCTGTTACAACATGCAGGGGCACCCAAAAACATTTTCATTAAATATTTGTGGATTTAAATATAAGCAACACAGTTTAATCAATTCAAATATGTCAAATTATTAATAAATTAGAAGGGCAAAACCAGACCTAAATATATTAATAGTATAAATGTAGTAATTGGCCTTTCCAGAACTTTTTGGTGATTAAATTTTGAAAGAAAAATAATTATGCTTGTGGATGCGGGATTTCTGTAAAGTATGAAATATATATAATATAAAGATATTATATTACCACTTAGCTACTTCGTCAAATGTATAAATAGAATAATTGTGTAATTTATTATTTTCACAAAAAATTATTTTCTATTACCATTTTTTCTAAGTTATCTCTAAGGTAGATAGATTGAAACTCTATTGGTATTTACATATGGAAGAAACACTAAGAAGCTAACAAAGGAAGGAAGAATTCTATCCCATCAGATTTACGAATGGGTAAGTATAAATCTATTTATTTTTATGAGTTTTTCTTGGAAAAAGTTTCTATTTTCTAATGATTTTTCTAATTGGATTATGTTCATCGGGTAATGCTACCTAGGATTATGAGATAAATGAGAGCTAAGATTATGGTCACAACATTTATGTTTGAGAAAAAGGAGCCAACAAAATTCAAGTTAGAAAAGTTATTGTTCAAAGATAGTAACTAGGACCTGTAGTACACAATTGTTTTTATTGTATTCATTGTGATGTGTTATGTTTGCTTGAACCTTTCTTCTACACTGTTTTTTATGTTAAAGTCATTGTGTGGTTGTTTATTGATGATTTAAGGAGTGGGAAACTTGTTTGCTAGGAGAGAAAATAGAGGTTTCCTTTATGGGAATGTTTGTTTCGAGCCTATTTTTGCTCAAGTGAAAGTATGATGACGTTGAGATATTCTTGAAGTCGTGCAATTTTCGCTTAAACAAAAAATTTTTTGATCAAGAAAAACATGTTTCCAAAAATTAGTTCAAGCAAAAATAACATTTTCACTCAAGCGAAATTTTTTAACTCAAGCAAAAATAGCCTAGTAGAAAGAGAATCAATTCAGGCCAATTTTCACTTAAACGACTACGTTGTCACTCAAGTGAAAATCAATTAGAATTGTTGAATGTTTTTGAACTTCTATCAAGGTGAAATTGAAATATTATTGAATAATTATGTGTTTGTACTTTGAGGTAAGTGATGAAAGGCCGAGTAGGATTAGGGGTTTGTGCCCATTATTTACTGTTTATGTGTGAGGTCGAGCAGAGGCAAGGGTCGCATAATTTACTAACATTTGTTGATGAGATATATGGCACCTGGGGAGGTACAAATTGCATTTAGTACTGGGAGCTATGCTAAAGCAGATTTAATGAGATCTCAGGTTCTACTAGTGACCTCGATCATGTAGACTAAGGTAGCAAGTGGTGAGGAGCCGATGGGGGATACTAGAGACATGCAATGAGGCTACAGTAAGGTACACCAAATTGTGTAGGCTTAACCGTAGTCCTACCCCCCATAGGTAGGGTAGTCGGGTTCATAAGGGTTACCAACAGAGTGACTCACTGTCATGTGACCCACAAGTGTTAGTCTCTAAGCTCGGACATAACGGTCATATCTTTTGGAAGAAGTTTTGATTGCATGTTATTTATTATATATGATGTGATGAATATACAAATAATGCAATTATGTATACTTACATAATGATATTACTTCTAAATTGTTATTTTTGAATCATTAACTTATCTTATATTTGTTGATTGTCTAATCTACTATTATCGTGTTATGTTAGACGTAAGAAAATATTTTAACAAGTGAGAGATATGTTTCTAAATCTAAGTGATAATCTAGAAAAAAATAGCTTTGTAATATATATAACTAGTTAGTTGACCCGTGCAACGCACGGGAATTTTTATATAATTTTTTATATATAAATATTAATATTATAGTTAAAATATATTAAAATATTGATTTTATTTTTTTTAAATAAAGTTATTAAATTGAGTAATTGAAATGTTTCTGCTGTTAAATATAAAATTCTAAAGAATTTAATTTAATGTTAGTGCTCAGAATTAGTTATAAATAAAAAGGAATGAATAATTTTTGCCATAACAAATGCATTATAATATTAAATAATAATTTGAACAATTTGATATTATATAAATAATTATCTAATATTACATTAAAATTCTTCAACAATACATACCAGACTTTCAACATCAACACCAAAATAATTTTTGATAACATAAGTTTTATACAGACTTTTGTGACACAAAAAATCAATGGTCATACCTGTGACAGAAAATACATATTAGTTCTTAAATTCATGTTCATATATTACAAAAAAAAAAAACAAAACAAATGAAATAACTAAATTTATTCTTCAAAAAAAAAAATCATACCTCATATCTATGGCGGTAAGAATATACTTCAAACATTATCAAATATTTCTCTGTAAACCACATTAGTAGTTAAATTAGTGGTATTCCCATTATCATCCAAAATCAATATTTTCAACCCTTTCTTTGATTTTACTCTGGAAATTGCAACATATAATTGTCCGTGTGTAAACACTGGACGTGGTAGATATAGGCCAACTTTATTTAGTGTTTGACCTTGGCTCTTATTTATTGTCATAGCAAAGCACAAAGATATTGGGAATTGTCTTCTTTGAAACTTAAATGGCAATCATGTTTCAGAAGGAGTCAAGTTCATTCTTGGTATGAATATTTGATCACCAATATTTTTCCCAGTAATAACTTTGGCACCAATAACATTTTTTCCCAACTCAGTCACCTGTAATCTTGTTCCATTGCAAAGACCATTGGCTTGATCAATATTTCTTAGAAGCATAATTGGAACACCAACTTTTAATTTAACACAGTGATTGGGAATTCCAGAGCATTTGATATCATTCAAAAATTCAGTTGTAAACCACTTTGCTTGAGCATTTTCTTCTTGTTCAGATTCGCAAGGACTGTCAGAACTTAAATATATAACTTCGTCTCCTGAGATTAAGGATAAAATGAACTCATTCACTTGATCCACACATTCTGTAGTAGGACATAATATTGCACCATCATCAAAAGAACCATTACAGCTAAAATTGTTTATGTAGGAGGGATAAACAAATTCAACTAACTGCAATAAAGGTTGTTCAACATCTAAAATTAAGATGTCTTCCGGGATTTCAATATTTCCTTGTCCCAACTCATTTAACTCCATATCTCCATCTCCAATGTGAAGTATCCAATCAGCAAACTCTTTTATTTCTGTTGGACTTTGAATTGATTTATGACTCTCTAATCTCATATTCTCAGTAAGTTTCAAAACTCTGCAATGTTTCCATAATTCGGAAGAATTTATTGTTGCCTTCACAATGTCATATCTTGATCCATTTTTTACAACAGGTAATATCTGCCGAAAGTCTCCTCCCAATACTATGACTTTACCACCAAAAGGTTTAAGAGCATTTTCTTCACTTTCAGCGCTCATGACATCCTTTAGAGTTCTATCCAGGGCTTCAAAACATAGCCTATTAATCATTGGAGCTTCATCCCATATAATTAATTTAGTTTGCATCAACAAATTTGCCCTAAGACTTCCTTGAGGAATGTTGCAGGTTGACAGTTCATTTATTGACAAAGGAATGCAAAAGGTAGAATGAGCTATTTTCCCTCCTGGAAGTAACAAAGAAGCTATACCACTTGAAGCTACATTCAAGACAATCAACCCTTTTGATCTAATTGCAGTAGATAGAGTTTTCCACATAAAAGTTTTTCCAGTTCCACCATAACCATATAAGAAAAAAAAACCACCAACCTCTGACAGGACTGCTGTCATTATATTGTCATACACTTCCAGTTGCTCAGAAGTGAGAGATTGAAAAAGAGAACAATGCATTTCAGACATTTCTATCTTGTCATAATTCAATTCATCAACAATGAATCTATTTTGATAAATAAAAGAATCTGAATGAATAGGTTGTGGCAAACTTGGGAAGTCCTTGAAAGACTTACCATTGGAAATTAATAACGCTTCTACCTCTAGAAGACAAAGGTTTTGTATTTCAAAATCTTCAATTCTAAGACCTAGCAAAAAAATTATACGTCATATAGCAGTTATAAATTTTAAATTCTGACGATAAAAAAAAAAAAAACGATACCTGGTAAGGCAAGCTCCTTTCTTTTTTGGTATAAAATATCGTCTGATAACAACTTCCATGTTTTGATCCACACTTCATCTGGTCTAGCCATAGTGTTCATCAGTAAGAGAGTAACAAACAATTTTCTCAACTGAAATCCTGAACCAAGGTTGCTAGACTCTATAATGGCATCAATAAACTCTTTATCATCTGCCAATAGCCCCATTGCATAGCATGCGTCTTTATATGTTTTGTGAATAAATCCATTAACAGTTTTGATGCTATCATAGCTACAACAACCCTTTTTATAATTCAACAATAACCTTAGATAATATAATTCTCCTGACCCTGGAGGAATATATGTTAGCCTTCCAATACTAACACCAATCTTCCTTGGCTTCCACTCTCTTCTGTCCGCCATCCAAACAAAATATCTAGGGTATTCAGAATAAGTCAAATTTTGACCCTGTGGATAAATTTTGTTAGCCTCAAACCAAGCTAAAAACATAGTTCTTTTTTGTTCATTTAAGTTCAATATTTCTTCAATGTCTTCATTGTCTTTAAAAAGAATCGGTTGCTCGTTCAATAGATGAAAACTCAATCGTTGAACTGGAGGCCATCTGTGATGAATATCAAAGGCAAATATTCTCCACACTGCTTCACATGGAGATATATATCTACAATCATAATACTGTTTAATTTCATCAATAATTGGTGTCTTTGTAGAGTCTTTATGAGTAGTGCTAATTTTCAAATTTGCTCTATCTGGACCTTTATTGACATATTTAAACAAATACTTGATTGAATTGGATTTGTTGCAATATTCTGTATTAACATGGGCTTGGTACCTAAGTAGTAATAATGGGCTATATGGCACAACATATCTATTGTCCAACTTAATTCCATTTTTAAGAATGAATGTTCCAGTATCACGACGTCTATAACATGGATATCCATCCTCATCAATTGTAGTCAACAATTTAAATTTCTTGGGATAGAATTTAGAACATCTACGATTAATCATGCAAGGTGAGCTTATTCGAGTTACCCCACATGGCCCATGTATCATGTAGCTAGCAACTGCCTTTGACAATCTAGGATATAAATTTGCATCTGGCAATTCTGCAGAAATCACTCCATCAATATCGGTTGGAGTTCGTAACTTTTTCTCTCCATCCAACCACAATAATATGTGGGCATGAGGCAATCCCCTTTTTTGAAATTCCACTGTGTACATACCTATAAAAAGATACAACTGTTTAAGTTATAATACATAAAATATGAACAAATTTTTAAATATGGAATAATGTCATTACCTGCATTACATTTGCCAAAATATTCATTTTTTTTAAGGTCAACCATCATTTGATCTAATTTCATCTTGAAAACTCTGCAAACTATGTCTGGCCTATCAGTAGCAGTTAATCCTTTTGATGAAATAAAATCATGTATTTCAGACCATTTTACATTGCAGGTAATAGTGATAAATAAATCTGGATATGAAAACACTTTACAAATGGCCATTGCATCTTGACAATTGTTGAACATGTACCTCATTCCTCCTGTAAATGACGCAGGTAAGACTATACGCTTTCCAATTGATGAAGAATTTGTTTCACCTCGATTCATTGCTTCTTGTACACCGTTCAGAATATCACAACGTATTATTTTTTGGTTTGCTCTTATGAAGGATAATCTTTGAGCTTCAACCATAGTGTATGCATCAACCAAGAATTGTTGAAACATCGACGTGAATGAACTATATTTCCAAATTCAACAATTCTTTCTTGTATTCTAAATGCAATGAATTCTCGTAACGATATACGACTTCTTTTACGTTCTTTGCAATTACTTCCAAAATTACGTATTGGAATATCTTCTTGATAACCATCCTCTCCAAAAGGAAATATCAAAGGATATTGTAAGGGGATGAAGGCTGTATGTGTCTCATGCAGTCTAAACAATTCTCCAGAAATTCTTTTGACTATGATATCTCGTCCTACATCCATGTTGTTGATATCACCCACAATCAACGCTGCTATCTCATCAGTTGTAGGCGTATTATAGACTCTTGGATCTTTAGACCGATGTCTGAATAACCTCAATGCAAAATCTGAATGTACATCGGTATTTACAAAATCTCTGACCCTTCTAAAGCTTTTTGCCAGAACATTGTTGTCATCAATCATCTTCGTAAGATCATCAATCAATGATTTATCAAACTTCAACTCTTTCAAATTTGACCTACATACAATTTAAATAAATATTTAAATCAAAATGACTTTACATATGAATTTGCTTAAGATAAAGTAATCTAATGTAACACATACTGAAAGTGAGATACTCTATTTGACACTTCATTTTGAGTATCATATATGTAAAGTTGTGCAAACTTGGGAGTTGATCCACTCTGAGGGAGTAAGCTTCCAATCCTGTGATAGTTTTGTCCATGCAAAATGAATTGAGGTGGCCCAAAGCCATCATTTATTTTTGAGTGAACCTTTCCTCCAATTGAGGTAAATGAAAACATACTATTGTAATGTCTAATGTGCTGTAGATAGTGTTGGCTTCGTGCATCTTGACCATTTAATAACTCTAGCATCAATTTAGGAGGTTGTTGTAGGAAAGGTAGCTGTACTTTTCCTTTTTGGCAACATATAGAGAAATCAACCTTTACGCAAGTTTTTGCTTTCAAAGATCTTTCTTCATACCACACCTCAGCCAAACAATATTCACATTGAATATTAGGTTGTCCAAATGAAACAATATCTATTTTGAAAAATTAAATACTGTTATATAGTACCTTGGCATAAATGTATTTAATTTACATACAGAAGTTAAAGCTACAGATACACACCTTGATTTTCAGCTTCTGAATACAATTGGGAAGTGTAAACTTCTATCATTTTATCTAACAACAAAACATAGTAAAAAAAACTGATTTTGAAGCAATTAAATAAATTTGAATTAAGATTTTAAAGTTTATCATTACCATGATTTTCTTCATTTTGCACATCTTCTTCAAAATTCAATGTTTTACTCACTGATTGCAGAATCTGAAAACTGTATGTACTGGTTGTGTTATCTAAACTTATTGTGCTATTAACTACACTCCCTTGACTAAGATTACCTGTACAAAATAGATTAAAAAGTGCAATTAAGTGTTAAAACATGTTGTAAGTAACAAAGACAATACCAATATACATTTACTTTTTGTAATGTTAAAGAAAACATATTTAGATATTAATTTAAAAACATGAAATTCAATCACTGATTGAATTAATATTTGCAGTACCTCTTCTTGGGTGATATTTTTTACGCAATCTAGCAATTAAGTTTTTGCTATCTCCTCCTGTATATTTTGCAACATCTGGGTTAATGCAAACAAAACATGTTTGTATATTAGTATATGTTTGAGTCTGTACTATCAGTATGAATTGTAATCAATGTAAGTGAATAAAGATTTATGAAGTCACCATGAAGCTGTTCTGTAAGGCTAATTTGTGGATTAGTAATTGTTCCGCTTGATGACAATAATTTTGTACTTGAGTGCATGTTGTTGTTTTCCTTGTTAGGAGTCATGTTTTCAGACACTGGATAATTAGGAGTCATGTTTCCAGAGACTGTATAATGTCTGCCCATAATACTCGATGATTGGGAACAAAATTCCTCACTTGAGTTGGGAGTAGTTTGATCTACAACAATTAATTTCAAATCAGTCATAGGAATTGTCTTCAGTAGTATAATACTATAATAGCATAATTGGTACAAAATTCATTGTCAAAACATAATGTAATGAACAAACTTAAGAAGTAACTATATTCAATGACATTGTAATATAAAGATACGTATACTACCCGAGCTTTTGATATTTGTATCGCGCAATTCAGACAACATATTTTTTCTTTTTCTCCTTCTAAACTTTGCTTCATCAGGATAAAAAACTAAAACAAAAGTAATTAGAAAAATATACATGGAGTCCATACCGTAGTTTGAACTAAAATAAATAAATAAAATTCAATTTACCACAGCTTCCCTCAGATAACAACACTGTTTCTTGTTTTTCATGTTCTGATTTTGTTGTTGTTTCATTTGTTGCATTTTCAGAATGAAAAATAAAGAAAGTAAGTTAGAAAATTAAGGAAAATAATTTACACTAAGATATCGAATTTAAACTAAAACAAAACATAAATTTAAGCTTACCATTGCTTATATCAGTTAACGGTTCTCTGTTTGCCACGATATGTACTGCACATAACAATACATTGTATCATACATGGATGTAAACATAAAATAACATAGCATACATTCAATTTAAGCTGAAATGCCTATCTGAGTTAATGATATTCAATTTGGAACTACATGTATAATTTGGACAATTTGTATAACTGAAGAAGTATAGTTTGAATGTAGTTGTTTTGCCTAATACATTACCATTTCTGTGAGAATCAGTATGAATTCTCTTTGTTGTAGTCAACTTTGGCTTGAGTCCCTCCATAAGTTCAGTTTACTCAGAAGAAACTTTTTTTCAGGCATACAGATTTTATATGCTTATAGTGTACTTGGTGTATACACTACCTTTCGAAAAAATTCTTTCTTTTAGCGCCAATTTTTGGGATAAATTTTGTCAAACGTGTACTGCCTTACGTCTAATTACTTTTGCCATAATAATACAGTTAATTCAATAGTTATGGGATTAGTTATTGTGCACAATAAGTATATGTCGAATTCAGAACTTTATAACTTTGGAAAGTATAAGTATTTAAAAACAAAAATCAATCCAATGTTTTAATTAAGTGTAATTAATCATAAAAGCTAAATATAATATTTCATCTCATGAATAAAAAGAGGTAGAATAAAAGTTCTTTAAAGATATTACATGGTTTTAAGATAACTATTTATTTGTTCAATTTTGTTAAATGAAAAAAAAAGGTACCTTTCACCAGGGATACCAGTTATAATCTTATCCATCACTTCAAAATATAACCTATTTTAAAAAATTATAATAAGAACAAACACCTGAATTAGCAATTTAGGTAGTATGAATGTTCAGTCATGAGAATGCAATATAGCAATCCAAATGGAGATCCAAAATGGGAACTTAACTTTTAGACTGTGCAAACAAATTCGCTTTTCTATTCCAGAAGGAAGTATTTCTATTATCAGCTTTTCCTTAAATGAGATTCTTGTTTGACTTTAAAAAGAGACCAGCTGCAAGGAAGTAACATATTGTCAGGTTTACTACAAAACAAATTTAAACTGGCAAGTATTTGTAAAGAATAAGCTTAAACAATATCCAACCTAGTGGTCAAAAAGATGAAAGCACAACAATTTAAAAACTGATAGCATTATCTGTCAATCCGAGTATGCAAAAAAATGGGAACTTTACGTACCTTTGTTCTGGACAATTGAAAAAGGAACCCTGCAAGAAAACCTAAAATTTGTATACCACCGACAACAGTTCCCCTTTTGCTTACACTGCAGGTTTCGATAAACAGGCATTCGCTGTCAGCAAAACCTATTTCCAGGTAAATACATCCAAAATTACTTTAATTTCTGATTGCATGCATACCTCTAAAGTGGGTATCAATGCTAAGTTCCTTATTCTCATGTCAGAATAAAAGACAAATAAAGTTGTCATCTTCTACACCTTAAAGAATAAAAGTTCACAAATAAATCTATAAACAATCAAAACCCACCGGATTCCGATGAACTGCATAAAAGAAGTAACCCAATCTGAAACAAAAAAGGGAAGCACAGAGGTTTGAAACTAAAGTGGTTTTTCTGCTCGACCAAACATCACTTTGCTTTCAATATAGAAATAAGAAAGTAGGAATAAAAACCCAAAACCCTAAACCCACCGGATTCTGCTAAAATGGAGTGAAGAAGTAAGCCAGCATGAACCTAAAAATTGAAGCACAGACGTTTGGAAGTATATCTATTCCTCTGCTGGACAAAAGATGACTTTGCTTTGAGAAGGAAATTCGAATACATGAAAACTGGAAAATGATTTGGGAAGTAAGGTTAATATCCAGTTGTTTCTTTCTTATTTAAGAAAGATACAGAAAAGTGGACTCTGATTTGGGAAGCAAGCAAATTAAGAGATTCAGAGGATTCTTTCTTATTCCACAAAGATACAAAAAACTGGAGAATGGTTTGAGGAGTAGCCTTAACACATCCAGTGGTTTCTTTTTTCTTCCAGAAAGATACAATCTGTATATCTGTATATAATAATATTTATTACTCTTATTTGAAGTTAAATGAGTTTCAATTTTCTTTTTAATTGAATTTAATATTATTTATGAAATTTGAACATGCAACTCTTACTCTATTATATTATATTATATTATTATTATTATTGCTATTATTATTATTTGATTTTATTATACTATTACTATTTTTATTAAATTATTATTATATTATTTACTATTATTATTTTTTAGTTAACTATTATATTTCAGATAATATGTTAACTATTATTATTTGATTTATTATATTATTATACTTCAGTTAGTTAATTAAAATTACTATAATTAAAATTACTATAATTACTTATTTAGTTAATTAATTAGTTAATTTATAAATTAATATATTAATGAATATATTAATACATTAATATTAATATTAATATTAATTAATATTAATATAATTTATAAAGCGATAATTGTTGATAAAGAATAATTGCCTTAAAATGCTAATAATAATTCAAGTAAAATATAGTACATTGCAATTTAAGTAGTACAGTAATCATAAAAAAAAAAAAACTAATTAAATGTCTCCATAACTTTTACATTACAATAATTACAATAATCTACTAATTTGAGATATCCATAAAAATGACTTATGCATATTCTAACGTTGGCCACCAACTTCATCATGTAGCTTTGTCCGCCAAAATATTTTACAATAATTTCTGCAATTAAAAGAAGCAACTATAGTAAAAAGTATAATAATAAGTACAATAAGTACATTATATATAAATGGAAATGTGTGTTTCTTAACAGAAACATGGTTTAGGTGAAACACATATTAAATTATGCGACACCTACTTTGATATAAAATGAATTGAAATATGAAATAAAATGACAAATGATCAAGTGTATAAACAATACATAGAAATCATATTAATATAGTCACATGGTAGTCATACAAACAAAAATAAATATTAAAATCCATATTCCAAAAGTCAAAAATTTATGCTCAAACACGATAAACAATCAATCAATTTAATAAACAATATAACCACAATCACCATTCAACAATTCAACAATATTAAGACAAAATGAATAACAGATAGGAAATAAAAAAGTTTTATGAGTTTAATGTACTGGTAAGTGTTATAGCGTTAAGCATATTTAACAATGCCAACAGAATATAAACACGCCAGATAATGAATAAAAATTTGAAGTAATGCATACAACTGATCAAAGTAAAATGAAATCAGATAACAAACATAATAAACATAAATAAACAGAAACATTAATAACAACTAATTGTTCTAGTTTCCAACAAAGGGAAACCTTTAAGATAAGAAATAAAGTGCTGAAATAGAACACAAAAAGTAAATAATTGTTCCCTTTCAAAACAATATAAAGGACTATAGCAAAACATTTGGAAATCTAATTGTAGACAATGTTTTGTCTCTTGTAGTGATTGGTCATGACTGACAGAACCCTGATATTAGAAGAAGGCGACATCATTTGACATTTAAAAATAATTTCGTCGTCTTCACGAAAGGAATGAAGACTACAAAATTTTTTCCAGCCCTTGCCAAGCTTGATGTGTCTGGTAGGAAACCTTGCTCTTAACAACCTGCACTGAACCTGCTGTAGTAGCCCATGTAGAGTAACTTTTAGAAATGTTGTCTTTCGAAGATATTCCGCAAATTCAGTAGGCAGATCCTTCAACCACATCAAAGTAATTATTGAAGAAAAGGAATTTATGTATATAAAGTAAAACATATCAAAAAAGGATTCTTAAACTGACCAGAAAATTTCCATTGATGTTAATAGAAGACAACTTCATATGAAAATGCTCAAAGGGACCTCTCATTAGCGGTTCCCTACCTTTAACTTCCTTCAAATATCTATTAACACCATTTTCACAGATCAGTCCCATAAATACAGTTATATGGAAACAGCTTTCACCGCCGTAGCAGAAGAGTATAGAGTGGTCGCCTTTAAAGCCATAAAAGGCGCTCAAAGTCGACCAACCATCCACAATCCTTGGAGACACGATATCCTGGTTATAACATACTGTGTGGACGTTCCCTGCACTATCAGCAAGAGTCCACTCCCTTCCAAGTTCTCCTTGAAACTTAATCGCGAAAGCACGATCAACATAAAGATCCTGTCCATTATCAAAAATAAAAAGAAGTCAACACAAAATATAGATATTTCAGAAAATAAACATATATATAGAAATACATACTTCCCCACGCAAATGTATTGATGAAAAGAGACCTCGTAACTCAAGTTGACGAATTTCTTCAGCAGAATAAGCCATCAAAGTAAATAATAGACAATGGAAGATGAAGGAAGAAGGTGACAGTAGTATAGAAAAGAAGGATGACGAAAAGAGTTTGATTGTGACTAATAGAAATCCAAGCGTGTTACGTACTTATAGGCAAATATCAGTCCTGACTCTTCGATATCCATTGTTTCAAACAACATGTCTTTTCAGTTCCAGAACATTATTACGTTTCCATTTTCCAAGGCCATTTACAACAGGGTTTTAATTCACACTTTATTATTATTTTCTATTAATTATTACTGATTATTATTACTGATTATTTTCTTTTATTTATTTAATATAAAATATAATTAGGCTTCTAAGATTATCTTTACGAATTAATAATTTCTAATTAATAATTAAAAATAATACACACAGGCTTTTAATTTTTACCTACAACCTATATATCTATACTACCTATAAATCTATATCTTATAAGAAAAATGCATTGGAAGAAGAAACGACAACATTGAAAAGACTGTAAATTGAACAGTAAATTAAAAAAAAAAAAAAGAGAAAGAAATAGTCATACATACCTGTAACAATTGGTCCTTAAAAAGGAAAATATTATTTAGAAAGGCTTCAAAAAAATGGAACAGATCAGTGATAGAATTTGATAAGTAAATTGTGAAATAATTATAACATAATTGAGATCATGTGCCAAACAATATTATAACAAAACTGCGTACCTGAAAGATAACCTCTAATGAAGTATCAGCAATATTAAATAACACATACTTTAAAATATAATTCTATTAATACATCATAACATAAGAGTCCCACGAATATAATAAGTCAACAAAATTACAAACCCTAAACTTAAAATGTCCAAGAGTGCAACGAATACATAAAAATTCATCATTCATATTAACTTCACTATGAAATTATAGTACTCCCTTTTCAATCTTGATATTTTTCCGTAATGTCCTCAATGGGACATCATCATCCATGGTATGGGCAGGTGAATCATGATCTCTTTTAAGCCCTGGAACAACGACTTCACGACTTAACTGACTACAACTCGCTAAGTCAATAGTTTCAGAACCCAATTCAACAACTTCATTAGAAAATCTATTAAACAAATCCTGCAACATTAAGAACACATATTAGTAAATTTAAATTATTAAAAATAATCAATTAAATATAATATACCTGAGGAAGAGCCATAGAGGAATCATCCTGTTCAGCATCTTTTATACTGCAAACTTTTTTCTTCTGAGAATGAAGTTCCTTGACAATATGACAATAAAATTAAGACATACACATAATTAGTTTGACACTAAAATAAAACACAAAATAGAATAAAATAAAAAAATAAATAAAATAAAATAAAATTAATGATAAAATATAAAACAAAATATAAAATATTAAAACACATACCAGACTTTGAAGACCACCATCAGAAAATCTTTGAATAATACCCTCATCAATACAAATTTTTTTGACACGGAATGATTGATCAAAGGTGTTATATTGATGTTTAACACAACCAACTTTAAACAGCACAACTTTGTCTATCAAAAGACAAAATTCTTTTGGTAGTACACCAGAGGCAGAGTTCTAAAAATAAAAAAATATATATATAAATTTCTAGACGAACCCCTTGTTATATACATATAGATCAATACACAAATGCAGTATTGGAAAATTACCTTCTCATGACTTTCAAATAATTCCACACAAGATTTATTGATCAATGTAGTTGCATCCCTGTCAAAAAGAACAAAAGTCGTGGAGTCTGTCTCATCCATTACTCGCACCTTCAGCTTATACCTGAAATAAAAAATATATAATATATAATTTATGATATAATATAAAACATGTTACTATTATAGAAAGTAATGAAAAAAATGAAGGTGTTTATGAAGAATACCTTGGTTGAACTTTCATAACATGTTTGTTACACTTCTCACAAAAAAACATTTTGGAATCCGGGTAAACGGCTTTATTGCATAAGCAAGCCGTGTACCACCATTCGTCATCATGTACAATATGTTTTATAGTAGCTAAAACAACAAAAGTGCTTTCCTAAAAACAAAAAAGCTACAAACTTAAAGCATACATAATCAATATCTATAAATTGCTAAAAAACAATAGTCATACCTCCTTGCAATCTTTCAGGCCTTGAATAGTGTTTCTTGGAATCAAGTGGATGAACTCATCATCAGCATTCTGTTTTCCAGACTCAAACAACTGACTCAGACCTTGAGTAGGAGAATCTGTATTTTCCATCATCCTACACATTAAATTTGTGATTAAAACATGTCATAAGTCTAAAGTATAGAGTAACAAATAACGTATTAAATTAACCTTTTTTTAAGTTCGGTTGCCTCTTTAGACTGTATGTTATACACTATTTTTGTACAGTCCTTGCAGTTTTGTAAACAAACCTTGTCTACAATAAAAATAAAATGAATTATGTTAAAAAAAAACAAATATAAATACAATTATTAAAACATAAGTTACACTTTCATGAGATAACATACCTTGGAAAATCTTAACTTTAGCAAATTGCACACTGATGACCACATTTTGCAACTCACCACATGACAAAAATGCATTGAGCTCATCAACATAATTTCCAAATAAAGTACACTCCATGCGCAAGCTGTTGTAAGTTAAAATTGTAAGAAAACGCATTTTCGATTTACTTCTACCATAAAATAATTGGCTTACCCATCAGCTTCAATAGAAATGACATTTAACTTAGTTGATGAGTCTGTTTTATTAATCTCCCTCTCAGTGCCAACACCGGTCAGTAAACCAATTACATCTGGACTCACAAAATTATGTAAGCACATATGGAAAGAAAATGTTCAACCAAAACCATAATAAGCAAACTTACCAACTAAATAATCATTATCAAAACCAGGAGCTCTTATGACAGACATTGGAGTGTACTGAGGTATTGCAGATGATACCAGATCATTACCTACACAACTTACTTTAGTTCCAAATTGGAAGTTAATTTTGTACTTGTGACGGGTTGTTCTATAAGATCCTGAATTAGTTGTCACGCTAAAGTAATTGAAGGAATAAACCTTATCCTCAAAAATATGATTCTGAAATTTATAAATTAGTGTTTTTCTAACAGAAACATGAATTCTATCACCCTGAAAGAGAACATTCAAGATTAACCACGGTTAGAATATTTGATATTAATAATATTTAACAATATTTAGTATAAAACTATAAGAAAGTAAATGAAAAAATAGTTCACCTCCTTATCTTGAATGACCATTTCCATTGAGAATGGAAACTTGCTTTTCTTGAAGTCCGACACAAACCATAATCGAATTACTCTTGCTATCAGAATCCAATTTTCATTTTCTGGATTCACATCTTTGATTGAATTTGTGTTTTGTCTTAACAAAGACATTGTAAGACTGACTTTTTAAGGGCAATGCAGAGTGCAAGTGGTGATGCTAAATGTGATTGCAAATAACATACCAGGTATCTATTTATATAGAAGATGTGGTACTTATTTATTTTTAAAAAGTAGAATTTAATAATTAAAATATGAATAATTCAAATATAAAAATTGAAATATTAGAAATTAGAAAGAGCAACATACAGGGAAATATTATATAGTTTGCATGTTGTATTCGTAAGAGACTTTATCAGACATGTATCTATAAACAATCATGTTAAACAATAAACAATCAAGTTAAACAATTCAACATCCAATCAATATGTTTTAGAGCATGGAAACAAATTTCCTTTTGTACAATACAGAACATGATTCCACTTTAATCAATACAATTAATGAAATTGTTGTCAGGTTGTATACAAAAGAAACTTTCACAGCGATCTTTGCGTAAAATCTTACAGAATGATGTTACAACTCTAGTACATCTCAAAATGGAAAGTTTATATGGGATTGTTTCGCAGAATTGCAAAAGAGTCTTCTGCATGAAAAAAAAAAGGAACCCTTACTTTGGAAACCTATACGCAGATTGCAAGAATACAAACTTGACCTAATGAATTGCCTTTTCAAAGGACGAATAAAGAACAAAGTTCATGACTACAAAGCGCACAGATGTAAGGATGATGAAAAAGCAAAAATATGATAAATATGCACAAAAGGTAATGTAGTGTTTCGAAATGATAAAACCCTAAACGCAATACATAATAATGACTCTGAAAACATCTATAAATCACAAAGTTCTTACCAATTAGATCTAATAATGCAGTGTTGCATTCCCATGGGTACAAAAATAGGGAAAAATTTCACCTTGGTAGTTGACAGATCGTGGATTCAGTTTGACAAACACGAAAATGAAGGAAAACCTATGAAAGTAGCAGTGGGTGAGGTAGATCAAATACGCGAAACAAAAATAGGAGAGCCATATTCATGAAGAAAGGCAATCAAGGTATTGCTTTAGATACAAAAGAAAATGGCACATATCACAGAGTAAGGAGTCAGCAACACAAAACAGTAGGAAATCCCTATGAAGATATGGAAGTAAATGCATATCGCTTTAATTCACTGTTCATGGAATTAAAAAAGTACATTGATTTGACACTACATGAAAAGGCCAAATATTCTATTTTCTTTCTTCAGAAAGTTAATAAGTACAAAAATATAATGTTTTATACATCATTTCATTTTCAAGACTAATGTTCTTATGTTCATATTGATGTAATATTATTATATTATTATTATATTCTTATACTTATTCTCAAAAAAAAAAACCTTATTCTCATTAAAATTAAATAATTATTTCATGTTTTTTAACATTTTTTAATTGAGTTTTGTTTTTTATAAAAATTAAAATTAAAATTAAAATTAAAATATATAAATATGTATAAATAATAAATGTTTCATTCTTAAATTTATAAATTTTAATTTTTAAGTTTTAATTTTTAATTTTAATTTTAATTTTTGAGTTGTACAATTCTTTTATGCTATTTAAGATGAAAAAGTTATAATTTGAAAACTTTACTCAGAAAACCTAAGAACAGTGAAGAACATAACAAAATACAAACACTGAACACAATGAAATAAGCAGATGAACACAAAAAAACATAATAAAATGGAAGTAAAAACGAAAGAAAAAAAGACAGAACATAGAAGATCAAAGGTAAAAATGAAAGCTTGTGATAAGAAACACAAAGGAAAAACAAAAGCTTATTTGTGAAGCAGACAAAAAAAAAAAAGATATTCAATGCAGTGTAAAATGAATCCAGAAGAGGAGGTATATTGATTCAGAAAAGCCGCAACAATTCATCTCAAATCAAATTTGAATATGAAAAAAACATTACCTTGTCTGTGAAACCCTAAACACTTCAGAAGTTTTGGGACACAATTGCCAAAATAGTGAAAATGAGTAAAGCAAAAAGAAAGAAGCGAGAGAGGAAAGATCCATTTTAAGGTTTCCTAGAAAAGAGAGTTTCAGAGAGAGAGTGAAGAAATGATAAAAGAGAACAAAAAATGAAGTGGAATGTGAGAGAAAAAAATGTGAACTTTAAAAAGTGCCTTCTATTTGTATTGTGCAGGTGGCACGGGCCACGTTTGTGTTGGTGCAGTTGTTTTGTTTTCATTGATTGAAATTATCCCATTTATAGAAATTTATAGTACTTATAGTATTACTATTTATAGTATAAAGTAAAATCAGTATTAGTATTTAGTATTTATTATAGTATAAAGTAAAATATTTTTCTTTTTTTGTTGAGAAATTTTCTGGAGAGGACACGTATTAAAAGTTACCTTCAAGAATTTTGTCTAGAGAACAGGTGTTAAAAGTTACTATTACTATTCACAATTTTATTAGTTCTTTCTATTTTATTACTTTTTTCTATTACTTTTTCTATCTGTATATATTGTTAACATTATTAAATTGTTAATATTTCAATTTTTACGTATATTAATAATTACGTATAGTATTAATATTATTTTATACTTTTTTATATTTATATGAATTTATAAATGTCTTTCAAATCATATAAGTTTTTTCCAAACTGGACATCACAATAAAAGTTATAAAATTATATTAGTATCCTGGGCAGCAGCTATATAACAAATAAAATAAAATAAAATATACCATTAAAAAGCAACACAAAAAGTTGTCCGCCTTATGTAACATAAGTAAATTAAATACTTCTCATGAGTAACAAAACTCTTATATGAGAAGAAGGATTCCTGCTATCGCATTCAAAGATAATTTTGTCGTCTTTATGAAAAGAATGAAGACGACAAAAATCCTTCCAGCCGCTACCAAGCTTAATCCTTCTATAAGGCCACCTCCCTCTTAAAACCTTGCATTCAACCTCTTTCAGTAGTCCATGCAGTATCACCGTTCTGTATCTACCTTTGCGAAGATATTCAGCAAATGGAGCGGGTATATCCTTCAGGAAGATACAAATAATTATTAAATAAAAAAAAAAAATTAGCATGTCATTTGACTAAAAATGAATGGTAAACTCACCAGAAAACTTCCATTGACGTTTACATGAGACAACTTCATGGTAAAATGGTGAAAAGGACCAATGGACAGTGGTTCCCTCCCTTCAATTTCGTCAAAATAACGATCTAGATCACTTTGAGGAACATCTTCCATATAAACAGTTATATGGAATGCGTTTTGACCGACGTAACGAAATAAGATATTGTGGTCCCCTTCCAAGCCATAAAAATCACTCAAACTCCACCACCCCCTAGTAATTTCTGGAGACAATAAATCCTGGTTATAAGTCACTATATGTACATTCCCTGTATTATCTGCAAGAGTCCATTTCTCACCAAGTTCTTTTTGAAACTCAATCGCAAATGCACGATCAACATACCCTAACTATAATTTCAAAAATAAACAATAAAAGTCAGCAACTGTAAAACGTGTATAAAAGTGCAAATTTGACAATATTAACAAAATCAATACATACCTCACCGCAGATGCTCATGGAATAAAACAAACCTCGTGTCTCAAGTGTAACTATTTCTTCAGCGGTGGGCGCCATGACAGTGAATAACACAACACCAGTAATAAGAAAGTAAGAAGGAGAGTATCAGTCAGGACTATCAATAAGAATGAAAATGTAAGAAGCAAGATTGAATGTCACCTTATTTACTTATTTCCTTATATCGAACTATCACTCAGGACACGTGGTGTTTCGTGTGCCTCAAACAACATGTCCGTTTAGTTGAAAGAGTCTTCATTAATTCAATTAATTCATTAAATAAAAATGAGAAAAAAGAAATAATCAAATTATTAATGGTCTGATAATGATTACTTCCTGCACTAAATATGTAAGAAAAATGTGCATTGGAAAAATAAATGATTTTATTGAAAGCAGTGTATAATAAATTATAAATTATAAATTTAAATTATACAAAACAGCCACAGTTTAAATAAATAATAAAATAAATAAAAAAATTTAGATTTTTCGAAACCCCAATACTTTAATGCTATCATAATGATTACTTGCAGCACCAAATATCTAAGAAATCTGATTTCCTGCACCAAATATCTAAGAAATCTCCATTAATATTATCAAAACGTCAAATCCAATTTCTTGGAGAATGCAAGTGCATCGGAAATGAAAAAATAAATAAATGCAAATACTTGCTGCCCCACTTATCTAAAGATTTTATCATGAAAACGTCATAGAGATTTATTGGAGAATGCAAACGGCGAAGTCAGAGTGTATCGAAAATGAAAACAAAATAAATGCAAATACCTATACCTATTTTCAATAATTTTCGAAATTCCATTAATCAATGGCATGATAATGATTACTTTCTGATGCAAACGGAGAAGTCAGAGTGCATGGAAAATGAAAACAAAATAAATGCAAATACCTATACCTATTTTCAATCATTTTCGAAATTCCATTAATCAATGGCATGATAATGATTACTTTCTGATGCAAACGGCGAAGTCAGAGTGCATGGAAAATGAAAAATTCAATAAATGCAAATAGCCATTTGTTAAAATTTTTGAAATTCAAATAAATTAGATAAGGATATTTGGTGCAGAACACAAACATAAATTTGGGACCTTTCATCACGAATCCTAACAACAGTGAAGAAGAAAAAAAATTTCAAAAATCTCAAGATTTCTCAGAAAATCTAAGAACAATGAAGAACATCTATAAACAAAAAAACAAAAACAAAATGACATGAGCAGATGAAAATAAAAAAGCTAAAGAAAAAGTCAAATTTTGAAAAGTTTCGTATGCAAACCTAAGAATAGTGAAGAACATCTATAAACATAAAAACAAAGAACACAATGAGATGAGCAGATGAACATAAAAAAACTTAAGAAAAAGTTAAACTTTGAAAACATTCCTCAGAAAACCTAAGAACAGTGAAGAACATGTATAAAAAAAAAAAAAGAACACAATGACATGAGCAGATGAACATAAAAAAGCTTAAGAAAAAGATAAAATTTGTAAACTTTCCTCAGAAAACCTAAGAACAGTGAAGAACATCTATAAACAAAAAAACAAAGAACACAATGACATGAACAGGTGAACATAAAAAACCTTAAGAAAAACATAAACTTTGAAAACTTTCCACAGAAAACCTAAGAACAGTGAAGAACATCTATAAACAAAAAAACTACGAACAGAATGAGATGAGCAGATGAACACAAAAAGGCTTATGAAAAAGTTAAAATTTGAAACTGCCATATTTGAAACTGCCTTAAAATTACCAAGCAATCTCAAGATTTTCACATAAAACCTAAGAACAGTGAAGAACATAACAGACGCAAAAACAAAGAACACAATGAAATTAGCAGATGAGGACGTATATGTAGTTCAAAAAAAGCCACAACAATTCATCTGAAATGAAAATTGAATATGAAAAAACATTACCTTCTTAGGGAATTTCTGAAGACTTTAGAAGTTTCGTTTCAAGGAGACAGAGAGAATGAGAGTTTCAGAGAAGGTTGTTTTTAGGGTTTCAGAGAACAGAGAGTTTCAGAGAGAGAGAGAATGAAGAAATGAGAATGAGAATGAGAAGGAAAAATGAAACCGAATGTGAGAGAAAAAAATTGAGTTTTAATAAAGGTCCACGTGGCACCTTTTTATTGGTGCAGGTGTGTAATGTAATATTAAATATTAAAATATTAATATATATTAATATTAGAATATTATTTAATTACAATATTAATTAATATTAATATATACTATATATACTATATCATATATTATGTTATATATTATATTATATTTATATTATATATATATATATTATATAATTATATATTATATTATATATATATTATATATTATATTTATATATATATTATAATATTATAATTTGAAATTTGAAATCAAATCTATTTTTTGTATTTAAGATTTCATTAATATTGGATAAATTTATTGTATGAGTGAGGAACTCTCTGGAGAAAGCAAAGAGACCTTTAGGTCTGCTACACAGCAGGTCTGCTACACAGTGCCCAATTCCTTGTCCTTATTTCAGCTCCTTCAGCTTATATAATATATCATCTAAGTAGTACATCAATATATCAACTAAGTAGTACATCAATATATCAACTAAGTAGTACATCACTAATCATCAAAGTAGTATATCAATTCTAATAAGATTAAAGAAAGAAGTCATTAATGCTCTCCATAAAATTTACATCTCAATAATAATTTCAACAAATGTTAAATGTTGGCCATAGAACTCATGTAAATTCGAAGGTTGGCCACCATCTTTATCATGTATGTAAATCTCCCAAAATATCTTTCACTAATATCTGCATTTAAAAGTTGATGCAGAGTAAGAGCAATATTACAAATTTTTAAGATAAAAAACATTAAACAAAATCAACAATGAAACGCAGCACAGAATCCGATAAAAGGAAAACAATGAACATGAATATGAAAGCACATAAAAAATTTAAACCGGATGAACATGAATATGAAATGCATCAAAGAATCAAATGAGAAGAAGAACAAAAAATCTATCAAAGCAAAGAAGCGGTGGCGGTAACAGAAAAGCCAAAGCAAATAAAATGAAAACTGAAAACATATAAAGAAATGGAGTTAAGAGAAGTTAAAATCTTGAAAACAATCTAGCTACCTCACTTTTGATTGTCATGATTGTTCGATTCAGTTCTCAGATCCAACCTTGCAAGTTCTGATTCAAAAGGGTAATACGTGGAATAGAAAATGTCATGAAAATACAATACAGAAGATGAAAATCCATATGAAATGCAGTGTGCAGAATAGAATGGAACAATTTGTCTATTCAAACCGGATGAACATGAATATGAAATGCATCAAAGAATCAAATGAGAAGAAGAACAAAAAATCTATCAAATCAGCGGTGGCGGTAACAGAAAAGCCAAAGCCCAAATAAAATCAGAGAGGTGGGAGAAGAGAAACTTAAAGAGCCAAACCTAGCAGTGCAAAATCAATCCCAGAAGAGGAGGTATATGTAGACTGAAAAAGGCGCCACCCAATATCAAATTTGAATTTGAAAAAACATTACCTTGTTTGTGATTTATGATTTATGATTCTTCTGCAAACACAGCTGCGGAAAAAAAAAGAACCCCAATT